>JAUMHL010000030.1:2118244-2170037 GCA_032362345.1 Sandelia bainsii
GTTCAGGGTGCATTTCACTGCGTGTTGTACTTGTATAACTATGCATGTGACAAATAAAGAATCTTGAATCTTGAAAATGAAAAAGTTATATTATTGGAATTGTGAGATCCAAAATTACACAACCAACCCTGTCTCCTAAAAAATTTTTTCTTGTACAACTAAACCCCAAGTACAATCACAAATACATTTTGTAGTTTGCGTTGAACATAATATTTTCACATTTACAGTAAATGACATGTTGCAAATGCATTGATACAAAATATCCAATCGTCAGCTATTTCCTTTTCTGCAAAAATAGCCGAGCTTGCAGTACATCTTCCAGTTTGTCTGACTACAGTGTTCTTAAACTTTCTATGGTTAGGTTTAGGTACTCGCAGCACTTGGTTAAGTTTAAAGATTGTGGTGTGGCTTAATACATAAATATTTAACAGTCACTACATACACAACATATTTATTAACCCTTATCTTTCTCTAACCCTAACAAAAGTATTTTTATGTACCTAAATCCAACCTCACATGGGATTCTTGAGTTGAACTCAAGTCTCTAGTGTGACAGTCCTGTGCTTGGTATGCCCTCCGTCCACCCCAGCCATCTTTTTGCAACTTGCTTTCCATGAATAAATGCAGCACTTCATGCATTCACAAAATCAAATCTATTCTTGAGAGGGAACATGGATATCAGAGGGGGCAGAGCCAACATAAGCCAACAAGTTCAGCTGGATGCTCTGTATCAGTTTAAGAGATGTCGTCTTCCTTCATAGAAACCCAAGTAACATATTACAGATGGCTGTGTTGTTGCTTTATGAATAGCTCTGCACTGTTAGCCCCTTTGTCACACTGAACTGTTGGCAGTCTGAGCTGGTTTGAGATTTGAGAGAAGAGACTTGACTGGCAATAAATTGTCAGCTGCAGCTCTCTGTGAATGGTGTCTCAGATTTTACTGGCCAAGACGTGTTTGTATCCGTGTGTTTATTGCCTTGCTCTTTAATTAAGTGTCTAGCATGCTTTAAAGAGGCCACACCAGATGGACAAGGCAAAAGGGTTTGTATTGCTTGGTCAGAATGTAACTTACATAAAGGGAAATCAAACTTACTGTACGTAAAACTCAGATTCATATTTGTTTTCCAGTCATATACTCTGACTGTTCTTGTGTTAATTATGGTATAGATACTTTCAATATAAGGTATCCAGTTACTAAATCATATAAAAAAGGTCATATTTATATTCATTATCTCAGCATGAAATAATTTTGCATGAAACAGATGAACCTTGCATGTGTCTTACCAGGTGCATGTCATAGTGTGTGTTCACTCTCAAATTGGAAGCTCTTTGTTTTTAAGTTTGCAGCAACACACTGGATAAGAGAAAACTAATGCTGACTCCAACAAAACAGCTACGTGAAAACTAAAGTAAAAGTAAGTAAGTTATTTCGGCTGCTCTCTTTCGGGGTCGCCACAGCAGATCAATCCGCATATTTGATTTGGAAAGGATTTTACGTCAGATGCCTTCCTGACGCAACCCTCCCCACCGGGCTTAGGACGAACCTCCAACCCTGGGGTTCTTAAACAGTTAGCAATTGCCCTATGCCCTACCTACTACACCACCGCCCTGGCTGGTTAGAAACTAAAGAACGCACACAAATTTGGTTACATATTGTAACCTCATGCTCTATGAGTACATGTCTAGCAGTAGCATTGGAAGCTAGATTGCTTCCTTGAGCTGTGTTTACTTTATATAGATATATATAGATTTTCTATAGAAATACTTTGGTTTGATGTATTCTGTGGAGATTTCCAAGACAAGAAGTCCATGAGATGCAGCTAGAAGTTTCCATTTAGAATAATTTACTGAGCCTCTCTTGCTAATGTTTTATCTAATCTTCAGACTAAATTAAACATTATATATGTTATTGGTAATATTTGAGTATGCCAATAGTACACTTATGACTTACATATGGGTCTGACTGCATCAGCAGCAATTTTAAAAGCTGTATCAAGTGTCTCAAGCTAAAAGTAGCAAATGTGTTACCATACGTTCCTGACAAACACATCAAGAAAAATACTCAGATACCAACGCAGCGCCTTTTCATTTACATTCCATTTCTCACTGGATGTTGTCACGACAATACAGTCTCTTATGCAATCCTCACCTGCAAGTAATCTATTAAGTATTCTTTATCATATTTTTGTGTATTTGATTATTGCTGCTTTTTTCTGCCACTTAGATACAATGAATCTCACAGGGCTGCTTGCATATGAGTTTTTATTTTGGTCCTGTTCAATTTCTGGAATGGTTCAAGTTGATCCATTTGAATAAGTGCTGCATGTAAAGGAGCTATACAGTACTTCCCATGGTGCTCTTAGTGGCAATTACCCAGCAGGCTCCCTGCTCTCACACAGAAGCTGCCTCTGTAATTATAGGCTGCTGGAACTGAGGCTATCGCTTCGCCTCTCAGCAGACCAGACTTGTGTAAGCAACATAGATGTTCACACACACACATGTGCATGCACACACACACACAGAGCTGAGGAATGTCATGAAAATTGTGGACACACTTTGCATATATGCAGAACTACATGTTAAAGCTTAGCTTAGCTTAGCTGCAAGTGTGAACATAAAGAAGAAAACAACATGTGCGATGTTGAGTGGTCAGTGTGTTCAGGAAGCAGTAGCGGAGGCACATGTTAAACATGCACATGGAAGCTATTACATTCCCCTGCTACTGTTCCAAAGAGTGCATCTTTGCAGGGCATGATTATTAGCCTGAACATGCAGCACGGAAACCTTAATCTCTCTGTTCCTCTCTGTTCCTTTCAGGCAGGCATTGCTGGTGGCATACAGATGTGCAGTATACCTGCTGAGATCCAGGTCAGACAAGGGTGAGCTGTGAGAGGAATACAACAACACAGATTTCTGGAAGATATATGCAGGGAGGGTAAACATGCACATTACTAGCATCAGACTGAAGGCAGAATTGTAATGAAAGGATAGCAAGCACAGGGGTTTTATACTGTACATACTGCCAGCAATACTGAGCCCGTTATTACCAGTGACTTATTATTGTGGTGTGGTTTTTTCATCAGCACTTCAGGTTGCCTTAAGCTGTGCTGAGCATTTTTCTTGCACACTGTTGAAGACAAATGGCAGAAATGGGCAAATATGAACCAAAAGACCTGAATATTTGAGTTCATGAAACACAACTCAAAATGAATTCTAATTCTAATTCTGCCAGATGTGTAAACAGGCAACAGTTGCTAACACGTTTGCAGTATAATTTTAACAGCAGGCGTGGGGCCACACAGGTGGCCCTGGGTGGCACAGGCCTCTGCAAAAATCTGCCACCCCTGCAAGAGTTAGAAGGGGTTAGTTACTTGGCTTATGATTCTATGTATTGTGTGTGTGTGTACGTCAAAATGAATAGACACAAATGTCTCTCATAACAAAGCTTAACAAAGTTATGTTTTTCCTGCCTTTGCTACTAAGATAGCAACAACTCTCATGACTGCATGAAATCAGATAAACATAAAAGCACTAACAGCTTTTTCTTTTTTTTATTCCTTCAAAGGTCAGTGTTATTACTCAGGATCAATTAATGTCAGTCTTTGTCATCATTACTCAGCCTCCTGCTGCTTGTCATTATAGTCAAGTAATCAAGGACTGATTTATGCTGGAAATGTAATTAATTGTTTGGGTTGACAGAAAGCCTGTGGTACTTTGGTTCTTGAGGACCAATGCTGTGGGTAAATCTATAACACATCCTACTGGAGACTCTTGGTTTAAATGTTATTATCTCATTTTTTATCAATAGACTACTTTCCCACAAACACTGTATTTCCATAACCAGTAACCTCACCATTATACTGTACAGTATCTGAACGCCTGCATTCTGCAGCCGCCTCACTAGAAAGAAATCCTCTAGGGTAAATTTGGATGCAATTCATGTTTGCAAGACATTTGCAAGGCTCCATAAGTGAGCACAGCGGGGGCTCCAGATATATTTTGACTTTGTTTCAAATGGCTGACAGGTTGTGAGAAGAAGTAGAACACACACTACATCTCACGAGACGACTGAGCTCTCTGGAGTCTCTGAAGCTAGTTTATCATTAATAAACACTTAGTAGTCCACACTGGCTCCATCAGTCCCTGCATGATTCTTTACCTCCATCACTCCATCCCTGCATGGGAGAAGATGAATCATTAACAGCGTTTTTTTTCCAGATGAACATGCCTTTGAGCTAAGAGAGAGAAAAGAGCATTAGACACTTTAATACAGCAAGGGCAGCATGTTCTTAGTGTATCATTAAAGCAAGTCATGTTTATTTGTGATGAACACTTCATACACAGAGGCAATTTAAAGTGCTTACAGCAAGAAATATAATATGCAGCATTAAAATTCAATTAAAATGAAAACAGAAATTCAAATACTAAAAATTCTACTATACATACCAGGTAAAGTTGTACCTACAAGAGTGAATGAGAGCTGGAAGTTGAGTTAAAGTCATGGATGGATTTGATGGTGGATGAAGTCTTAAAACTTCATAAAATTTGTCACAGCTCTGTGGTGCACTGAAACTAAATGTTGCCATAATTAGTTTGGCAAATAGCTACCTGGTGATCTGACACAATGAGGGAGTGTACATGGAAAAGGACAGTCACAGATGTATTTTGGGCTGTAACCATAAGCAAAACTGGAAATCCGCACAGAGACCAGAGACTAAGAATGATTTGTTTAAGAACATTCGGATTCAGCTGTTGCCTGAGTTATTACAGCTGTTTAAGAAAGCATGGAGACTTAGCTACTGTTTTAATGTATAACACTTAAAGCAGCTCTTTCAATATACTGTATTTTACAATGACAGTAGATTCAGTTAATGTGAAAATTGTCACTCATAGTGTTGAACCCACAGACTGTAAATTATAAATGACTGTAGATCTCCATGATGTTCCTATGGTGAGTGATTCTTCTGTAAGATACATCAGCCTATATGGCCACATCCTGTTGGCTGCCTGTCAAACACCTGTGCTGATGTGGAATTGTTGGATGTTCACCTGAGTCAGGGTGCAGTGTGTGACAGCCTATGATATGATCATCGTTTGTGTGTCAAGACTATAACTCTGAATCCCCTTAGTGCTTATAGCTTGGATGTTTACTTGTGGGCAGCCTTCATGCATTTTGGAGCCTTCATGCATACTATCCGTTTGAGCACTATTTCTTGTAGCATCTCACTCATAGTACATCGTTGCTCACCTGCACTGAATCTGGTGGCCTCCCAGTGACTCCTGTTTCTCTCCAGCTGTTGTTTTCTAGAGGTGCAACTGCTTTGTTACCATGTCTATATTTCCCAGTAGTGTTGCCTGTGGTGCTTGTGACATCAACATGCAATATTGTCCAGGCCTCTTCCCACATCAGTGTTGGATGAGGAGGAATACTGAAAAGAGATGGAAATTATGTTCTCTTCTGAAGACCCTGGATGGTAATGAGAGAGCAAGTGGAAGCTGCAAGCAGAGCACAGGAAGCTTGCACAGGATCATGGGTTTTGAGTAGCTTGTCAGGGTGCACCACTGGCTCAAGACAAGCAAGAATATCCATACCTCAGTCAACTCTAAAAGCCCCAATATGTGGACTTGAAGTCTTCAGCTGGAGACTTTTTGTTTATGTAACAACCAGCAGCAGTAGAAAAAGAGGACTGTCCACTCAAACTTCCCCAGTCCTCCCTCCTGACTAGTCTGAACATCTGGCAGACCCATGGGTTGCAATTTTATAATGAGGTCCTGTAGTGATCCTCTACATGCAGAATTGTTAACTGTTTTGGAGAAGTGAACCGTAATGGAAGTAGTATCTGTGAATAAGAAGGGCTCCTCTCCTGCTCCTTACTGTTTACAAGTGGGATGAGGGCCTTCTTCCTATTCTGGACCTCACAAGTCTCAGAAAATATTTTGCCCCATTAGATGCACAACAACAACAACCTGTTGACTTCCAGTCAGAACACTCTGCCTCTTCTTTTCCCTCAACAACAACAACCTTTTGGACTCTTGCTAGTTACCCATAGCCTCAGGATCTACTCCATGCCTTCTTTCCTTTTACTCTTTTACCAGCCACTTCTTCAGGGAGTTCAGGTTAAAGGGGTAAGGCCTTTTGATAGGCCAACATTGGCCCCACGTGCTATGGTTCTCAGTAATCCTGTTACTCAAATTGCCCCTCAGCGACAAATAAAGTTTTTTTAATTTAATTACGGGAGCTCTCAAGTACTTTAATCTAAACTGTGCTCTTTTCTTAACCTTTTTTATGATTAACACTAACCAAACCTACAAATTATGTTGTTCTAAATAATTTGGAGGACTTGTTCCAACCAGCAGGTGAACATAGTGGAGCTGTCACCTTGACTTCAAAGTCATATTTTGAATTGAACTGTAAATGCATTTTTACTGGACAAAGAATATCCTAGAATATGCAAGAGGCTAATTACCACCACTCAGAAAGCATCACTATGGCAAAGCACAATGGTGACATAGAATAGCATCCAAGTGGTTCATCCTTTTATGCTGAGTGAGAACATCTAACAGATGTGGAGAGCAGAGTAATACCACATCACTGCTGCTTCAATTGATTTGTCCAAAGCTGCCGAAGCTTAGGTCCACACTCTCCACTCTATTGTCCATTGGAACGTCTGCTCTGTATTGACCTGCCTGCCCTCACCTCTCACCTCTGTCCATCACAGCTGCTACAGTCTTATGATGGATGGACATTTTCTCCAGAGGCATAAACATCCTGCTTTGACTTACACGTGATTCGTTTGACAGATTGTTGTAACACAGTGCTTCGAAAGTCCATATAGTATAGCTTGTGTTAGGTTTTTCCACAGCTTGACAAAGGGATACATGGGTAGAAGATGGTTGTGTAAAGGTACGAAGAAGTTGAAGGAAAGGTGGGATAAAGACAGGAAGGAGTTGACGAATGCTAAGACAAGCTTTCCTCGTACTGTGTGTCACCAGCTCTACTGCTGGGTAATATAAACAGTGGAGACGTAAAAGCTATAAACAGCAATAAAGCTTCATTGTATTTCTAAGAGTGAGTCTCATTAAAATTCATTGTGCCAGTTCCTGTCACAGATATCCTTACAGAGCTTAAATAGATTTGCAAAACATGGCATTTATAATTCCTTTACCACTATAGCAAATGAAGATATTGTGGACAGCTTTGGCATTGTGACATGACATTTGATTCACATTCAGGGACCACCAACAGCTTATCAAAGCCCAGTCCCAAGGTGGGCATCAATCATGGGAGCCAAAACCGTGCTTGCCGTGTGTGCTTGCTCATCTAAAACAAAGGAAGGCTTTTACAAGGGCCCATTATTCAGCAGCTCATCTTCTGATGCTTCACACATCACCTGTCAGCCCGTCGGCTGACCTTGTACCCAGAGGTTGACATCAGTGATCCGTCACATCACCAACATCACATCATTACAGCCAGCCATTGTATTTCTCTCTGTTTAACAAGATGCCACTCAGCAATGCAGGACAGTATTAAGCAGAGACACAAACAGTGTATTATACAGGTTTAAGCTTTAGAGATATGATTTCTTTTTTAAATGCGCTCTTGGGTATGATTAGGCAACTAAAACTAGTAGAGAGCAGCCCACTGACTTTACACTAGCAGTTAATTTATTTATCTGTGCAGCACTCAGTCTCTGGAAACAGTTACAATATACAGTGAGTTACAGTATACAGTCTTCTGTGGCTCTGAAGGTTGCAAAAAATAACCTTTATGATATCACTAGAGTTATCTCAGTAAGGTCTTAGCGATGTTTGCTCCAAACTGGCGGAATGATGTTTGAAAGACATGGGCAGGCAATCAATACGTTAAGCACTTCAAGGCAAAGGCAAATTTATTTGTAGAGGACATTTCATTACAAAGAATCTCAAGAAGCAAGAGGATAAAAAACTTAAATATATACACCAACAAAACAGAAGACTAAAAATAAACAATGCAATAATGTAACTCCACAATATACAACATGCATACATACTGTATCAGCACATATACATATACTGTATATAAAGTATATGCATACTGTATCTTACACTTGCATCACCTGCATGTATACACACATGCATACTCAATCTGTGCACACATACACTCACGCATACATATCCTTCAAATGGGGAATAATGCAGGTATAAACATCAAACCAGTATTGCCATCGAAACACAGTGGCTGCATGTTCATAAATCACAAATGCACATATAGCCACTATTCACAGGCAGCAAAGTTTTTAAGATCAACTTTAAACATAGGTGCAGTTTTTATAGATCTCAGTTCATCAGGCAAAGCATTCCAGAGGGAGGGTCCACAGTAGCTAAAGGCACTTTTACTAGTTCCTGATCTTATTGTGGGTACCGTGAGAAATCCTTTTTCTGAAGGTCTGAGAGGGCATCAGTGTGTTATCTGCCTACAGGGGACGTGTTCAGGCAAAATACTGACAAAAAATCCATTTGAACTTTACCTGCTTATGGCATGAGTAAAACAAAAACAGAAGGTAGAATAAATGACCAGTGTTGCAACAAATTCCCTAATGTACTTATGAATTCAGTTGAAAACAACACTTGATATACAAAAACAGTAAAGCTCTTCTCTATTTTATATTCTTTTAGAAACATAAAATATTCTCATATAGGATGTGGTCTGCAGCGAAACAAACACTGTGTGTTGCTTTCTGCGGGATTAGTGGCATGGGAGAAGGGGTTATAAGCAGCAGCAGACAAGGAAGACCACAAGGGAGCTGTGTGGAAGAAAGGGTATGCACAAAGAAATATTTTTACGACATAAAATTAAAGTGTGAAGCAGCAAACATAGGTGGAGGGGTGGGATTGAAATGGTATTCGTGATAAGGTGACATTTAGTGAAATCACAACTCCATCTCCTTTGAACAAAAAGGTCTTATCCAGATCCCAGGAAAAAGGTCTGCCTGTCACTCACAGCTGTAGTGGATTGTATAGTGCAGTTGTAGTAACAGAATATGAGTAATTTTGTGTTTAGGGAATGTTTTATTAGAGCATTTTGAGGATATAATGGACAATAAACCCCTTTGTTGTATTCAAATGAGGATGATGCTATATAAGATTTGTGTTTTTTAACTGGAACAAAAATAAAAAAAACAAAAAACTTCTGATTTTGTTGTGATGATCACCAGCCGGAGGTCATAGTTCACCCTGCTTTTTATTAGGACCACATCACTGATCAGAGCAAACTGTTACCATGGAGAAACAACTTTCCCTGTCACCACTCATACCCTCCTAAACCGCCACCCTAGACAGCATAGGCCCTGTTATTGTCAGATACTGATGGGGCATGTGTAGTGTGGGAAGGAGGATCTCAGCTGTTTTTCCTGGGGAGCTCATCTCCTGTCCTGTTCCGTTCCTAGGTGAGCCTCAATACTTAGCCAGACCTCCCTTTCCTTTTGGTTGCCATTACCCAAACTAAGCTCACACTTACCCCCCAATACTCCCATGATCTGCCTTTTGTTCACACCCAAAGCTCCCATTCATGTCCCCCAGGAGAGCAGACAAAAGAGGAAAAGGCACAGGCCTGAACCGCTTGTCCAGACAGACTGTGGTAAAGGGACCATAAAGAGGTGCTGGGCTTGAATGGAACTGCGCTGTGATGGGTAATTGTGTAGCTTTAACGATATGGCCTCTGTCTGTGAGGACATCCTCCCTTGTTCATATCTCCAGTATGTTGAAGGGGGTTTTAATTATTACCTGCTTTTTAACAATTTTTTTAAATTTACAATTTAAACTATTGTATATGTGCAACATTTACAATAATGCATTACACAGTCAAATGAAGAAAACACATATGCAGCGCCACAAAATGTGCTGCAGATATAGGAAAAACAAACCAGAAACCACAATCTGACACAACTTTATCTGAAAGTACAGACAACACCAAATGCAGACAACTTTTGCAGAAATAAATGTAAAAAAACAAAAAGAAGCTAAATTTCTAGAGGATATTACTATCACCAAACTCTCCACTGTCACAAGGCCCAAGTCTAAAATAAGCATTTTCCCCATAAACAATCAATGGAAAAGGAGCATTCTTTAAGTGTTAATGGCTACTTACTTAATAACTCAGCATTATAGTCCCTATTTGCAAGACCACGCGCTGAGGTGGTCTGGGACACATTTGACCACACCTTTTTTGTAGTATACAGCCTAAATCTTCCTCATGCGTCCCCAACAACAACGTTACAAGAATATATGTCATCAATGCAGTTCCTTTGAGACCAGTTACATTTATGGATCAGAAACTTATAAAAAAAATAATTTAAATAAAAAGCAAAATAATAATATTACATTTTTTAAAATAAAAAATAACAGTTGTTTGTAAATTAATTGTAGAGCCAAATGAGATATGAAATACTTATTCAACATGAGTCCAAAACAGATTCATATAAATACAATTATACATTTTTTAAAATATATAATAATAATGATTACAAAAATTCTTTAGTTGACTAGCTTTTTTTCCCGTTATCATCTCCCAGAATTCTTACATATTATAGCCAGGTGTTTGCAGCATATTGTCTCAGGTTCAGATTTCATTATTTTAGCATGTTGTTGTTTTGCGTTACGTGAAATGATTGTGCAGATTTGGACTGGTGCACAGGATGAAAACTGTCTGAGCATGCATATTTAATTCAACATAACTTTCTTATGATGACGCAGAGTTTTGTTTGTGTTTAGCATGTACAGTATATTACATTGGACAAAACCAGCGCTTTCTTTGCTGGTTCAGTAAAAGCTTCAGATTGTAAACATGTACTGCTATTCATGTTGAGGGGTCAAAGGGCAGCAGGTATTTATGACAATGGTGTAAAAATAAATTACACTCAGCAACTGTAGGGGGAGTACCAAATCCACAGTCCTCCTTCTGTCTGCAAAAATGTATTAAAAAGTTTGTCTTAAGAAAATAAGGTTTCAGCTTTCTAAAGTAGTTACATTAAATCATTATTTTACAAAGTTGCAGGCTTTGGAGCAATGACTGTGGATCTTGGCCCCCATCACTGAAAGGGGCTTCAGGGAAGGATCTATTCATACCCAATATTAACATAAGGTATGTTTACAGGAAGAAAAACGTCTTCCAGTCATCTTACAGTGTGAGCCCCTGAATATTGTTTTAAGACAGATTAGTAAAATTGTGAACCTATCCTTTAACATAAAACTTAATTTAAAACTGACGAGTAGTCAACTTCAGGACATTTATGTGTTTATTTGTGTTTCTACTTTTGGTTGTGTTGTTTGCATTTGAATCTCTGCTGCAGTCATTATCATATCGGTGAATCTGTTTTCTGCATTTGCATGTGTTTGGCTGTCTGTGTGTTTACTTATGTTTGCAGCGCACCAAGCTCTCCGGGCTACCACAGGAAACACTGATAATTGTGTGACCTCCATGTTAGCATGCAAGATACAGTCTTTTACATTCATTTTGAAATGGTGCAACTTGGTCCTTATAGTAAAATATCAACTCTAAATGCTTATTGTCAGATTGAATCATTTGGCTGATGCTTCTGTTATGGTTTGCAGCACAAATCACATAATATTTAACCATTAAGAGATATTACTGTAAGCTCAGGCTTGTGGGAAGACTCTGAACTCACCGCCATGTTAATCTACAAAGTAATAAAATCTGACACGTACAGTAGCTGTGTATCTGTCTCCACCTGTTTGATGTTAAATGTGAGCTGGGGTTCAGCTTGGAAACAACAGGTGGGATCTGCCATACTGTTCTACAGGGGCTGCTGTGCACAGCTTAAAATAGAAGAGATAAGTACAACATCTCAGGAGGCATCCATGCTGTTACACATTGTTAAAACCGCAGCAGTGTGGTTAGTTTTTCTGTGTAGAAATGAGGCGTGCAGAATTGTACGCTGAAAACAAGAGATTTTTAAAATGAGACATCCATTATCTCCTCAGGATAACGCCTGCTCGTAGGAAATGATGTTGGACATAAACGCCACCAACAGCAAACAAATAACATTCTCTACTTATTTGCAGTGTGTGAAATGAATTCCCAGCACTGTCAGGCATGACGAGATCCTGAACGTATACCCACAGGTAACAAACTCATGAGTGTAATAATGAGCTGTTATAAAAACTGTTGAAGTAAAATCTGCTTTCACGACAGCAGTGGCTCAGCCTGCTGATCACAACTGAATTTGATAATCAAACTGCATTATCTACCTTTGATAGACCTGGTTACATTGGTGGATTCCTGTGGTTTGATTACTCAACATTGATGAAGGAAATGTGATGTGAAATGAATATGGCATAGGAAGAAGAGGCAGTTTATTTGCAGCCCTCTATAGGATCTGGATTTGGACATTTCCATCCTCTCAGTTAATGTGGTTAAATCTACCAAGATGCTAGCGTGCTTGGTCCCAAGAATGAGGGGTGATTTTTTGTGGACACCCCACTTGTCCAATTTTGATGTACATGTTTAGATAAATGTGAAAAAACATAGCGGTCTTTAGCTTAGCAGTCAGAATAAGGGCAGGGCGATGCCTCGCGTTTTGCAGGCCGCAAAAAGTGCTGCATCTGGGGCGGCACAATAGCTCAAGGAGTAGAGCACTCTTCTTCAAACATGAGGGTGAGTGGTTCAGTTTCCTGCCAGGCTACATGCTGAGGTTATTATTATTATTTGATTGGGCCTTACTCTGTGGTGTAGCTCAGTGTGGTGTCTTTTCTACTCTGTCCACCTTCATTTTTGAGTTTTCTGAGCCCAGGGCTCACTTTGGGTGTCCCACTGGCTTTGTGTGGCATTGCATTCTTCCTGTCACTCCTCTGTGAGGTCTCAGTCATGTCACCCAGGATGCCCCCCAACTCTTACTAGACACATTCCATTCTGTACTTTGTGGGAATAGACGGGACAGATTTTCATTTGGTTACTTTTCCTGCCAAGTCCTTTTTCCAAACTCCAATTATCCCACTCACTTCCTTTCTAAATCAAAGTTTTTTGAGTAGAAAGAATGTTTGCGTGTAGCTTAATTAAGAGACTGGCAATATTTCTCATTTAGCTTAACCGCAAGGTTTTTTTGTGGACAGCCAATAAGGAGGAAATGGTTAATGTGTTTGATGTTCTGTAGACCTCTGTTTGTTTATAAAAGTACATGTTCACTGGTTAAAATGGACCATTTATTTTAAAATAGTATAACTGAAGGATTGGTTAGCGTAACATGTGGCCAGTAAATCAGACTGTGTTCACAATAGGTTGCTTATATTGTCTCTCATCAGTGTCTTCTGCATTACACAGATCCAGAGAGAAAAATTGTTACATGTACGTAGTTGGTTTACACCGTTTGATGACTCAAATGTATCAGAAAGAAGAACGTGTCAACTGTAGCAACACAAAAGGTGGTTGGAGGATGGTTATAGGGTCAGAGGTCACAAGACACAAGGTGCTGACACTGACATTTACAAGCCACTTGTACACTTTGTTGCAGCAGTTGTGGCTGTGTGTGGTCTACAGTGGCAGCTCCTCTGCCTTAGCATTGCAGTGTTTCCTTCAGAGCACAAAGTATAAGTAAAGATTCTCATGCATATGGTCAGTGCAGGCATTCTGTTGGTTAATTCTAGTTGGATAGTTTAGCATTTTGGGGCGACCGTGATGCAGTTGGTAGGACAGTCGACAGTAGTCTGTGGACCCCAGGGTTGTTGCTTGGCTTCCTGGTTCCTCCAGATTCCTGGCCACAAGTTAAAGTGTCACTGCACAGAGTTGGAGTCAGAGCATTTTTTTAGCGTAGCTTAGGATAAAGACTTAAAAGTAGAGGGAAACAGCTAGCCTGCCTTTGGCCAAAGTGAAGAAATAAAGTGCCTGTCAACAGCTGTCTTATTTACGGACTGTATATTAAGGGGAGGCATGTAGTTTAGTTGGTATAGCAGTCGTCTCTGTGCAGTCGTCTATCAACCCCATGGTTAGTGGTTCGACTCCCGGTTCCTCCTGGCCACAAGACACCGAAACTCCACAGTAGCGCTGTCATCTACTGCAACTGTCCAAACAACTATTTCCCCAAGGGGATCAATAAAGTATGTCATTACTATATTGCATCTTCAGACTTTGCGTGAACAAGTCTATATAGGTGAAGATATGTGTTAAGAAGTAAGCTTCAGTTGTGCTGGTATACATATTTTGTTAGTGTAGAGCAGAGAGTTGATACCTGAATCTGATGAAATTCATCGGTATCCAAGGTTTTGGATCACATTTGGACAGATATTTAGAAATGATTTTCGGGTTTGGGTGGGGTTTGGTCAGGTTGGTCAAACTTTAGGCTAAATAGGCATAATTGCTGTTCAGTTAGCCTGGGGGGGGAGCCTGATCATTCAACCTTCCTCAGGCCTTCCTCAAAGTCACATACTTACTCAAGTTCCCGCAAAAGCGACTGCATCAGGCTCTCGTTGGGTTCGGATGTGAAATGCAATATGCTTGATTTGGGTTGGATTCGGACAGAAATATCCAATCCATACTGTACTGAGGAGACAGCCATGCTTGTTGCTTCCCCTTGTCTCCTATGTGTATGCTCTGTTTTCCACCTAAAGCTGAATTTAATGTGAAATGATGCATTATCACCACACAAAGTTGTATGGTGAACATGTTATCAAAGAGTGTATTTATACATCCAGCGGAAATAGGGCAGCATTAGCATTCATTTAGAGTGATTTTTCTGGACATTTATTAAATAAAACTCTATGATTAATCTCTGTTTTGGTCTCGGCTCCTGGGGGTATTACAGTTTCTCTCTGTTTAGCTGCTAAATGCTTCACTATGTTTACTAGCTACTCTCTCATCTCAATCTTATATAAAATATTCCTTTAAGTCTAGGACACTTGCCTCCCACCTCATTCCTATCAAGTCTCCAGTCAAACATTCCACCAGGAAACCTTTACAACTGAAATCCTTCTTCGATCGGATCATTTCTTGTACAAATATGATGCGAGTGGCTGTGCAAACAGAAACGCAAAACAGAATCAGTTTCTCTGTGCTTCCATATCTCATGAAAGCTACAGTGGGGCCCGTCTATTCCCTGTGTAATGAATTATGGATCACTGCTAATAGGCTTTTTCTCCCTTGTTTAACTTATTGTGGCCACAGGCTTATCGCTGATAGCTGTGTCTCCTTGGAATCCCAGTGTTCATCATCAGCAGTATTCTTCTCATCACTGTCTCCTTATTGCATTACAGGGGCTTCAATAGCTTGGTGCAGACGAGGCAGACTGGGTCTCTGTCCGAGTGACCTTCCCTGAGGACTTAACCCACACGTCCCGCCTTGCTGTTGCATGATGCATGAAGGACAGACATTGGAGGGGGGAGCAGGTTCCCTTATTACCTTGTGATTCATTTTTAATGAGGTAAACAGGTCTTTCCAGGTCACCTGCAAGCTCACACACACCCATGGAGGGTGGTGTGTCTTCCCCATCGGCTGCCTTATTGCTGCCCCGCTTTGACATCCTCCATGGCTGCAGGGGCTCCATAGTATAATTAGGTCTCACTGTCATTGACAGAATGTGTCTCACTTCCTTCAAGTTGGATGCCACCAATTATACAGTGGCAAGAAGACCTTATTTTAAGCTCCAGGCAACCTTTGCCTCACTTTTTCTCTTGCTGCCTCTAGATGAAGTTTGCCAGTAGGGAGTTATACACTGTGAATATCACCACCACAATTAAGTTACTGTGTATTGTTCCATAATTGATTTTATCGCACGTTGCAACTCATAAATTGAAATCTAAATCAGTTGTGTAGTGGTTGCTGTTTTTGAAAATAGCCTGCCTTTTTGCACTCTCTGCTTCTAGCCTTTTGCAACATCAAGGCTGTAACATTCTGTGCTCTCTCTCTCTCTCTTTTTGCTTGGCATGTTATTGTAGCATTTTCCCATCTCTGTATATGTTAAATGACAGCCGATAAAACTGAACATCGCTGTGCTCTAATGGAAATAAAAGAAAGCTCCCTCAAGCAGACGTCTGGTTCCGGCGCGGCAGAAATTGGATGACAGGCGAGGATGCACATACGGAGTGTCATTTGGGAAATCAAACCCACTCAGTTCACTTGCTCTGAAAGTCAGTGAACAGGTATGCCTTTGCAAACAAGGAGGTGGAGAACTCCCACAGCAATTCTCAGCAAAGCCTGGCGAGGCTGTGAAGGAAGGAGAGCGAAAGAGAGAGAGAGAGAGAGAGAGCAAGAGCGACAGGAAGGTGAGAACACGAACAGATGGAGAGATGCAGGGAATCTACTTTTACAGTCATTTAAAACAGGTGCTATACATAGCCAAGCTCACCCATCATCCCATCTAAATGATATCATTACAGCCAGAAGTCATTAAAAAAAGATCTTTTCCCCAGACTGTATAGATTTCCTCCCTCTCCCTGGGGAGTGACGATAATGAAAATGAAAATGAATTTAGGGCCCCTCAAGTCATTGAGTTTGCTTTTTATCACCCGATAGCCGTGCTACATATGTGCCATTGTGCTGTATACAGGATTAGAGAGGATCTTTTCTGCCTGACTGGCTACTGGCTCTCAGCAACAAGATGAGGATCATTTCCACTGCTGAGAAAAGCTCCACTCAGCCTAGACACACACTCCACCAGTGATCAGTGTGGATCTTCACTCACGTACCACCAATCTTTATCAACATATGGGGCATTTGATATTTGACCTACACATTTGTAAAGATTGGATAGAGAATCCCCCTGAGCATTCGGTTCTTGTTTGAGGTGGTTCTCTCTGTCGAATTCTTCATTGCTGAACAGCTTTTATTTGCAATCTGAACACATTTGGTACCCTGAACAAACTTTAATCAAGAGATTAGGAACATGACTGTTGGATCCAGTGTATCAGGTTTACCAGCAGTTAAATAGATGAGAGTGGTAAAGAAGCCATTATTCAACTGCTCCATTGACATAATCATCACCTGAATTTCTTGGACTTCTAACATTCATTATAGACATTATGCAATATGTACAGTTAATGACCAGTGCACAATAATACAAACGCTGCTTTGTTTGTGCTACTGCCATCTTGCCTTACATTTGCATAATGTTGTAAAAACCCTAACTGTTAACCATAAAACTAAAGGAGGGTAAATTAGACCAACATTTGCTACAATCCACAACATCTAAAAATCTAAAAAGAAATTCAGTTGCAAACTGACTCTGAATCTTACTTATATCTATCTTCTAACTAAGCACAGCTTTGCAGGCTACCAATTACTTCATACTGGAAGTAGCTGAACTACAGCAAAGGTAGGCTACAGAGAAATTGAGTTAAGCTACTTAAAAAAAATATTGTAAAAAAATGACAATGTGATACAAAATATAATACAACAAAAAGGCCACTCAGTTGAGTATATTGCATTACTTGTTGCGCGAATGTCAGCTTTGGTTTTGTAACAGTGTCCATCAGACACCTGGCTTCCAGGTGGGGGTGATCCACCAAGCAGGATTACTCAGTTAGACAGGTAACTTATAAAATAACATGCAACAACTTCTCTTCTTAATCGATGGCAATAATCATTACTTACAGTATTTATCAAAATATTAAAATGGAGAGCAATCATCACTGATGATTAGCTATAATCATATAATGATTAGCTATTTTTATACCTTTGTGCTGATGACAGCCATGGCTGAAGGCATTGTGTATTTGGGTTGTCCAACTGTCTGTCCCATTCAAGGGAACAATCTCAACAACAATCTCAAGAATTTGATACAAATGTTCACTGGGACTGAGGAATGAAATTATTAGATTTTGGTGGTCAAATGTCAAGGTTACTGTGATGTCACATCTGCACCATTCTTGTAAATGCTTTATCACAGGACTGCCTTGAAAGAATTTGGAACAAACGTGGAGTCAAGGATGAACTGATTATATTTTGGTGCTTAAAGGCCAGAGGTCACTGCGACCTCATTGATGTCCCTTTTCCTTTTGAATAGAACTACAATGTGGTGATTGTAGTTATGTAATACTTTGTAGTAGTTTGTAGAGTTATGGTTTGTAGAAAGTACAAGGTGAAACATTCCAAATGACCTGGAAATGTGTGGTTAGCACCCAAACTAATGTGGCAGCTATTAAGTCTGATTAGCACTAGCATCTTCCTGGCAGGCATAGCCATTAGTTCATCACAGAGAAGTTCAACAATGAGTTCTACCAGTAAGTAGTCACTACGGTATCAAACATCTAGAATTTCTCTGATTTCTCTTTTATTGTGTCACATACTGTATGGCCAGAATTTTATACAAGACAGCCAGAATAATAGTGTTGGTTCAGTACATTATCTTTAGTGTATATTCAGTGTTTGCTGCGTTCTGCATCTTTATCAATCTCACAAATGCTCCTATGCTCACCCCCCTGCTTTCAAGTTCTTCCATGCTATGTTATTGCAGGCCCTGCATTCACTCATATCTCGCTTTCGATTGGCTGCAAATTGCAGCTAATGATCCAAACCCCCACCCCCACCTCACCCCCTTTTCCTGTCCTACTCTCTTTCTTTCAGCAACTCTCTCTCTCTCTCTCTCTCTCAATCCAGCCTTGAGGCGTCCTGTTTCAGCTCCTTCGCTTTCAGCCACAATGCTGTGAAGAGGGTGAATGGGTGGGGGGCATTTAAGAGAGCAGTAGGTGGGAGTGGAGTCTGACAGCAGAGGGTCTACTGTTTAAGAGAAAGGGATTTCTCACTCACTTGCGCCCTCTCTCTCTCTTTCCCTCTCTCTCTCTTTTTCCGCTCACTCTCTCTATCTCTCTCGACCTGTCCCCCTGTCTCTCTCTCTCTCTCCTCTCACTGGCTGCACATCAGCCGGCTCTCTAGGTAGACTCGAGTAAACACTCTAAGAGAACAGAGAGAAGAGGGAAGATGACAGAGCTGTCAGCACTCTGAGAGATACAGACTGGTGAGAACACTGCTTCTGCTTAAATTTTCTCATCAGCGAAGAGGCTGTGAGCATCGGTGCGTGTGGTAAGTCACCTTCTTTACCTGCGTGGAGGATTTGAATGGGAGCAGAATGAATGGGTGGATGCTTTGCCTTAATAGAATGATTGAGGGAAATTGAATAGCAGAGCTTGACAACTTTATAACTTCAACTACTATCTTTCAGTGTTTTACCCACTTTTACTTTAAGTTGATATTAAACTTTCTTCAGGAATTATTATTTTTTTTTTATTACATCTATTAAATTTTTATGAAAAGAACTGTAGAGCTGCAATTTATGAGAATGTTAATTAGCATTTTTCCTTAAAAATTTCCTTAAATCATGAAACTCCAAACCCTCCTCTAAACCAATCAAAATGTGACAGTGTTGCTTGTTAAATGACTCATACTATGAATTGATTATTAAAATACCTGTCAATTAATTGACAGTTTCATGACTAATGCTGTACTTTCACCTCCAGGAGAATGTCGAGCAGCTTCTGTGTTTCATCCTCCTGTTTTACAAGCAAATACTTCACAGACTGGCTTAATTTTTCTTTTTACTGCATGCACCTGGGTGCCAATTATGTTTTACTGTGGAAGTTTTTCCTCTCACTGGCTGTTTTATATTTATTACCAGAACAGTTAAAAAGAAAAAGAGTAATGTCTCCAGAGATGGAAGCCTGTGATGATCTACTGAATTATTCTGCTTGCATTAGGGTTGGTGGTGAGTTGTGGTCTGATGGGAAAGCAGAGGAGAAGATCGGAAGGGTTACTGTGTCTGTATGCATATGTTTGTGTGTGTGCACTGCTTACCAGTGTAGGTCCAGCTGTACACTTTATGGTTGACAGCAGACAGTAGGCTTGTGTAACCCAGGAGACAGACAGCTGCTCTGTGTTAGACGCTGCTGGTTGGTTCCTCTCCCAGATCTCCAACATACACACTGCAGGCTGTAAAACTGGCAGCCTCACTGATACACACACACACACTGTTCATCTCTGAGCCAATTACTCACATTTTTGCTGTCCATCGATGAGTGTGAATTTAAATTGAAACTTTGTAAGAAAGAAACAGTAACCTCTGTGGTACAAGTTTATGACTTAAGTGTGAATGCTAAGTAGTAATATAGTGTAACTAATTGGGTCAGTGAACTGCTACAGTATTAGCCACCTTATATTACTGATAATACTAGACCACGTAAGGCTGTAGGAGCACAACTTTGGGGTGTACTGAATATACTGCTTGTGATTTCAACTCTTCATTTCTAAGAACAGAAATGTGCTATTTATGCTTTTGCTAGGGTGAATAAAATTGTACTCAGACCACAGTGGGAATTCAAATGCTTCAACAGAAAGCTAATGCAATTATTTAAGTTTTTTAAGTCAGGATCAGGCTGCATTTGTTGTATTCGTCACAGGTTTACACCTGTTTGAGGTGTTGAGCTGTTCGATATCCTCATAGTGGCTGATATCGGGATGGATAGAGGAAAATGGGTGAATCACTGAGATGAGAGAACCCATGGACATATGAAGTGGGCTGTAACGGAGGAGAACCACAGGATACCAGGGCAGCGTCTGCTGGATGGTAATTGTGTGTGATGAGGAGTTGCAGACACAAGGAGCACAACTTAATGTTTTAAGGATGTGTCAAGCATAGGTTTCTACTCATTTGACTACCTCTGCACAACAGGCATGTCATGTGATTCTATGTGGCATTGCAGGTTGGTGCATTAATATTTCATGATGCTTTGTCTACGCATAAGAGTGGCCACTAACAGTGACACTCGGCATAATGATGAGTGGGAAACAGGCCTTTGTTTGGACAGCTGTTAGCTCCCAACGCTCCATGCCTCGTGAAGCTCACTCAAAGGGTGACTGTCTTTAACCCCACTTAACTCCTCCACTGGTGATTGTGAACAAACAATAATCTTGGGTATTCATAATGACCCACACTGGGTAAGACTCAGGAGAGATGCAGAGATGTTGTGTTTGGACTAATTCAAAGTAATCTTTAATTCAGGCTGGACTGGACTCCCATTGCTGCCTCCGCTTCTGCCCTTCCTTTTGTCTTTGTGATTGTTTCTTGTGAAATATCTTGGTGACTTTAGATGTTGTGGTGTTCACTGAAATTTAGCCAGATTTGACATTATTTATGGGTACATCTTTGGAATATCTCATCTGGACTGCGCTGTCCAGTGGACACAGCCACCTGTGGTCCTGATAGTTCTCAATATGTGAATATGGTAAACACAATGACACATAGAGAACAGGATTATAATTACTGTCAATCACTTACTTGGGATATTTGCTAATTTTTCCAGAAGCATATCAATCTTATTTGGACTGTCCCTAGGTTTATAAGACAAGATGTCACTTTTTATGTGATGTTTACCTTCTTAATTAAGCTTGTCTTGAATTGTGGAACACAAATTCCATTTTCTTTTTCCAGTGGTGTTCAGCATTACAAATACTTGTAATGCTTGGAATTTGCAAGTATATTTTTCCCCCAAGTCACCTCAGTCTTGGACACAGGAGAAGTCACTACCACAGAACAGAGAATCCCCCAAAAGAAATTCAGTGTTTAAGCATCCCACATGGTTTTAATGCTCCTCTGATGCTAATGTGCCACAGGAAAGAAGTGGAAGTCTTAGAGCTGGGTGATTCTGGATGCCTTTGTATTGCCGGGCCCTCCATCATAGGGCACTGATGAACACGTGGACACTTCCCTCTGACACTTCGCCTCCACCGGTGACCTCACACATTGTATATAGCATGAGCTATAGTGTCCTAGGAACAAGACATGGCCCTTTTGAGAAGGACAGACAATTTAAATTGGGAGAAATGGTTAAAAATGGGGAAGCCAATGAAGAGCCAACCCCGGGGACCGGGGTCATTAGGCTTATACAAGTGCCTGAATGGAAGGCACTCCCAATTTGGACACGCAACATGCTTCAGGCTTTCATCTCAGACAAGGACAAACAGATGTCTGGGTATCACAGCCAACATGCTTGCTTCCATTTATAGTGGAGAGAAAACTCCCTTCCCTCCTGTTTGAATGGAAGCAACCAATAAACCTCCAATTTAAATCCCTGGAATGTGCAGCCTTTGAAAGACCTTGAAAACTCATACATGCTTACTCAGCAGTCTTGCATTGTATCAAAGAATATCTCCTTCCGATGCCTGATTTTACCTTTCTAGTCCCTCTGCAATGAAAATGTGATAGATATTCAACATGTGAAGAAACAGTTTTCTATTGTCTGGACTAAAGATCCCTAAAGGTTCCTTTTGTACGTTAAACCAGCATCTAGATAGTTATCAGACACCAAGTATGCTTGTAGTATTTTTCAGTCTGTTGGTCAACTGACTCATTCTGTCTGACAAATTTCCACACTTCGCTGTGTTAGCTGTGCTGTTGGAAGTGACATCATTCAAAATAGATCAACCAAAGCACTCACCTTGCAGCTGATTAGCTGAGGTGTTAGTTACATGGTAAGTTGAGATAAGTCCCAGCACTTGATATCAATACCTCTGTGTAGTGTTACACCACAGGCAGCAGCCAGGTACAAGTCTGATTTTATATTAATCGCGGTGCATTGTAAATGTAGGGGAGAGGAAGTAGGTAAAATGGAGGGCTACGTGATTACACGTGTCTAGAGAAAACAGCAGGTGGATGTGCTGTAAAGGCTGCACATGAGGCTGCCGAATCTCCAAACCACACAGGGGTTTGGCTAATAAACAGTAGGTCACCAGCACCCAGCATGTTAAAAAGCTCATGAACAATGACTAGCATCCGACCTTTCCATCTGGACCCAGTGAAAACAGCAGCACAAGACTGAGGCACCGCAGGGGATAAGCCATAAAGAATATTGATGGATCTCATGGTGGGACGCAAGCTAAAACTGGAAAAAAAAAATGAATTGAGGTTTGCTGTATGATCGACCCATTGAGCTCTCTTGTTCGCTCAACATTTGTTTTCTTAGTATCCTAGTGTCAAACTCAGAAATTGGTTTTGGGTGAAGAAATAGACTTTATTGGGGCAGTATCAGTCAGACATGTCAACCCTGGCTCCAAATCACTGTGGTGGTTCTCTGAGTGTGATAGTGTTCAGCCTTGGCAGAGAGCACTCTCCGAGTATCCAGATAAGTGTTTCTGCCGGTATCTCAGATCCAGCCTCCGCATCCACCTTATCAGCCATGAACACACTAACCCCCACCACTCCACCACTATCTGTGTCATCGGATCCAATGGGGTCACAGCGGAGAGCCGGCGAGCTCAGCCTTGATATGATGAAACTAGTCTTTTCATCCATCAAAAACAGCGTATTCCCCATTTCTTGTCTGTTTAGCAAGTCAAATGATTATATTCTTTTACCATGTGGGAAATAATGATAACAGGGAATGCTGTAGTGAACATACTAACTTGCTTTATTCATTTCACGTCAGTGCCTTTAGTCAGAGTTGTTTGTGGTGATTAGAAACATAGAAACATTTCATTACTTTTCAAAGGGAACAGACTGAGGTAACCCTTTGTCAAAGGTTGAATATAATAACTGCACATACATGTAATTACATGTTATTACGTACATTTACAGCCACATTTCCCAGGCTGTCTTCAAGTGTCTCCTAACGAATTGCATTTACAGTAAAAAATTAAGTCATTTTCGAAGTTGTAACTGAATTCTCCACTGAAATTAATCTTCCAGTACATTGAAAATATTTGAGGATATTTTAAATTTAATGTCCCCCCCCCCTCGCTTGTTTTTGTTGCCTATTTATATTTCCAACAGACAGAGCCAAAACAACATTAGCATTCATATGGAGGCATGTTTCTGACCACCTAGCAAATTTACGTCCTTTCTGGCTTTTAAGCTTTGTTTTGTCTCCTCCAGCTGCTGTGAAAAAATATCTGTTTTGCTGTCTGCTAAAAATGTTTGTTAGAGCTTTCTTATTAAAAAAATGCTGCCTGCTACTGCTGGAATGATGTGACCACGAATGTAGTACTAGAAGATAAGGCTCCCTGAGAGTCAGAGGATAAAGCTAAGTGGGTTCATGATGACAGGTACCATAGATAGGGTCATTGCTGATGTATCATAAGATATCAGTACACAATAAAATGTGACAAACGTTAGGTGAGCATTGCCATGGAAGCCCAGCATTCATGTTAAATGATTGCTGATCCATAAATGTGTTCCCTCTTGGGTAAGCTGCCGTTTCCAGCCCCACAGGCTTAATAGGCTGTTTCATTTGAATGCCAGGGCCCAATCAAGTCCAGCTGTTATCTCGACTTCTCTAGCTCCACTAGTCCTATTAGTAGTTACCAATTACTGTATATCAGAAAATTACTCCTCTGTGACTATGGATGAATTTGAGAAAATGGGTCCCTGGGCAAAGACAAGTGAAAGGCCCCCCACCCTTCCTATATATTGAAAGGACCCCTAAGAATCAAAAATACACAAAACAACAAAAAAATATTCCATTTCACGTCTAATTCTATAATTCTTTGTGTCAATCAATTTTTCATTTCTTATGGTAATTTTGTGTTTATCTTTGGTAAATTTTCAACTGTTCATTTTATGTTTTTTCCCCCATCTCTTTTAGGATGTTCTTGCCGGTATTGTGTCTACTTGTCTACTTGTTTCTACATTGAGAAGGTTTAACAGCGTATTGTCCCAGATCCACTTTCTCTTTAAAACCACCCACACACTCAAGACAACCCTCCATAGCTAGTTACCCATTTACCATCTTGTGAATTGACCACCAGTTAATTTTGTGTCAAACTCAACAGGCATGTTGTTGCCATTGGCAGCATCTTTGGGAAGATGAAAGCTGCTGCTCTGCACCAAGTAGACTCCAACAATATCCTTTCTTAGCCTGAGCCTAAGCCTGCTGAACTGCCTCCCTCTGGTTCCACTTCTTCCCTGCTGAGACTATTAGCACTGTACTCTGCACTGCTATATCCCTAGACTATGACAGCATAATTTCCAGCCTTACTTTTGCATGTTAAAAATCCTCTGGTTAGCTGGATATAGTGAGCTCCAAAACCTATTTTCCATGCAGGGACACACTGTTTAGCCAGTGTAAGGCTACCAGACACTTTCTAATGTAAACTCTCTAGATTCACTAACTTCGAAATAGGTACGTCATACAGTGTCAGTGGCCACAACAATCATGGCAGCAGATCAAACTGCAGTCACCACAGTTTGCTCAGAAGGCCAGATGTATCTGTAGTCTTGCCATCCATTGCCTTCTGTCTTTGCTTCTCCAACACTGTTGGAACTGCCTCCCCATTCATAAAAAACCTCTTCTTTGAAAGCACATCCTTTGCAATTGAATTCTTTTTGCCATGATGTTTGGTGCTGCCTTCTGCTTCCTCTTCAGTGGTACAGTAAGGATGCTGATATCCTGCAAGCTTTGGCTAGGAGCCTGTTGCTGCATTGCTGATGATAATTCATTCTGTGTTGGTTCAACACTATGGGTGACAGTTTTCACATTACACATACATACACACATGCAAATCTGCATAGTATCATCTTAAAAATAGGGTGGTAAGAATGAACCAAATCACTGGAATCTGAATAACAAGCTGACAGATTCTAAAAAAACACTCTGTTTAGCTGTGGGAAATCAGTTGATACAGTTATTCTCTGTGGGTTTGTTACTACAAGCAACACTTTTTATTTTACACAAAGAAGGAAGTGAATAGTCAGGCTTTAAAGACATTATTACATTACAATTGCAGACTTGAGTAGTTTATGAGACAGAGATTTTGCAACAGTGAGGATCTGCCATACATTTACATATTTGCTAAGTGACTAAAACCACATCTGGAAATTGTTGTTACTGTCTACTGGATGTGTAAATTTAGACCACTAAATTGATTTGTTGACTGATTGATTAGTCAATTGTCAGAACTTAATTTCAGGATTCTTAGTTGCTTCTGCTGAAACTCTCTCAACGATGTACTAAAACAGTTCACATTGGGCTGGAGAACCGAACAAATAACTAACCCCTACTACTTCACATTACAGAATCAACTGATTTATTATTAATACAAAATAATTCAATAGTGCAGCTTTAAGTACACAATTGGGGACAAAAACATGGTGAGACGTAGCTTTTAAATAATGAAGATCTACCGTAGTTGTAATTAACATATATCAATCAATTGACATATGAAACTGGTTCTATTCAGTGAAATGAGTCCAAGCTGACTGTTAATCTGTCTAGTTACTTTTTATTTTGTCGTCAACAGTTTTGTGTGGTTCAGCACAACAACGATGTTGGCCATAAAAGGCAGAAAGAGAAAGATGGCGTGTGTCTTTCAGAGCGTGAGGTGATAAAATTTGGAGAAAGCTGCAACAACTGTACCATCGATCACGTGCCAAGCAGTCGACTCAAGCAATGCTGCTTCCTGGAAATGATTTTCTGTGTTTGATGATTATAAGTCACAGCCATAGTGCTGCCCTCAGCAACTCACTATTTCCCCAGCTATGACCTTGGTGAAGCTACAGGATTCAAATCAATACTCACTTGCTTTCTCTCAGGACATACCGTATATTGGAGGGTTTTTTTTACCTTGCAGTTAATTGTGATTTCACTTCTTGTGGTTTTAAGATATTGTAGCTCTTTGAGGGTTGCAACTAGAGAAATAAGTTTCTTTCATGATTCTTGACATGGAAGTGAGTGTCCAGGACTGAGGTCCATTTCCTGGTCATTTCCCCTATTATAGTGTAACAGTGAAGGTGAAAAGAGCCCCCAGACAATAACCCTTCATTCAGTCCTCATATGAGCGACCCAGATTTGGATTCTGTACCAAAGAAGGCAAGCTGAGTTTTTGTCAGGGGTGACCTAAAAAACTAGGCAAGCTTGATAAATTCTTCAGAAATGAAAAGAAAGCACGTGCATCCTATGAGACCTGTTTAACATACAGTCCTGGGACTTGAGTTGTAGTTGTAATTGAATATTTACAGCTTTTACACACCAAGTGGGGCATGCTGCTTCATTATTCAGTTTGTTTGTTGTCTAGTTACCAGACAGATGCTGCGTCGTCTGCCATTAGCCACTGACAGTCTTCAAACTTTCTATTAATTTCATTAAAAAGCCCAGATTGCTCTTCCATGTTGGTCTGCTTCTGAATAGCTAACCACACTTTGGTTTTGCACACACTGAAAACAGTTACCTTTCTTTTGTGCCAAAACAAATAGAATTTTCTCTGTGGAGATAAAAACTGTTGGATGCTTGCAGAGTAGTATTTTTCTGGTTTGATTTATCTTGCACTTGCAGTATGATTAAGTTTGTCAGCAAGAAATCCTGACTTCTGCATTAGAGATCCACACGCCTCCCCTGACAGAAAGTCTGCTCAATCTCTTAACCTGCTGAAAGTAAAACTTATATCTAAATGGCCGGAGACTGTAGGAGGAAACGATAACACTGGTAAAATAATCATCCATTCAGGATTTATTTCCATTTAAATAGGTCTGTCCAAATGGCAGCAACATCAATTCTAACTGATACATCACTATAATAAGACATTTTTGGATGCCGTGTTGAACCAGTAAATTGTAGGGATTTTTTCTGACTGCCCTGACCTGGTTTTTCTCTTATCTTGACCTTTTTGGTTCTCCTATGGGTAAAATAAATACATTCTCTCAGTTTTGGAAAACACTTCAAGGTCCTGCAAGGAAGGCAGGAGTAACTGCTGCTTGAACTATTTGGAGGTGTGATGATTTTTACATTAATCTAAGCTGAAAAGAGATGTATGAGGGACAAGTGTTACTGTATGTAAAGAGACACTTCTGTGGAATGTAAATGTTATTGTTCATGTGAAGGGGTATTCATTTTTGCATGTTGCACATTCCCGAGACAAAAGATGGCATCGGTCTTTTGGTCACATTTTTCCAAACTTCATAAGGCTGGCATATGCTTCTCTGGGCTGCACTTGAAGAGGCCATATTATTGTAATTTAGGGTTCATATATTTTTTCTGGGGCTGTGATGAAAGTTTTCAATGATTTAAGATTCCAAAAACTGCTTTTTCCTCTTATAAAGATACAAAGGTAACGTTAGTTTACTGTTGACAGACGTAATCGATCTCTCTCCACTCTGTCACACATTTGTATGTAATAAATCACAGTATATCATGACTACCATTACATCTACAATGCTGCTAAAATAGAAAAAGTTTTCCCTTAAAAAAACTTTTTTGAGACTAGTCCTGAGCAGAGCAGTAGAAAAACTTCATTGCTAACCTGAGCTAGTGGGTGCAACTTTGTGCCTAAACAGAAGCCTGTTTACAGACTGTCGTACTTATGACTGTTATGAGCATTTTTGGGAGGGTCCAAAGAAAGTCTTGGGAAAGAGACACAAGATTTTGTGTTTATGTGATTTCTTCTACATATATTCAGCTCACATTTGAGAAAAGTGGTGTTGTTGAATCTGGATACCCATTATCAGAACAGCGGATATGTACACCTAAAAACACAGAAACATAATATGGCCTCTTTAAGCAAACATGTTTGATGCATTCAATTTCTAGAAGTTGTCTCCTGAAAGGAGTGCGATCAATCAATCATCTTGTTTGATGCTCAGGTTGAGTTCTTGAGACTTGGGATATTATTACCTTTCTCTTCAGAGATCTTTGGAAATATCAAGACCACAATGCATTGGTTTCTAGTTGAGGGGGCAGGGTCAAGGATAGAGTTAAGGCCTGGCTGTTTGATTGGTTCACCCCTTCACTTTAATCCTAACAGCACAGGGCTTAATCACTTTTGAAATGTACCCCAACTGGATCTTTAAAGCACTTCCAGCTCTCCACTGTGTGAGGTTTAACACTTAGTGTTACCCCAGTGCTCGTTTACAACAAGGTAATTTAGATCAGTTGCACCAAATGTGTGTGTGCACCAGCAGGCGTCCCCTGGTAAAATTCTCCTCACAGTCAACCACAAGGCAGGCATCAGGCTTTGCTGCTATTTGAGAAGCTAACTATAGCGCAAAACCAAGTGACGGAATAACAAAGCAGCAGTAGTCAGATTGTATCAAGTCCATGTCTACACTGCCAGCAACCAGCTGCATTAGCACAGTGCCAGGACCACAGGGTGCCCATGAAGAAAGTCCAAACAGAAGGACCAGCTCTGTTTCTCAGGATCACGCTCAGATTCTATTATGATTGTTGACTTCATATTAAAAACTAATAGATGTAAGGCAAGAGGAGAGAATGTCAAATCAAAATGATTAATTCGATTCTCTGGATTTCTTTTTCTCTGAATCTATTTCTGAATAATGCTGAGTTTTGCCAGAGCCGCAAAGTCTTACACAAAGACTGCTTTGGCCTCTCATGGTTGCCTCGCTCAGAGGTCCATGTGGAGAGCAGCCAGCTTTCAAAGTAACCATCCGCCCAAAACTAAAACCTTAGCAGCAGCTCAAAGCAATTTTCTGGCTATTTTGTGATTTAATCCTAGTTTGTGATGCTTGGGCACATTGGTGTGACTGTATTGGTGCGTGTGTGCATGTGCATGTGTGACATAGTCGGGCAGGGAAGAGCGGGGGGTGGGGTGGGGTTAAGAGGTTGCAGTCTGGAGGGGGTGCTCTGCTTTCAGCACCCCTGAGGGCCCAGATCCTCAGTGCTCCCATCATGGAGGTGCTCATCCCTGCCTGTCTAATCGGAGGGGCTGGAGAGGTTGGGGGGAGGTTGAAGCTGTGGGATCCCTTCAAGCTGAGCTTATCTGCTCATGTCTGCTTCCACAATCACATGACAGGCCAGGATGAAGAGACCGACTACATCTTCCTGGAATATTACTTGCTGACTGTCAGACTCCCTGCTCCTGCACACATGAAAATGCCAAGTAAAGATGTTCTGTATTTCCACTCGTCAGTTTGACTAAGTCAGAGGTAGTGAAGACAATCAAAACCCTTCATACATATTCCGCCTGCAATCGTGCATTTTCATGTCTACTTATCCAGACGTTTTCATTTTGGCTGCTAACAGCTGCTATTAACCTTAAGAACTGCCAAGGCACACACTGGTTTTATTAGAGGAAGGAAATATTCTGTGTCAGCATCTCTGACAAGGTGGCATAAAAAGTGCAGCCTGAGACAGACACTTTAAAAGACAGGACGTCTATGTCTATGGTGCATGGAATTTATATTCAGAATTGTGTTCTCCCTTTTGGTGTCAGTCGTGACAGGCCAAGCATTTTACATCTTACATCACCTTTTCATTGCCTCTCTGCATGTAAATAAGTGGAAACCTGATCATTAGAGAAACAAAATGCTTTAACAATCAGTCATCTTGTTCATATATAATAGCTCTTGCAAAAGACCTACCAAGTGTTCTACACTACTACCTCAGCATATTTTTCCAGCATACCTTTTAAAAAGAATCATGTCTCTCAGAAGGTAACAGCAATAAGAATTATGTTACAATACTAAAAGAAAGTCCAGTGGCTGTCAGGAGAGCAGTCCAGGAGTGCTCACTTTCCGGTTTGCGGGTTTTGGGGAAGTTTGTGCAGGCTTTTGTGCTTTATAGGAAGCGCACAGACAGTATATGCAGGTAATAATCTGTCAGCTGCAGTGTGGGATAAAGAGGGGGCTGCCCGCCATGCAGGTGTTTGTGGCCAGCTGTCTCAGCATGGTCAGAAAAAAGAAAGCTTCAGATCCCCAAGGTCACACGCCGCCCCTTGCAGTAATTGCACTCTTCGTACTCGAAGGAATTGTGAGAAGAATGCTCCAATGTCATCCACTAAGTGTGTGTCTACTCCACTGAAAGTAAAGGGGCTAAAATGGGTCAGAGGCAGCAACAGGATAGGAGGCAGTGTTTTGTTAGGGACAACAGAAGAAGGTTAATTGCTCTTTAGTGGCTATTATAATGTTTCACTCCAGCTGTGATCACTGGTGTGTATAAATGTGTATGTGGAATAATAGGAGTAAGGTAGATTCTTTGTCAAAATAATTTTCTAATATTTTCCTTCTCTCTGTTCTTTTATTTACTCCAGAACTCAAGAAAAGATCACCAACGTGATACCTGAATAGACTGCGCTCAGCTGCTCCTTCATCACAGCCCTCCGATTGTCATCATGCGGGTGAAAGACTTTCTTTTAGGTTGTGTGACCGTGACCCTCGTCCTCCAGCTCTCCACGGCTGGCCTGGTGAAGAAGGTCATCCGCCACCGTCGAGAGGCTCTGATGCCCAAGAAAACCCAGGAAAACCTCACCCTGCCCCACCCTGACCAGCCGGTAGTGTTCAACCACATCTACAACATCAACGTCCCCTCCACGTCCCTCTGCTCCGTGGACCTCGACTCGCCCGGAGGCACCGAGCTCAAACACAAGAGTGCCCCAGTGGACATGCAGAACTCAGAGCACATGGAGCACACGGCGGATGGAGACAATCAGATCGTTTTTACCCATCGCATCAATATCCCCAAGCAGGCGTGCGGCTGCAACAACCAGCTGCCGGACATCAAGGATATCCTGAGCAGGCTGGAGATGCTGGAGTCAGAGCTGTCTAGTCTGAGGGAGCAGTGCAGCAGTGGGGCAGGCTGCTGTGGAGCTCAAGTTACAGGTATGCCTATACCTCTTACTTACTTACTGTATTTTGTAGTGTAATTAAAGTAGTGGGTTACTCTGCATGTAGTCTGCTCAAGTCAAATCTATAGGAGAAAGTTCATAAATATTGATTTCATATAAGAGAACAAATGCAGCACTGTTGTAAGAGCTGCCCCCGGAAATATTTAGTCATCACTTTCATTTCACAAGTTTCTAAGGACGAAAGTGTTGGTCTGGTTTCTCATACAATGGAGGTTGTAGTTTTTGTCGATCTGCTCCTCTGGAACTCTCCTCCACGTGATGTCATATGGAGGAGATTTTTGGCTAGAAGCAGATGGATATTTTAATGTAGAGAAGGCAGAGGGAAGTATAACACCATTCATAAAAAATGTACTCTCCAAACTAGAACCATAGAATGCAAGTAAAAAATCACCATCCTGTAAGACCTTTTAGTTAACTGGGTAAAACAAGTCATTGGTTTAGTCCTGGAAGTAAAATTACAACAATCAATTACCAACCTAATTTACAAGTTGCAGTTAGAGAAGACAGACAACAGAACAGCCACTAATCTTCTGTAGTTATTATGGATTCAGCCAGTTTGCATTAACAACTTCTCTTTTTTGAATGATTTATAATCACATTGCAATACTTTATTATGCTTTCTATTTTTCCTCCAGGTGAAGTGTCCACAAAGCCTTACTGCAGTGGTCGTGGGAACTGGAGTACTGAAACCTGCAGCTGCTTATGTGAGCCCGGATGGAAGGGCCCCAACTGCACCGAACCTGAGTGCCCCAGCGACTGCCAGGACCAGGGTCGCTGTGTGGATGGCAAATGTGAATGCTTTGAGGGCTTTGGCGGGGATGATTGCAGCATTGAGCTCTGCCTGTTGGACTGTGGTGACTACGGCCACTGCGTCGAGGGGTCCTGCCTCTGTGAGGAAGGTTTCATCGGTGAGGACTGCTCCCAGACCAACTGCCTCAACAACTGTTTGGGCCGCGGACGCTGCGTGGAGGATGAGTGTGTCTGCGATGAACCATGGACGGGCTTTGACTGTTCCGAACTCATCTGTCCGAATGACTGCTACGACCGCGGACGCTGCGTCAATGGCACCTGCTACTGTGAAGTAGGCTACACTGGGGAAGACTGTGGTGATCTCACGTGTCCTGGCAACTGTAACGACCATGGCATGTGTGTGAATGGCAGGTGTGTGTGTCAGACTGGCTACAGTGGAGAGGACTGCTCAAAACTCACCTGTCCCCAAAACTGCAACGAAAGAGGCCATTGCTTCAATGGGAAGTGCATCTGTGATCCAGGGTTTGAAGGTGAAGACTGCTCCATTCTTTCGTGCCCTGACAATTGCAGCAACAGGGGCCAGTGCATTAACGGAGAATGCGTATGTGACATAGGATACCAAGGAGAAGACTGTAGCGAACTGTCCTGCCCCAACAATTGCCAAGACCGGGGCCAGTGTGTTAACGGAAAGTGCGTATGTGACAAGGGGTATGCTGGGGAGGACTGCAGCATCAAGACTTGTCCCAAAGACTGCATGGGACGTGGAGAGTGTGTGGACGGCAATTGTGTCTGCTTCACTGGCTTCACAGGTAAAGACTGTGGCGAGCTGACCTGTCCCAATAACTGCCTGGACCGTGGACACTGCGTGAATGGACAATGTGTTTGTCATAAGGGTTTCACTGGTGAGGACTGCAGTGAGAAGATGTGTCCCAAGAACTGTCTAGACAGAGGTTACTGCGTCGATGGCAGCTGTGTGTGTTACGAGGGCTTCACTGGACCAGACTGTTCCATACTGACCTGCCCGGGAGACTGCCACAACCAGGGACGCTGTGAAAATGGTGTGTGTGTCTGTGACATGGGCTTCATTGGAGAGGACTGCTCTGAGGGTAAGCTAGGTCATGCATACAGTACACACTGTTGAGTTTTCCGAAGTTTCATTAGAAGTTTATTAAGATCTCTATCATCGAAACTAAAACCAACCTAGTGCTGACCCTTCTCTACTGCCACGGTTAGCAGTTTCTACTTCTCTGCGTCTCCCTCCTCTTCTCCGGAGTGGAATGAGCTACTCTCACACATACAGTGGAGGAGAGCAGTGTATAAACCATATATGCAACTAAATCCACCAGCATTTTTTCCCTTAAGTCAGGCGTAGTGGAGAAGTGGAGAATGAAAAGGTACATTGTAGATGAGGAGAAACGGTACAGTACAGTGTTGTTATACCTATGCCACCCCTATTCCTAATCTAATGTTTTCTTATCAGTTAATGCTGAGTTCTATTACTGCACTACCTATATAAATGGAAACAGTAAGCACTTTATCAAACACAAACTTAAAAGAAAGAAATGTGATGTCTGCACACATGGTCAACTCACTGAAGTCACCTTCATCCATAAACCAGTGTAAGTGTATGCAGTTATATAGTGCTTGTTATGTTAATGTGTGTGTGTCCTCTTCTAACATCAGTGTCTGTCTGTCCAGCACAGAGTGTGTTCACATCAGCAGGAGAGAAGAGTAGAGAATGATGTGTCAGATAGATAAACAGTTTAATGAAAGAGACTTGCAGCCTTTGTAAATTTAAATTGCTGCCTGTGTCACACTCCTCGTTTTGGGCTAGTCAGAGTGTTGTGTTTTGTCTAGTGTTGCAAAGCCCCACTCCTTTAAGATAGATGCTCTTACTGGATTGGATCAGTTTCTGCATATGCCCATTGTGAAAGGATTCGGATTAAAACTATTTAAAATCATAGTTGAGTCCAATTTCATTTATATGGACCAATACCTCAAATCACACATTTGTTTTATTTATTTTATTTATTATTATTTGTACCACACACAACATCCTCCAGTCTTTGACAGACCCTCAAATAATAAGTCTATGAATAAAACTTCCCCTCAAAAAAACCCTTTAAAAGGAAATGACATTACCATTCAGCATCTTCAGTGTTACCTGACCACCATATGGCTATTTTCTCCGCACGTTCCAATGAGGTGGAGGTATGTCGCTACCATCATTTTCTGCATCGGTTTCTGCAACATGTTCCCATCCCACAGCGGCAGATAATATTTTTTATCACGCCAAATATGGGTACTTTGTTAGTCCTTTGGCGTTAGTGTTTGACTGCCCCAGGAGAAGCACTGTCTGATACCACAGGAATGAAGGCATCTGCACAGAAACTATAACTATTATAAATGCTCGGTTACAGTTACATCACGATTTGGCAACTGGGTTAGAGTTGGAAACAAAAAAATCTGAGTTAGGTGAAGTGAATAAATAAAATAACAGCTTTCTAACATCTCACTCTGGAAGTACCTGCATCTTATTGACCGACTCAACCATCACATCATCTTCCCTACGCGGACTTTTCATTTAATATACTAAGCCATTGCTCTAGGCATCAAATATTGATGTGATTGGGTTAATGCTGTAGTCGACCTTTTGAGTATGACATTCAAAAGGAATGAAAAGGGTCTGGTTTCTTTAGTTATTCTCTAAATGTTTATGCATATATGTATGTATGGATTCTGCATACTGCCTGGATTATCATCTTAAAATATGTTCTATGTAACAGTCCAACTGATGTCCTGATCTGACCCTAACCACTGCAAGACATTTTAAAAATGTGTAACTTGTAAAAGATAGACCTAACAATTGTATATTGACTGTGAGTCTCATAGTGAGGGTGGTGTTGTTTATATACCAAAAAGCTAAATTTTAGTTTCATCTGTCCAAATAATGTTCTCCCACAAGCATTGTGGCTTTTCAACATGCAATTAAGCAAACTCCAGTCAATTTTTTATGCTTCTCTCTTAAAAGTGGGCTATTCATCCAGAAAGCAAAGTATGTGGGGGGACACATCATTGATCTTGGAAGTCAGCTTTTGAAGTTTTCTATAGTTCTTTTTCCAACATCCCAACTATCCTTATGTTCCATCTGGAGTCCAGGGACCTTGGCTTCTTAATAATATTAGCATCTGTGCTCACAGGAACATGAATCTGCTTTGACGTGGTCTTAGCTATAGATTGGTTTTCATGGCCAATGTGGGCGCATTTTAAACGCTATATGAAAGACAATCAAAATTCATTTTTTCTTCACTGAACTCTGATGTGTTTTGTCCATCTCAACCTGCTGGTGTTGCAGTGCTGCTCTCCTTCACAGACAACCTCTACAGTGAAAATGACAGTGTGTGGATGTGAAATAAAAAATAATTAAAAGAGATCAGTTTAAAAGTAATTACCCCTGGAACTGGAGAAACAAAAATAAATAGAGATCTTACTTTGGATTCAGCGCTCATAGATTTCTCCCATTCTGAGATACAAAGATAAAGGAAAGAAAATGTTGGATATAGTTTATTCTTATTATTGGCTTTTAAGTGATTTAAGTGACTTTCGGTTTATCTCCACAGTCTCACCACCCAAGGACCTAACAGTGGTGGAGGTCACACCAGAGACGGTGGACCTGTCTTGGGAGAATGAGATGCATGTCACCGAGTACCTGATCACGTACGTGCCCACAGCAACAGGGGGTCTGGAGCTGGACATGCGGGTACCTGGGGACCAGAAGGTGGCCACTATTCACGAGCTTGAACCTGGCATTGAGTACCTGATCAGTGTCTTTGCTGTTCTCAACAACAAGAGGAGTGTTCCTGTCAGCGCTAGAGTGGCAACACGTATGTGATTTATTTGTCTGGCAATTCACGAAATGCAGTGTATAAATCCAAATCACACGTAGTTAGAGTTTCGCTCTGTTCCTGCCAGATCTGCCTGAGCCTGAGGGACTCAAGTTTAAGTCAGTGCGAGAGACGTCAGTTGAGGTACAGTGGGACCCATTGGACATTCCATTTGATGGCTGGAACCTCATCTTCAGAAACACAGTGAGTCCTGTTACCCAATATGTTTATGGAGCTTCTGTATTATAGAGTTTATTGAACTCTAGAGCCTACCACAACCATCTTGTGGTCTATTATTATCTACATTTTCCTCTGGTAGAAACCATATACAGCCCACTGCAGTCCTCTTTCTTCAAATTCAGTAATTGTGTAACATTCATAGATGAGGATCAGGGAGAGTCTCCTGTGGAAAAGGGCTTAGCTGAGCCAGTATGAAACAAACACAACAGTTAAAACTGTTAGCATGTCCTGACAGCTCTAATATCCCCATACAACAAATGTTACTTTGTTTAATGCTTTATATTTATTCTTGAGTGCTCATAGAAACCTTTCCAAACACAGCTACTAGGATTTACTCAAAGCCAGTCTCCATTAAACAGAGTTCCTTGTCAACTCTGAAGTCCAAACGCCACCCAGGGCGCCATTATGTGTGATTTGCTTGTTTTTTCTTCCCCCCCAACTGATCACGTTATGCCAGGACCAGTCTTTGTAGTGGTTTGTGACTGGTGTTTTTTGGTGCTGGCAGAAAGAAGACGACGATGAGATTCTTAACTCCCTCGGTCGTCCAGAGACCACCTTTGAGCAGTCGGGCCTGGGCCCCGGCCAGGAGTACGAGGTCAAACTGGAGGTGGTAAAGAACAAGAAGCGTGGACCACCTGCCTCCAAGAACGTTGTCACAAGTGAGTCCACACGTTCACGCTGCTAACTGGCTTATCATTCTTTTGTTTTAGACTTAATCAAATGTTTTTTTCCAGGAGGGTGAACATATTCTCAGCCCTCTGCTGCGTGGTTTTCAAGACTCTGAACTCTCTGAAAATTAGGTCACCCTGTATTTGGAAAAATGTGGTCTGATAATTTAACAGGGTTGCACCCAACTTAACTATTTTACGTTTATCTACTGTAACTATTAAGTTAGATAAACCTAAATTAGTTATGTTCAACATACATAACTTAGACACAACCTTTTGTTTCATTATTAGTGTGAATTATTCTTGGTTTAAGGAATCTAATTCTACTTTGATAGAATAAGAAAGTGTGTTTTTTGTGTGTTGGCTCTAGAATGATAACCTATATCACTAACTATCAAATCCAACTTACTGTCACTGCCCTCAAGCTCACTGTCATCACTCTCACTGGAAAAAATACCAAACCACTTCATCAGATTCCTTTTGCTCCTTCATACAGTAAAATAATACAGGTCTGCCATACATATGTCAACACCAGCGTATCATCCTCAACATCTGTATTAATTCTAACCACTGTATTAAAGACACATTTGCAGGATAAGAAACCTCAGATTGCTGGTTCACTTGAATACAGGGTATTCCACAATAAACTCTGTTTCTGGAAAACAGAGGCTATTGTGGAATAACCTGTCATTTAAAGCTGTCAAAATGAAATGCAAAAACAGACTGTAACCTTATTAGATTTCATCACATTTTTGTACATTTTTGCAGTAGTAAAAACGCATGCATTTTCAGCTCTATTGGCATATCATGTTATATCTCCATAGCTCCACCAAGCTATAAAGAGAGAGTGTTACAATGGCTTGTAACACGGGCTAGGGATCAATATCAAGAAAGATAACAGGGTTGGTGGTGTGATATGAGCTGGCAGACTAACCACCAGCCTGTTTTCATGTGTCTTGACTGGAGTTATGTTAAACCACTGCTCTGACTTTTTCCAGTGTTAAATTAAATGTGTGTTTTCTCTATGTGGTATTCCACGTACACTGGATTCTCTATATCCTACATCCATCAGAGCATAAATAGCCTATAAGCCACAGGGAGGTACTATATACTAATTATAGACATATATACAATACTAAGTGGTCAGGTCTTCACTGCTGATAGAGAGAGGAAACTTGGCTGACACCTGCAATATGCATACAAGTTAGCGTTAGGATCAATGAGCTTATTCAAATACAAAACACAGTACAGAACAGTTTTGGAGGTCAATAATAAATTATATAAATACAGATGTTTTTGCCTTGTAATGCTGGAGCTTAAATTAGTGTCAAAGCATACTGAAGGTACTGTTAAGGACAAGGTGGGAGACACATGCTTGAATTAAGTCAGCCGAGCATAGTCAGTACTAGACAAACCAGCCTACCTACTACCTACTTAGAACTGAATTTGTACAGTGTAAAAACTGGATTATTTATTTAAAAATGTGCCATACGACTACTAACCTCATATAAAGTGAAAATGAAATCATTAAAAACATCAGCCAAAATGTTTTCATTTCATGAGGAAATTAACACACACTTCATGCCATTGTAGCTACACGTGGACACGTTTATAGTATTTTGGCAATTTTTCTTTAGTAGCTAAAATTCTTTCTCTGTGTTTTTTAACCAAAAGTTACCTAAGGGATGTGTTTGGAATAAAGCTTGTAACACAAGCACAATTTGCTCTGCACTGTTTGGACGACGAAGTTCAGGATTTTTCATGTCGCTCTTTTAATGTCTCCCATTGCACTGGCTTGCGGCGCATACTGTGGGATTTGCATGCTGAGGAGATAATTGTGTGAAGTGGGTCCCTGCTCTCCTCTACCCACTCTCCTCTCCATCTGAATCTAACTCACCATGTGTGAGAGGAACCATTCAGTCAAGCACTATGGCTCACACGGCCACCAGCCTCTCAGCAGAATGACCACTGAACATCACACTCATCACAGTCTCCTCAAAAGACAAATCTGTTTTAACATAGATAAACATACATAAACATAGATTCCTCATTTATCTTCCCTGCACGGAACATTGCATGTGACAAATCAATTTCAATTTCAGCACTGGTGAAAAGGTGCATTTCATGGGCACAGGGATTTGATCTGTAAATAGTGACCTGCTGAAATGCTTATACTCATACATTTAACACAGTGTTTATGTCTCCACACCACCTAACATGCCAACCTTCCTGACTCAACCTGTGCATCCTGCTATCATGCTCTATGTTCAGGAAGCAAGATCATATAACCACAATAAAAACTGTTCAAACACAAACTCTAGCTGGAAACAAACAGAACTGAGATTCAATGTCATTAAATTTAATGTTTCTAACTTATTGGAAAGACAAACACATTTCTATTTGGCTTTTGCGTCCGCCAGGGATGTCTCTTGATCCTATTTTGTTTTCTTATGGACAGGATTTCAGGATGTGTAAGGGGAGGAATAGAGTGTCCAATATGGCGACCTCAGAATCACTTCTCTCCTTTCTGCAGATGACGTGGTTCTGTTGTCTTCATCAGACTGTGATGGTCTCTGCTGGAAAACGATTTTCTTCATCCCACCAAACTGAATTGTTGCTTTTTGATCTCTTATCCCTTTAGGGATTGATGCCCCCAGCCAGGTCGATGTGCGTGATGTGACTGATACCACAGCGCTGGTGACCTGGTTCCGGCCTGTGGCCACAGTGGACGGGGTCAGTATCTCCTACGGGCCCAGCTCAAACCCTGCTGACCGCAACTTGGTGAAGCTGTCCTCCACTGACACGCAGTACCACGTGGGAGGCCTCACCCCTGACACCCAGTATGAGGTGTCTTTGACAGCACAAAGGGGAGAAAGGACCAGTATTCCTGTCTACGAATCTTTCCTCACAGGTACTATTAACAATTTCCTGTGCTTTGTTTCCAGGCCAAATAAATGTATCTACATAAAAAAATCTTCTTCCTAAATGCAAATAAGTATTAACTGAGTTATAGTCAGGTTTAATGACTTGCTGTGCTCAGTGTCCCACACATGTTTTACCTATGACTATAGGTTTACAAGGGAGGATATCCTGCTGCTGTGTGTGCATGGGTGTGTTTTCCCAAATTTTCGCAAGTTTAGAATAATCTCCCAATATCAGTCTATTTAAAGTTTGGGTATAGATGTGAAATGCACTTAAGTTTAGTTTAGAGTAAAGTTACATCCGGTTGTTGGTGTTAGACCTGGACGCCCCCAGAGACCTGCAGACGGTGGAACTGACAGATGAAAGTATCACCCTTGAGTGGAAGAACAGTCACGCTCAAGTGGACAACTACCGAATCAAGTATGGACCTCTGTCTGGAGGCGAGCATGGAGAGCTGCTCTTCCCCCGAGGACCCAAGGACACCACCCAGGCCAAGATTACTGGTACTGCCACACACAAACACAAAAACACACCGGTTAACATCAGCATTGTCTGTGTGCGGTAGAGTCATTGTGTTAACATTTTTGTGGCATCAGAAACATTTCATTAGCAGAATAAAACGTGTGTGGTGTGACTGGTGTGTTTTGAAGTATCTTAAAGGGCGACTTCACCAATTTTCACTTTGACTCCTACTGTTCTAGATTAGGGAGTATTAGTACATGAAGGCTTCCGTCTACTTTCCCTACAGCATATTAAAATATCTCTCCGCTTCAAGCTGAGACACTGAAAACATCCTCCAGATGATGTTGTCTGGAGGATGTTTTCATTCAGATTATGTTATTTGGAGGAGTTCCAGTGGAGCAGGTTGACCAAGGCTGCAGCTGCTGTGATATGAGCTACCAGATGACATCATCTGCTTTGATTAAGCCAGATGATGTCATCTGGAAGAATTTTTCATATAGAGATATTTTATTATGTTTTAATATAGCGAAGGAAGAGGGAAGTTTAATCAAAGCAAAATCAAACAATAGGAAGCAAGATAAAAATTGATGAAGTCTCCCTTTAAGAGTTTAATTAATTTATGACCCTGCACTCATTTATGATGTCACCATACAGGGCTAATATTGCCCGAAGCACAAAACCACATGTTTCTGCTCAGTAAAACAAATGGACTGCTTCACATCTTACATACTTTGCATCCAAATGACACAGATGGGAACAGAATACACAGTGTTTATTTACCTCAGGTGTTTGTTCTACCAATTGTTCGGGCCAGTGTTTGTGGTGCTCCGTGTTAAATGGCCACTGTTATATTCAGCCTGCTCATATCCAGAATGGATTGCCTTTGTTTTGTGAAATGTTTGCCCGTCTACAAAAAGAGCCGCTTCATGAGAAAACCACCCAGGGAGGGTTTGGCATTCAGACTTTAAATGGAATAACACTGGGGCTTGTCTCACTGTGAGATCTTGCTCAAACAAGAAAAGCGGCCACGTCTTCATCTATCTGCGCTGCTGACATTTTAAAGCCATGCTCTGAGGCGGATGTGTTTTTTTCTTTTTCTTCCTGTTTGTTTCTAGTCTGTGTGCTGCTGCATTGCGGGATTACACACCATGAGAAACACACAAATACAAGCCTCCAAAAAGCAGGCTAATAGTGTCTTTGTCTGGTCCAGTTCTTTGTCCTTGGGAGGCCCATCCCATGGAAATAAAGCACTGTGTTCATTCAGCTGACACCCCCCCTCCCCCCTCCTCCGCCAACCTCCACCCTCTCCACTCCACACACACCTCAGCACTTCTTTCACGCAGTTATTATCTGTAATTGCTTTCACGCTTGTGATTTTATTGATAGAGTTTCCTGGGCATTAGGTGTAATTTCATGCTGCAAGAGCCTGTGTGATGACCTCTGTGCAAGTTAATAAAGGAATTAGAGGCGATCAGGCCGAGAGAAGGCTTAATTGTAAAAACCAAAGGGCCACCAGAGCCTGACTGTATCATAGCAAGTAGTGTTTGTGTGGCTCTATAGCTCCGCCACTGCATATACAACACCGGTGTTCCACGACCAACACAGGCCCACCATGAAATGCAATTAGGCTGCGATCTATTGTGCGCTCAAACCATATGAGAGCGTTTTTGTGTTTGCCATGGGCACTTGAGCCATTAGCTGAAACAGCTGGCCACTTGACTACAGAGATTTCCCATCATTCATTTAGTGACACCTCAGTGGATTTGTACAAACACAACATGACGTTGCTTTTTATTTCTGTATCACAGTGTTTTTATTTTTTCCCCCAATTATGCAGGCCTGAAGCCCGGCACAGAGTATGGAATGGGTGTGACAGCGGTGAAAGATGAGCGGGAGAGTCTGCCTGCGACCACCAACGCAGTGACTGGTGAGATGCTTTCATGTATGCAGTGTTCATCTGTGTGCAAGTATTCAAACATGTACACATTTATATGTGCACATATATGTAAACACAGTGTGTACTGTCCTGCTTTTTCATTATCCAGATCTATGAATTTATTTAAAATTTAAAATCAAATCAAATAACATTTTTATTTGTATGGTTGTGCACCATCGACAGCCGTGGCAAGAACACTATACTTTCAGGCTGTTTATCCATTCGTCCCATTCTTCTCTGTGAAATATTTGAAGAACACCTTTAGGAAATTTCCTTCAAATTTGGCATAAATGTACGCTTAGAGTCATGGATGAACTGGTTAGATTTTTATGGTCAAAGGTCAAAGATCAAAGTCACTGTGACCTCATGTCCATCCCGTTCATCTTGCAAATGCAATATTACAGGAAAGCCTTGAAAGAATTTCTTGAAATTTGACACAAATTTCCACTTGGGCTCCAGACTGAAATGATTAGATTTTGGTGGTCAAATGTCAACGTCACTGTGACCTCGTCAACGCTACATCAGAAATGCATGGAGGGAATTACACTACGTCTGGCACAAATGTCCACGTGGACCAGTGCATACAATTTAACCATGCTCAAACATCATTTCACAACCTCTCCTGTACTCTATGATTAGCTCTGGATCGTCCCAAGGACCTGACCGTTACAGAAGTGACGGAGACCACTATGATGCTGGGGTGGAAGCGCCCTCAGGCCAAGCTGGACTCTTTCAGACTGGTCTACGTTTCCGCTGACGGCCACAGGGCTGAGGAGGTGGTCCCGGGCAGCTCTGAGTCTCACACACTGAAGGGCTTGACACCTGGCATGCTATACAGCATCAACATCACGGCAGAGAGGGGCCGCAGGACCAGTGCACCAGCCACAATCTCAGCACCCACAGGTCGGTGTTGTAAATAACACACTTCCCATCTTCAAAAGCAGATCTTGAAGTAAAAGTGAAGCACAGGGGAAGAGTTCTGTACTAATGTCTGGAGGTTTAGAATTGTCCTGTTGGCATTTATTCCTGCATGACAGTGCTGACATTTCAGATACCTCACTCTCTACTCCTACCCAAGATTTACTGGATGTCAGAGGTCTTTTATTTGCACAATCCCAGCACATTCCTAATTTTATAAAGCTGATTCATCCAAATGACAAAAACCTTATTTCACTTCTCAGTTACCTTAAGATAGTTTTGGCTTTTTACAAACACTGACCTGCAAATTTTAACCCTAAGACCTTTCAGTTTTCAGTGGAACTACATTCTTCTAAAGAAAGAGTCTCTATAACAACTGTTGAATGTGTATTTGGTGGATTAGTACAGATACTTTCTGTCAGGAGAAGCTGCAGTTTATTTTTTAGAGCTGAGTTAATACAAACCGGATTCCAAAGAACTAGGGACTTTGTGTAAAATGTGAAAAAATCTATACAATTGTACAAAGACACATATCAAATGTTGAAAGTGAAAAATGTTATTGTTGAGACAGGGTCATGTTCACCAGTGTGTTGCATCACCTTTTAACACCACTCTATAAGCATTTGGAATCTGAGCAGACCAATTGCTTTAGTTTTGTTTAGTGAAAACTAAAATTTGTCCCATTATTAGTTCATATAGGATTTCAGCTTCTTAAAAGTTCATGGCCTCCTTTTTTGTATTTTTCCCTTCATAGTGCGCCAGATGTTTTCAGTGGGTGACTGCACAACACCTGGACTCTTTAACTACTGAGCCATGCTTTTGTAATACATGCAGAATGTGGTTTTGCATTGTCTTGCCGAAATAATCAAGGCCTTCCCTGAAAAAGACACAGAATATGGCAGTATACCATAAGTTGCTCCAAAACGTGTGTGCTGATGTAGCCCTATACCATAACAGATGCTGGCTTTTCAGGTGGTCCTTCTTCTCTTTAGCCCAGAAGATGTTGCATCCATGATTTCTGAAAAGAAGTTCTGATTTTGACTGGACAACAGTTTTTCACCTCAGTCCATCTTAGAGTTTGGCAACATTTCTGGATCATGTTTTTTACTTTGCATGGTGGAGTTAACTTGCATGAGTGGATGCAGTGACAAACGTGTTTGCTCACGTTACTGGTTTTTGTCCCTTGCATACAGAGATTTTTCTGGATTATCTCTCTTAAGAATACCATAGATTCACCGTATGTCCTCAAATTCTTTGCAAACTTATGAAATGTTATTCTTTCACAGAGTGGTGAACCTCTCTGGAAAGCTCTTTTTATACCAAATTATCATACTTGGAAATGGGGTTTTGCCTTTAAATGGTTCAATTCACTACACAAAACCAATACTATGCATGGATAAACATTGCCAGAAACAAGTGAGAATTTTTTTTTATGTCAAAGTTTCCATGAGGTTTCTATTGGGCGGCACAGGGCTCTTTCTTTTTCTTTTCTTTTTTACCACAGCCTAACCAAGGCAATGAATTTAATTCATTGTTAGCTTCTCAATGTAAGTAACCCTCTCTCCATCCCCTCCCAAGGCTCATTTAGAGCATATGGGTTTGTTTTTCTTTTTTCCAAAGAAAAATGAGGGGATTGTGGCAAATTTTTCATGCTGCAGTCAGGTTATCTCCAAGTCAAACACACAAGTAAAACATCCAGTTACGCAGTGCTTGCCCACAGAACCATGGCTGCAGAACTTAATTGATGCAGCTTGACGGAAAAAGTTGGTGATCTTCAGAATGACTGTCTTTTGTTGAAGTTTTTTTAACAGAAAAGGGACTTCTGCGTGCGTGTGTGGGGGGGGAGAGTGAGTGAGTGCACACATGCATGTATCACCTTTCTATGGCCACTTATCTGTGTGCTCATGTGTGGCATGTATGATTGAAAGACTGAATGGCTAAAAAGACTGAGGTAGAGTGAACCTTTGGGTGTCAGTGTGCGTTTGTGTGTGTGGGAGGCTGGGGGTTTGATTGGACATATGTGTACCCTGCACAATGGTCATTCATGTGATAATTGTTGGCGTGAGCCCCTCTCCCCTCTCGTTTTCTGCAGTTTGACCATGATGAACTGTGGCTCTGTCAGATAAAAGACCACATGCTGCGTCTCCTGTTAAAACATTGTCTCCAAAATCAGCAACCCTCTAATCCACAGCCGGGCCGATATGCAGCCTTTATTATCCTCAGATGTGCAGCACAAACACACATCGCACTCGATTTATACAAGAGATTGAAGGAAAGGGGGGTGGGGGGTCGGGGGTTGGGTGGCGAGAGGTGAGATGAGGTTTGGAAGGAGGCGGGGGTGGGCTGTACTTGTGTCTGACAATCATGACAAGGATTACAAGAGTTTGATTCAATTTGAGAAGGGCTGCTGGAGTGACCTGCAGAGTCAATACCAGGCCAAACTCTGCTTCTAAAAATGAAGATACTTTCAGGAACTGAATAAATACTGAATATAAATGAAACAGGAAAATCAGAAAACAAAAGACAGGATTATCATAATTTAAGCTCATCAGCAAACTGGACGAGAATCACAGACTAAGAACAATGACTTTAGCAGTAGTCCCGCATTTAAGTCTCATATTTGTGCATCTAAAATTGGTAATGATAATGCATAAGTATGGAAGAACACCCCTGTCATGATCATTTGAATTATATTAGCCACCGATACACTAGAAATTACATATCATACTTCAAAATTTCATCACAAGTGAACCTTTAATGTTGAAATTTAAATACCACCAAAATTATTACACTGAAATATTTGAATTTGAAAAACTTTCTAAAGATCAGACTGGGATCGAGACCAAAAGAACTTGTTTGGGACATTGCTAGGGCAGTGTATTCACAAGAATCTGGCAATACAATACGTATCATGCTAAGGGGGTTATGATTCAGTATATTGCAATATATTGCGATATTGTAAGCAAGGTGATATATTGCGATTTTTTTCGACGTATACAGTATAAGGAACACACCACCATGTGCATACATTTCGAGTAAAAAAAACACCCTCATACACAACACTGCCATCTAGCGGTCTGTGGTTCAAACACAACACAAAATGAAATGTCGCATGAATATTTGCATGTAAATTATTTATTAAAAATCTATACAGCCTTTTGAGAATTTATACAATATTTTGATACTTAAGTTTATCAATATTAACTTACACCTTTAGTCATTGCTATGAAATAATTTAGTTCCCCCTTAAGTCCCCCTATTTTTCATTTATACACACTGACCCCTGGTACACACACAATATTTCTCACACATGATGGACAGTTCCATGAGATTTTTTTTCCGCATGCTATTGCTGTTTAGGGCATTCTCCAAATTAGGTCACATCTTTTAAAGCATCACTTTGTTGATGTAGACCGACTACATGTAACAACGTCCTACTGCAACTGCAGACAGTGCAGACTTGCTGAAAGTGATACGTTACTAGGTCTGACCTAGTTGGGACATTTATAGAAAGTGACCAGGGTGCTTATTCAGACATGAAGCCGACACATTCAGATGCCGCCAGATTAATGGAAAAGAGAGCATGTCTGAAAGAGGCTATAGATTAGTCAAAACTCACTAAGAACATGCAAACCTCGTGCTGAAAGGCCCCAGCTGACCAGCAGGTTCAAATCCAGATCCTTTTCCATTTAGCTCAGAAGAAAACAGAGTAACTTTGTTGCAACTACAGGAGAAAAGTTTGCAGCTGTGAATTCAACCTTGACTCAAATCCTCCTTACACTGCATGGTCAGAAATTCATCAGATAAACCAAATAGTAGATACATTTTTCTTGTCCACAAAAGCTCACGTCAGCAATGATCATCTGGTTCCAGCAACCCCCTTAACCCACCTTCTACCCCATCACATTCCTGTTGTCTGCCATCCCATTTGCTCTCCACTCTGCCACATGGTGAAAAGAGGATAATGGGAGCCTTGATGTTTATGTATCTCCATCTCTTTCTAATCTGCTGTCTGAATGAATGCCTGCACACACAATGGACACCAATTACAGGCGGCTGCACGTGGCTCTGCATGGCTTCCCTTTAGGTTTGAAGTGAGCGGTGTACTTCTGCCATACCGGCCGGGCTACGCTGCACCTTCAAACGTTAATGGCTCGTTCACAGCCATTAATGCACATAAACTGCATTAGCATGTCTGCCTGCCACTTTCTATCTTTTAGTCTTCCCACTTATATGGTAATATAGAAGAGATGGCTATAGGCAGCCATTGATAATGAGGCTGTATGTTCTCTCTGGCCTTTTGTAGTGGAAATAAGGCAACATTTGCACTCCAGAGTACAGGCCTTTTCTCTTTTTTCTTCTTCACAGCAAAATGAAATGTTTGAAATACAAATGAGAGATCATCAATGTTGACCCCATTTTTTGCAGGTGATATTGTCACGGAGGACTCATCCGCTGTCAAACACAAGCTCAGTCTTACTTGTTTTATATGTTTCACATATCTGTGTGTCTGTGTGTTGTAAGGTTGGACTGATATAAGGAACTAACTCTGGACATTTGCGGTCCACTTCTAGTCAGGCTTGTTTCACCAGTATCAGTCTAACTTTTTGTTTGTCTCAGTCCTCTAACTCCAAGCTGATATGTTTTTCATCACCCAGAGGAGGAGAAACCTGTGGTGACCAACATCACTGTCAGTGACGTGTCATGGGACAGCTTCCTCCTGTCCTGGTCCGCTGAGGACGGGGCGATGGAGGCCTTTCTCATCGAGGTTACCGACGCTGAGACGGGTGCTGAGTGGCAAAACCACACAGTGCCCGCCGATGCTCGCAGCCTTGCCATCTCTGGCCTCTCCCCCACCACCTGGTACAGAGTCACTCTATACGGGGTTTACAGAGGGGTCCTCTTGGACCCTGTCTTTGCGGAGACCATCACAGGTATCGGTGCCATCAACGCTTGGGCCTCACTCTTTTCTTCCTTATTGCTTCCTTCTTCGTCCTCCGCTCACACACTGATTTAACCAGTGTTTTTCAACGTGGACATGTTGGTCCCTTAATGGTTGTCAAAAGGAGTTGTGGGGTGACTGTTAAGTGTTAAATTGACTCTGATAGGTGTTACAGAAACACTTGTGTTGGATTTTGCACAGTCAGACATAGATTAGTACTGTTGATTTTTCCATGTTTGGAATAAATCTGTTACTTTAATTGGCTGCAGCAGAGGTTTAGCTGATTTTGAGAATACTGTAACAAAAAGTTATGGAGCAAAAGTGGAAGCGAAGCATTACACTGAGTCTGGCATTTGTTGTATTATATAATTTCTGATAATAATTCTTGATGCTGTACATACATCATGGGAATGGAACCTTGTTTTGTTCGTCCATGTGGAAATATTTCCAGGCAGCAAACTGTTTACCTTCAGCATTGGGAGTTAATTCCAAAAAGGTTTTTTTAAGGACAACCTACCTATCAGCCGTGACGCTGAAAGTTATTCTTTACAGGGTAAACACGATCTCCTTGTTATTCAGACAGTGTGTAGAATACAAATCCCCAAACAAAAACCCCTTATCTGCCATCCATCATGCATATATCCCTCACTTTGATGCACTGTTATGAAATGGGCTAACATTCTGAGCGCTACACACAAAACCCATATAATCTATACTACCCCAGCTGCAGAAATGCGTTTGATCTGCCTTTATCTATCAGTCTGCCTGTCCAGACTGAAATGGCACCTGGTCTGTTATGTGAACAGGCAGAAAGACATAAAAAAGCAGTCAAAGTGCTGTTTAACTGAGGCACAACAGGTGCGCTACTTTACACACCCTCCACACCAATCACAGTCATTATCAGTGATTATTGTACTGTGAATTATAGTATGTGTCTAACAAGTGGGCTGTAAAACCAAAACCAGCAGCAAAACCTAAATCTGCTAATAATGCCTTGTAATGACCTCTAAGCTCCTTTACAAATAAAGCATAACCACAACAAATACCTTTTAAGGGACTTTATAAAAGCATTTGCCCAGACTAGAAGGTCAAAAATAACCAGTGTTTAGTTAACAATTTTGTTTTTTATGTAAGAATCTATTATAATTCAGCATTTCACTGATGAGAATCAGTCAAGTGGAAGAAAGATGGGAGGACTGACAGAGGAAAAGAAAACCCCGAGGCGCTTTTGTCACTTTGTGTGAGGCCTCTCTTCTGTATGCATCCCTACTTCCCCTAAGTCTGGACTGCTCTTCATTCACATGCTGCCATTGCCCCTGGGCTCTGGTGCTAGGGTGCCAGGGGCTTCTGGGGCCACGCAGAATATGGCATGTGCTCAACACGGCCCATTGTCTGCATGCTAATGGTTACCATCTTAACATTGTTCATTAGCATCGCTTAATCCATAAAACATTCCAACTTGTGAATGCAAGTGCTGACTAATTTGATTACGTTATGCACCATGGACATCGTCGGGCTGCTGGGGGAAAGTGTTGTAGGGGAAATAAAGTCCTCTGCTGAAAGGGGAGTGAGAAAACTCTGATTAACAGAGAGGGAGTATTAAACAACAGATGACTGATGGAACCACATAAAGACGTGGATGGTATCCAGAACGAGCTCAGTTCAGTTGCGATTCATATCACCACAAGCTGCTCTTGTAAAGTTATCAAGCGAGACTGGAACCAGCTCTGGGGTTCTGCTCGCAGACCCCCTTTTCAGCAGGTTAGCTGGCGCCAATGTGTACCTCCTCCAATAACAGGCTCCCTTTTGTGAGCAAGGATTGTGTTCCCTCAGGTCTTGGGAGAGGGAGAGGGAGGTGGGGTGGGGTGGGGGGTATGGGGTAGAAGTGGTGGTGGGAGGGTGAAATCAGTAGCAAGCTAGCACATGTTAGCTGATGGATGTGGCCCTCCCTCTCTTCCACTGACCAGCTAAAGCTGCCCTGCAGCTAATGAAGAGTGACAACTCCCTGGGATTTGTCCGCTCTGCTTCCCATTTCCACTGCTTCTTCTCACAACAAATACCTCATGCACTTTCCGTCGAGATAAAAAAAGGGGGGTTTAAGGCTAGTTCAAGTACCCCTGAGACCCTCACATTTGGTGTAGTGTTTTAATGAGCAGTGGAACTGGGGTTTATTGAGGCTTTCCTGAGCCCACTTATAGATGCTTCTGTCGAGGCTGTTTTATAAGCTCTGTCCGGTCCATGTATCCATCTGTGCCGCGACCGGAAGTTTCTCCTGCTAATTAGTAGCAGTGGACTCATCCTCTGAAGAAACAGTACTTCATCTCCAGCAACTGTAGGCTCCTGCTGTCTCTCAGCCGTTCTTTCTATAACTGCCATTATTAGCTGTGGCTAATGACTGCTTAACTACTGACTTCTACAGCACCACATGCATGCACTTCCATTGGTATGCACATAGTTAGATGTCTGCACTGTACTGTATTTGAACACTATACTGGAAGTAGCAGATGGTGTTTGACAAAGCCTTTACTTTGAAATCCCAGAGTTTTGTGCAAGAAAGTGATCAGGCCGGAGCTCTCACTTTTTCAAGGTATCAAGTTTGAACATATTCAAAGAATTTCAAGTGCAATTCAGGTAGCCTAACCTACAATTTGTTGTTTGCTGTGTTTATGACCTAAGAATAAGCGCTAAAAAAGCTTGTGCCTAAGCTTGGCAGAAAGCTCCAGCATTAATTTTAAAACAGGTGAGGTGGGAAAGCACATAAGCAAGCATCACACTGTAAATGCAATGTGTAAGTGATTATTCTGTGGAGTGTAGCTATTATTAACTTTACAAAACAGAGATGTGCCATGTCATACCTTCCACGATAACACTGGTATAAATTTGTATGTGATAATCATTTTGGTATATCACTGATATAGCAACGAGAATAAAACACCATAAAAAGGGAGCTGCTTATATAGTTTGGAAGTTTTCCGCAGGTACATTACTCCCGGATGGCTGAATGAGGGAGAGATCATTATAGAATTATGCCATCTCAATTTTAAATCAGAAATCTGCATAAAGTGAAAATGAAAGTAACACAAAAGTGCCTCAGAGAAATCTAAACATTCATACAGTCATTTTCGTCTGTGGATTTCTTTTATTTAGACAGTTCACGCTGCTTTCTCTAAGTAACCTGGTTACTTAAGTGCATCTAAATGCAGTCAAGTAGATTTAATTGTAGCTGTTGGTTGGCCATGAACATATGTACTGTATATCACTCACTAGCTAGCTGGCTAATAACGAAAGTCAGTATAGCAAATCACTCACCTGTAAGAACAGGTGAAGGCTTTTAGTCCTATTCAGACAACAGCCTGCAGCCAGGCCTATTTCCATAAGTAGAACATTTTGTAGTAGTGCCCTCTTGTGGTTATGATGAGAATTCTTTTTAGCATTTTTTTGTTTCACAGTGAAATAAATCTATCTATCTATCTATCTATCTATCTATCTATCTATCTATCTATCTATCTATCTATCTGCCCTTTTATTCTTACA
>JAUMHL010000030.1:2170137-2202051 GCA_032362345.1 Sandelia bainsii
ATCTATCTATCTATCTATCTATCTATCTATCTATCTATCTATCTATCTATCTATCTATCTGCCCTTTTATTCTTACATCATAAACACAGGAGAGGAAAAAAAATAAATTTGAAATGTTGATTTTCCATTTGCTTCTTAAGGCTTACATACATATACATCAGAAGTTGAAATGTTTGAAAAAAAGTGTCAGCTCTAGGTCTCTGGTCAAAGTGACAATCTAGATTCAATCATATTTTTAATTAGGTCACTTAAGAAAGCCTAAAATAACCTCCTGTTGGCTTAAGTTCATTGCTTTCTTCTTTGTGGTACAACTCACTTCTTCTCTTTCCACTCTGTGCAAGACCAAGCTCTTTATTTGTTGACTTACTCTGAGCTTCCACATAACCAATGCTGGTCATGTTCCTGAAATGTCAAAGCACTCTTAAGTTTTACAGAGAAGAAAAACTGACTTTCCACTGTCACTCAGAGGCCGAAGCGGAGGTGCAGGTTCTCCTAGTCTCCGACGTCACCCCAAACAGCTTTAGGCTGGCCTGGACGGCTGAAGAGGACACCTTCGACACCTTTGTCATAATGATCAGCCAGGCTGAGGGCCCAGGCCATCCAAGAGAGCTGGTGCTGGGGGGCGAGGAGCGAAGTGCAGCGTTGACAGATCTCACTGAGGACACTGAGTATAAAATCGAAATCTTTGGGCTTATTTTGGGAAGACGCTCCAAGTCTGTAATCGAGGGGGTGAGAACAGGTACAGGAAAGGATGGAAGCGAGAAATCAGAACTTAGCAAGTAGTCAGTGTTGTCAGTTTGGTCTTTTATGGTAACAGCATGAAACGTCATTAATACCTGTACTCTAACATTTGTCTTTCATATGGCATATTGTCATTTGTCTACTTACTTGGTAACGTCATGGCATTCGTTCAAGGCACTTAACGCTGCAGTTTCACAAAATAAAATGGCAGTTTTCATGCTGGTTTATTTTTACAATGACCAGGTGTGGCTTCGTTGTGTGCCTTGTGTCAGCAACTATGTGTTGGGGTGATCTGTGTTTGGACCTGTCTGTCAGAGTCGCTCCAGCAGATAGCAGGCCTGTCATCACAACCCAAGTGTACACAAACAGCAGGACTCCGGGTTCAGTCGGACTTGGTGGATACTTACAAACTGCTGTACTCCAGGCGACTGGTGCTGGAAAAGAAATAGAACTACTAATATATGGGTTTAGTGATGTCAGTCTTCTATTAAAATGGGTCTTGTTCGGTCTGATATGATGGATACATTGCAGCTCTATTAATTAAGTATAATCATTTTAGTATTATCCTGCAAAATGTAGTATCTAAATTCTGTTTCTGTTTACTGACACTGTAATTAAGATGATTCTGAATTTTAAAAAAAGTAAGGAAACTGCTGAATATTGACAGAGCAGCTCAAACCATGACAGTCCTTGAAAGCCTCATATCAGCCGACCCCCATTCAGCACATTTACTTAGCTTTTTACTCTGCTGCTTCGTTGTGTCTGCTCCGTCTTCCTCCCAAATGACTGCCTTGTCCCTATGTGTCTCTTTCTGTAAAGGAGGTGGGGTGGGGACCGGAAGGAGGGGTGGGAGGAGGTTGTCTGTGTCCCATAGAATGGGTGTCTATGGCTGTGTCCCCTGTCCTCCCCTGGGGGTAAAGCTTTACTTTTGTGTTGCGTGGCACATGTATCACTTTTGTGTTTCCATGAAATGGGGGCAAGTTAATCTCTTCAGGTCTGTAATGCAAGATACTGTGGCTTTCTGTTAGCTGGGAAGTGTTCCTCTGTGAGCCCGGGCCTCCCCCAGACCCTCTTTTGTCTGTCTACCTCGCTCTCTTTTACACACTCTCTTTCTTCTAAAACGAGGGCTTTACAGTGGTGGATCTGACCTGGCTACAGTAACTAAATATATGTCTTTTCTTGTATTCTGCTTAATTATAACATAGTTTTGCTCACTACAATGTCTAGTCTGTGCAATCATTCAGTTACTGTAAATGTTCTGCTTTCCACTCTTCCTCCTTCTGTCCACTTTATCACTAAACCACTTGTTTTGTGTCTGTTTTTGATCCTATCTGCTGTTCTGTCTGTCTTGTTTGGTACCAGACCTGGGCTCACCCAAGGGCATCCGCTTCTCTGACGTCACCGACACGTCTGCCACCATTCACTGGATGGTTCCAAGAGCTCGGGTTGACAGCTACAAAGTGACTTATGTGCCTGCTCATGGAGGTCAGAATCCTCAGTCACTACTAGAACATAGATGTGGCCACTTGATGGATCAGATACAAAACTACCCTCAGTGTTGAACTCCACTGCAAGATATGATAAGATTAGAATTAGATTAGTTTTAAAAATAATTTCAGTCAGTTTAATCCTCCGTCATCTGCAGGGCAACTCTCTAAGCATTGACTAATTCTGCCCCCTAGTGACTAGTTATAGGTATTTCTACTGAATGGGAAACTGAGACATTCAGAGAATATGAAAATAATAATCTAATTAATTACATCTAATTAATGTTAAAAATAGTAATAATGATAACAATTATGTTATTGCTCTCCATGAAGTAATGTTTTTAAACCCCTCCAGAGTTAGCAACTTTTTCAACATTTTCTAAATATGCTGATGTTATCATAATCAAAGTGAATTCGACATAACACAAAGTATCATTTTTAATATATTTTATATTGTGTTTGTGGAGCATAATGGATGTGCAAAAAAATACAGCAAAAAGTATCCAAATGTGGCTTTTTACTAGACTAAACTAAACTTGGTAGATGTCACAAGTCTGCATTGGTTTGACTTCCAGGTAATGCTAAGACGCTCACAGTGGATGGCTCTGAGTCTCAGACCCTGCTGCCCAACCTGACACCCGGGGTCACCTACGAGGTCACCGTGCTCGCAGTCAAGGGTCAAAGGGAGAGTGAGCCTGGGTCAGACAGCGTCACCACAGGTACAGTAAGGCTCAAAAAAGCATATATTAATTTGCTTGAATAGCTCCTGCTTAATAGCACTTAAAGGATAGATTCACAAAATCTTTCTTGTAATAACAGGTGCTCATATGGAAGAGCGGAGGCCAAAATCGACTTCGTGTACATCTTGTGCAGAAATGTATTTAAATGTATATTTAAAGGCTTTGTATTGTGTTTCAGAACAACAAAAGTAACAAAAAGAGGGAATTTTGTACTAAAAGGCTGCAGATCTCTTAAAGGCTTTTATAAACAAGAGGAATGATTACTACAAGGAAAAGCTGTTTCATATGTGCTCATATGGGCACCTGAGTGTTGATTTACACTGACAAACTGCAAACCTGTCCTTTAACATGACATCAGTCAAAACAACTGACTAAGTGTAAAAATACACTTAAGTGTGTGTGTGTGTGTTACAGCGCTGGATAAGCCCCGCGGTCTGACTGCAGTCAACATTACCGACTCTGAAGCTCTGCTACTCTGGCAGCCAGCTATCGCTACTGTAGACGGCTATGTCATCACCTACAGTGCAGACTCAGGTATGTAGCTTAGAAACATGCTGTATATACTGCATACTGGAAGGAGGAAATATGCCCTTCTACAGGAAAGCAGTTTTATTGAAAAAAATTACTTGACAACAGTTACAGCAGCTACAAAAGCCTCTTTTTAAACTGGTGTCCCACAGGGATCAAACCTCTGCCTGTTGCTGTTAGTAAATGACCCACTCTTCTTTCTCATCCACGGACACCCTGTGAATTAATAATAAGGTTTATAGTTTTAAATTTTGCTTAATAAAAAAAAAAATCATAAACTAATATCTCTGTCTGTGTGATTCCAGTGGCTCCAGTGATGGAGCGCGTGTCAGGAAACGTGGTGGAGTTCGAGATGAGTTCTTTGATCCCCGCAACACACTACACTGTGAAGGTGTATGCTGTGAGAGATTTGGCCAAGAGTGCAGCCACAACAACTGAGTTTACCACAGGTAAGCTACCTCAAAGCTGACCATAAATCAATCCTACACTGTAGACAAACTGTTTCTTGTACAGGATTAATGAATACAGTGATGTCATTTGAACATGTGTGGAAGATAAGAACATAAAAAACATGCAAAAAGAAGGCTGAAACATCTTCAAGTAGCTAACAGGAAAATGTGTGATATACAGCTGTATAGTATCACATTCTTATAAATTACCTTTGTGTGTTTAGACGTGGACGCCCCTCAGGATCTGACCGCCAGTAACATCCAGACAGAGAACGCCATGCTGACCTGGAAGCCGCCTCGTGCTGACATCACTGGATACATCCTCAGCTTCGAGTCTGCAGATGGCACCATCCGGGTGAGTAGAAACCGCACTGATAGTGGTCTAACTGGTCTGGACTTAAATATACAACATGAAATAATGTGTTTCTTCTATCAGGAGGTGGTCCTGAGCCCCACTGCTGGTTCGTACAACATGGCTCAGCTCAGCGCCTCCACAGAGTATTCGGTGAAGCTGCAGGCCATTGCTGGTCCCAAGAGAAGCAGAGTCATCACCACTGTCTTCACCACCAGTGAGTAGATTCATGTTTAAAGTGTGCATATGTCTTTTCATACCTTTTATGGATGCATCATCCACTGTTTATCCACATTTTTGCCTTGTCACACAGTCTGTCTGCTCTACTTATCATTATTTTGTGTGTGTGTAGCTGGCGTACTGTACAGATACCCCAAGGACTGCTCGCAGGCTCTGCTAAATGGTGACACCTCATCAGGCATCCACACCATCTATCTTGGAGGAGATGAGAGCCAGCCCCTCCAGGTCTACTGCGACATGAGCATCGATGGAGGCGGATGGATTGTAAGGCATTAGCCAACAGAGATGTAGCTGTATATGCTCAGTAGGTGTCAAAACATACATACAGACATTAGTCAACATTTCTATATTAATAATGAATCTAGCTGTTAGTATTAATGGATCAGCAAACACCATGCAGACAAAAAGCATTGGTTCAGAGACATATAAAACTGTGTCATCAGCATAAAAATATACATTAAAGAACTGGTTCAGTAAAATAATAATATAATGCAAAGAGTAGGAGTCCAAGGATAGATCCCTGAGGCACATCATTACTAATGGTAAGTGGATGTGTCTCAGCACCATCAGCAATAACAGTCTGAGTTCTGAGTGGACGAAAATGAGAATGTAGAGATTATGATTAATTTCTCTGACAGTGCTTCTGTGCAAACTCAAAATATATCCAGAATATTTTCAAATTTTAAAATTGTCTGGCTTCTCAACATGTACATAAAGGTTGCACTCTTATTATTTTTGCCCTTTGCAGGTTTTCCTCAGACGTCAGAATGGTAAACTGGAGTTTTTCCGCAACTGGAAGAATTACACAGCTGGCTTTGGCGACATTAACGATGAATTCTGGCTGGGTAAATTCTAGCAAACACCACAGTGTTGCACAATGCATAAGAATAAAATGAATAGCATTCTTTTTTTTCTGTGTAACCAATTGCTGATAAAATACATTTTGACTAATTAAATATAAAATCTAATAAACACAGTCTTACTGATTCACTTTTATTGGACTGTTCAAAAGTTCCACAATGATTGCATTCATTGTAAAGTGGTAATAGGAAATTATAAATCTAAATGTGAACTAATGTATTATTAGGTAAAATATTTCAGCCACGATAATAAGAACTGATTGTTGGTGTCTCTCCTGCTTATAAATATTATCTCCTCTCTAATTCAGGGCTGTCCAACCTGCATAAGATCACAGCTGGAGGTCAGTACGAGCTGCGAGTTGACCTCAGAGACAAGGGAGAAACCGCCTATGCTCAGTATGACAAGTTCTCTGTCTCTGAACCTCGAACCCGCTACAAAGTCCATGTAGGAGGATACAGTGGAACAGCAGGTAAAGCTGCAGCCAAACCTGTACATGATGCTTTGGTCTTTCTCTCAGTGCTTTTAAACACTTGTCTATATTTATCAGCTTCATCGACATTATTTTCTGCTGAAGGAGAACTGAAATCATTATCACTGAAAATAATAAAAAAATAAATAATATTTATTCATTATTTTCCTCAGATAGTTGCAACCAGGCAGATTATGCCTGCAAGGACTGGAGTTTCACCTGTTTCCAAATGTATATTAATATTTATTTATGACTGGAGCTTAAAATGGTAGTTATTTGTTCTTATTTTAGAAAACATAAACCTGTATACTATTTTCTTTTTACACTGAACATGTTATTATGTATGAAAACATCAATATACAGTTAATTATATGCAACATTTGGGCGTAACATTTAAGTGTGTGCCCCCCCAGTCTGGCCACCCCTTAAAATATTCTAGATCCATCCCTGGAGGATATATCAGGCTTTGGATAGTGCTGGGCCATCAGGAATTACGGATTGGAATTTAACGCCATAGTGCAAAATGTATTAAACTAATATTAAACTACAGCCACTATTGAGATTTTTGTATATTTTCTGTGGTGCTATCTTAGTTAAAGCTGCAGTAACTAATATTTTACACATTTTCTCAGAAATTAAGTGATAATGGGACAAGGCATTGCTCAGTTGTTCTACTTCATTCCATGTTTCTGCGATATATACAGGCCTTCTGTTGTTATTCCAGTGAGACTGGGTTGTGGGGTTGGCCTGCACATGAAACATGAAGAACCCTCCTCACTGGCCCTGCTCTCCCAGTCACTCAGAATAGAAACAAAATGCACGACACGACCGTAATTATCTGTACTCTGTCTAACCTGTTGTCAACTAGTTTCTCTTTTTAGTGGTAACGTTACGTGTAGTGCTTAGCTGCCTTGAATTAGTGCAGAGACACAGCTTGTACAAGCTGCATTGTTCATCCACTAACAGTTAACCTGCTCCTAACTGTACAACAGTCCACTTTATTGATGGTCTCTGCTGTGTGTCTTTATAGGCGACTCTATGACCTACCACCACGGCCGTCCATTCTCCACCTATGACCATGACAACGACATTGCTGTCACCAACTGTGCCCTGTCCTATAAGGGAGCTTTCTGGTATAAAAACTGCCACCGCGTCAACCTCATGGGACGATATGGAGATAACAGTCACAGCAAGGTACAGTGTGACTGGTTCTTAAATTACAGTAGATTCTTAAAAGATTTGGAGTAGTTTTTTCTGAGCAGTCTTTCTCTAACCTATACTGAATGTTTTAGTTGCCTAAGTTTGGATCTTTAATTGTGTGTTAGGCATAGTTTCAGGAGCCACAATAATGATAATACTGTATAACAGTTAGATGATATTATATGAACTCTTTGTAATGCTGCCCAACCCCTGCCTTCATAGACACCTGATACTTTATGGAACTTCAGTGTCCAGTATTTTGTTTTGACACTGGGTTGCTTTTACTTTATGAATCTGTGACAGGAAGATGACTAAAAGACCTCTACTTAATCATCATCTGTCTATCTCCTCTCCTTCAGGGTGTCAACTGGTTCCACTGGAAAGGCCATGAGCACTCGATCGAGTTTGCAGAGATGAAGATAAGGCCTTCCAACTTCAGAAACCTTGAAGGAAGGAGGAAACGATCATAAAAGATTCGAAAAGCTCACCACCACCAACAACAACAACACTGCTACTACTCTGTCTGGACTCCCCATAAATCACCTCGACTCCCACCATCCACCCACCCAGCAGCAACCAAAGCCACTGCCCAGAGCCCTGCTGCCTCCACGCAAAACCATCATACCTTCCTCCTTCCTGTTTGCTCACAGATGAGCCTCGACTCCACACCATCTTACTCCCCCCCCCATCCATCCACCTTCCTTTGTGATATGGTTGTGGGAATGCTGCCCGTGCTGAAATTGACGTGCATGTTACAAACTGGACTTAAATCAAGCCCACACAGATCTTACCCACGCACCAAAGAGAGCAAAAACACCTCACCTGATTCTGATTCTTTGTCGCGCTGCAGCATTCGTAGGGAGGCGTGAGCGCACCTAGGGCATCACAATGCGTACTGTAACTCATACAATTCCCTATTTCACATCCAAGCCACGTTTGGGGTTTTACAGAGAGGACAGTCTGTTTATAGCGGTCTTGTTTATGTGGTCTTGTTTAGGTTCAGGGTCTCTTTGCTAAAATTGATACTACAGTGATCATTCATCTGGATTATTATAGAAATTCTATTTCTTGTACAGTTCTGTACATGTATACATCCGATTTAATCCTTTCAAAAGAGATATTGGCACTGCTCAGATATCAGATATCTCCATCGAACTTGCCATTTGTTCGTCTTTGTGTGACTTCACTTGTCTCGGTGTCACTTTATCCTCCCCACATTCCCTCGTCTCCCTAAACATGAGCCAACATCTAATGTGACAGAGATGGAAATGAAAAGAGTAAAAACAAAATCTATGGAAAAGTATTTTATCAGCCACATCCCATGTCCACGTGGATGGCATTGTTTCTATTCATTATGTGAGCCCCTGAAGGCATCGTGCTACAGCCACAGTATTGTGTATTTACGAAAGAAAGAAGAGTTTGGATTTGTTGGTTTCCCTCATCGGTCCCAGGCGGGACCAATTATTCAGTATAAAACGAAAAGCAGTGATTAGAGTTTTCTTTTTTGACAATATGTGAATACATGTGGAAAAACAGAATGTTATGTGTTATTGACATAAAGATGCTTGAAATATAAAAAAGACAAGATTCCAGGTCTCTATGCTTATGTTGATGAAATTAGTGTTTGGCCAAAACTCCACAGCTAGTTACTGTTTCTACACCCCGACCCCGTCCCCTGCTACGGCATGATACTAAACCACTGACCCTCTAAAGAATGCCTGTGTAAATTAAGTTTTTATTGTTTGTTTATAACTGGGTGTCCAACAGGTGTTTCTCTGTCAGCTGTATTACAATAAAACAGTTTGTTTAAAAAGATGTTCAGGAGTTTTATTTTTCAGTGTCGATGATGCGGAATAAGCTTTTTCATGAGTTTCAGACACATCTATTGGAGATTTATTTGGATCTTATTTATAATTCTGAAATATACCATGCTGCAATACTTTTTCATGCAGAAATGTTGCATTACGTGATTATAAAAGTCTCCCGCTGGACCTTAAGGACTGGCCCAGTTTTGCTGACATCTCCAGCAAATGTCATTGTCCTGCTGCATGAGCCAGCTTCTTCTGAGCTGTAGGATACCTGGATAAACGTGGAAATTAATTTCCTCCTCCACGATGGCAAAGTTCCCAGGTCCCAAATCATGATGTCCCTCCACCGTACTTCACTGTTTGAATGAAGATTTGTTCCTGACTGGATTTATTTACCCATTTGTTAACCACATGCAGTGTGAAGTAATATTCTGTTCCTGTAAGTATTGTATGTACCAGTGTAATTACAGTACTGCAGAGGTGGTAAGGGAGTACTGAGTCAGTCCTGCTCAACTAAAAGTGCAAAAACTTGCCTAAAAAGTACTCCACTACAAGTAGAAGTACCACTTTTAAGTCTTTACTCTAGTTGGAGTACTATGTACATACTTAAAAATGTACTTAAATCCCTAAAATACAAGAACTCCCCTAAGAAAACATATTTTTAAGCAGTTTGAATTTGATGCTTTTGACATGACCAGGTTTCTTTGACAAACCCAAAGGTGAAAACTGTGGGAAAAAAAACGGAATAATTTTACTATCTACTTACTGTATGTATGTATCGTCATGTAGTAGTTGATAATATGTAGTTGTAAACATCTGCAAAGTAACTAAAACTGCCAAAGATGTGGTGGAGTACCATGCAACGTTTCCCTTTGAATTGTGGAGAAAAAGTAACATAAAGTGGAAAATAAGTACTTCAAAACTGCACTTAAGCACAGTAAGCTACTTGTAAATGCACTGTTAATTTGTACAATGTAAATGTAAATCCTATTTTGTTAGTTACCATGTCTGAAGAAGGGTAAGTGCTTAACACTTTGGCCATGAAGCTGTGTGTAAATGTTTGTATTTTTGTTATTGATTATTTATATATTAACAAAGCGTCACGACATGTAGCAAAATGAATTGAATTAATTTATATAAATATAACATATACCAGTAGCTCTACCTGAAGCCCCGCCCACTGTAAAATCCGCCAATAGAACCGAGGCTGCTGCTTCCTCGGTTCCCGCTGAGCCTGTTTCACTTTCAGTAGTTTATCCGGGTCCTCGCCGTCTTTGGTGGATAATCATTTCCCGGTTTGCGCTGCTGGGAGGGACCGCCGCCCTGCTCCGGACAGACATGCGGGGATTTTTTCCTGTTTCATGTCGGACCGTCTTGCGTGCGCCCAACTGTCGGCTAAATAAAGTGAAGACGACTGTCATTCGGGACCATGAGGACAACTTTTCCCTGGAGGTTAGTGAAGTTGTTCGCTGCTCTAGCTGCGCTCGTCGTGTCCGCTCAGGTCTTACTTAGCACATTGAGTAAACAAGTCCCAAAGCCACGCCCCCTCACTGTGGAGGACTACAGGCTCTTATGTCCTCTGACGTACCAGTATGTTATCAACCAGCCGGCTGCATGCATGGACAGAAGCCCCTTCTTGGTTTTTATGGTCCCCGTTGCACCTCATGATGCTCCAGCAAGGGAGGCCATTAGGGCAACATGGGGTGCTTCAGGTCAGGACACTCTGACTTTGTTCTATGTGGGGCTCCCTGAGGAGGGGCGACCTTCCAGCGCCCAGGACGCCCTGGAGGAAGAGAACAGGAAACATGCGGACATCATCCAGATGAACTTTCAGGACAGTTACCAGAATCTCACCATCAAGACCATGATGATGATGAACTGGGTGGCTACTCACTGCCCGAGCGCCTCCTACATCATGAAGGTGGACTCTGACGTCTTTGTGAATGTGTTCTACCTCATCAGGCGGCTGAGGAGCTCACCACGGCAGGGCTTCATCACGGGCTCGATGATCACTGATGGCAAACCGAGGAGGGACAGGAACAGCAAATGGCACGTATCAGAGGAGGCGTACCCTGAGGACAGCTTCCCCCCTTATGTGTCTGGAGCTGGGTATGTCTTCTCCACAGACCTGGCCGGCAGGATCTCCTGGGCTTCCAGGTTCGTCCAGATGATCCCTCTGGAGGATGTTTACGTAGGGTTGTGTCTGCGTGTGCTGGGCATCCGGCCGGTGTACTCCATCACCCTGCTGCCCTTCAGGAATCTATTCGAAGTGGGAAAGTTGGAGTACAACAGGTGCACCTTTGCCAGACTTCTCATTGTTAATGGGGTTAAGCCATCAAAGCTGCTGCATGTTTGGGAGGATTTCTCCAAAGGCCATAAAAGCTGTTCACAAAGTGCTTCACACTAACATGAGAGCTTGAAACCAGGTTAAACGTAATGAAATGAGTAGCTTGCTGTAAAGGAAGAGAAGCCATGGGGAGTGGACGGATGTGTGGGGGAAAGGGTTGGATTGGGAAAGTAGATTGATTTAACATAACAAATGGCAAAATAACAAATTTGAAAGAGAAATGTAGTTTTGCAACAATCACCTAACTGGTAGAAACTGGAAGAAACTGATAACGACTTTGATAACTGATCAATCCGTTAAGTCAACAGGCTCATTTTCACATAGGAGGAAAAGCTGTGATCTGTGACTACTACAGTGAATGATGACTGAATTCATGGTAGCTTCATTCATTTTCAGGACAGGGCTGGATCTAGATGGGTGCAAGGGGGGACAGCTGCCCCCTGGTATTGTAGGGCTTTCCCCCATCAACCACCCAACTCCCATCAGGCTTTTCTGGGTCATTTTACCTACTGAGGCCTCTAGAATATATTATAATATAAAACAGTCAGAGGAAATATCACATTACTGTTTTAATGAAACCTCTTACAAATAAGTGGCTGTAAGAGCGACCTGCTGGTCTGCACTGCTTTGTTTTTTAAGGCTCACAAGACAAAAGAGGTTGTTGAACCACTGGTTTCAATGGATCCTCAGGTTAAAATGTAGAAAACGTGTCAGTGCACCTTCTCTAGCTCACTGATTTCTTGCTTTTTTTTAGCAGTAGAGTAAATTAAATGTCTTAATATTTTGAGCTGGTTTGATAAAATATGTAATTTGAAGATGTCACTTTGGAAATGGTAATAGCCATTGTTTACAGCTCAGGGTGACGTCCTCAAATGTCTTTTTTCTGATCAATGGTGCAAAACAATGAATATTCAGTTTACTGCGACATTAAATGATGAAAAATGACTTTTTAGTCGAATAGTCGATTAATAATATTATATGGTAATTGTTTCAGTGCTGATTGAATGTCGGTAATAACCAGTTTAACGTGTGGTTCAGTGTGTAGAGAATGTAGTTATCAAAGAACTAGTGGACTCGTCTGTCCCTTCAGCTTTAAAAATGACTAAAGCCACTGATTGTTGAAGCAGTTGCAGATAAATAGCAGTCATGAAAACAACTGTTGCCTGTGGAGCCAACACTCTTTCAGCCTTATTTACCGTAGACGTTCAGAGTGCTTCAGCTTCTCAGTCCACAATGCTGTAAAAGTCAAACCCAGCAGCTCTGTGCCAGTACACAAGACATGATCTAATGTATCCTCAGAATTAATAATCAACCAAAGATTAAAGCAGACTGACTTTACTGCTTGTGCCTGATGGGGTGGGGTCCACGTGTGCAGTAAAATTATATGCATCACCTTATCTTATTAACCAGCAAAATCTTCTTAGAGCTTTCTTTACAAAAAAGCCTGTGGTTTATTGTGCCTAGTTCTGGTCCCACAGTGTGCCTGTGTATATACTGGATGTGTTGCAGTTCTACATGACTACCAGCTGGTGGTAGTATGTGTGGCCTTTTGACTGTGACCATTCAAAATAAAAGTGCATATTAGTTCATCATGAAGTCCTGGGTGTAGTTCACTGTGTGTGTCATGAGGAAAACACACATCTGTCTGTGATTCTATTTATTGTTATTTATCTGCTTAATTGTGTGTATTGTTTCATGATAGTGGTAATATAAAGGCACTTTTGCTGTCACTTTCTTTGCTGTAGTTTTTGCTATTGCTACAGGAGCTCCATTGGAGAGTTTGTGTCATGTTTCTATCCCAGCCAAATAAAGAGTGTTGGGCAAACGTTTTTCTTGTTAAGATTTATTCATCAAACATCACAATGACACAGTAAAATGTGAATGGAAATGCAGAAATAAAATGACACAGAACATGGGCTGTAACGACAGTGACGTAAGATGTATTTAGATCCTAAAATATATTAAAACCCAGTTACAAGTATAATTTCTATTACAGGTTATAAGTTCTTGCCTTCTACTTTAGTACAGAATAGTTATTAACTAAAAGTACTTGTGGGGAAAATGCCCCTTTTTATGATTAAAAGTTTCTAAGATTGTATCTTACACAACTTAATAAAGAACTCTTAATGATATTTTTTCCTTGCACAGCATTAACCTTTAGCACTTTAGTTGACCTTTGTGTATACTGCATACTCACTCAGCAGCTTTATTCATATACGCATGAAAACTGCTCATGTAAATCAGCTCAGCCCTGACTGCACAAAATGTCCACTCTCATCTAAGAACATCATTTGGTGAAATATTATTTGAATTTGATTTCATCAAAAAAAGTTTCTTCAGTCAGCAGGTTGTAAAATGTGGAGATGTAGAAACAGTGGTGACTGTGACTAACAGGTTCAGCCTTGAGAAACCTCTCTCCAACCTCAGCTGCTCGCGACATCTGCAGCACAAAACAACAACAAGCTGGTTTGCTGAGAATGAAGCAGGAGCTGCAGCGAGCTGTGGTGCAACCTGAATTTCTCTTATGCAAAAATGAAGCCATACATTAATTCTGTGCAGAAACGCCACCGAGTTCTCTGTTCCTGAGCTGGAAAACATGGAAACATAGTCTGTGAATCCATGCGTCAGCTTGTGTTTGGGTGCAAAAGCCAGCATCTCTGCTATTATGGGGGTGTATCAGTGCCCATGGCTTGAGATTTTAAGGAAACATATGCTGCAATCAAGGCAATGTCATTTCCCAGGAAGTTTGTGCAAACTGCTTCTTTACACAGAGTAGACATACAGTTTAGTTTTGCACTCTAAAGTCTTGTAGGTTCAAATCACATACAGGTCTGAGAATAATAGAGTAAATATAATTGTGAGCTTTTACCTGGTGCATACAGTATTTGAAATATTCAAAAGGTGCTAGTTAAACCTGAGACTGTGCTCCAATGATTTTTTTAACACAAAAAGCATATCAAATCCACAGACTGGAAGCAGCGGGAGGTAATAGCAGTAGATGCTATGGAATGACCAGCCTGCTGGCTGCTGACTGCAGTAAAGGTGGCGAGTGGATGCGACTTCATGATTCACCAGTGAGACGGAGCCTCAGCAGATGGCAGCTGCTGGTGTCTTAAATGACAGGGAGGAGAAGACAGATACTGTATGTTGACTCAGTGCTGGCCCTTTCTCAAAAATCAGATTCCTTCTTTAGCTGCTTAATGCTCCGCTATGTTCATTCTGTCTATGTGACGCTGGGCAGGTTTAGTATGAAGTGCGTTTATCAGAGGTTTTTGTTGCTGCAGAGAGAAACAAGGTTGTCGATCCAGAATGATGATGAAATACTAACTGAACACATCAGTTTTTCTGTTGCTTCTTGTGGCTCTGAACATTATTTACATACTGTACTTGTGTTATATTTATATTTGTGTCATTAAACTGTCTAAAAATTGTTAGATTTACAGTACTGCTTGGGCTTATAGGAATGGGTGCCAATCTGGCAGCAGAATCCCTCAAGAGGTCACCACCATTTACATTTACTGCCCTCTGAAAATCAATCAAATGAAACAATCTAACAATAAAAGTTCCCTTCTTGGACTGCTCACAAATATTACTTACAACTTGTGGGTTACATAAACCTCCAGCATAACAGTGTCAATCAGTGTGTATTGTTGTGCTCCTCTTCCTAACACTTTCTTTCATCTCCCATAGACTGTTATTTGTGCGCTTTCTGTTCGAGTCTATTCATTCCCCACATGGACTGAGTGGGAGTTTATGCTCTGGGCCAGAGATCTACATTGTTCAAAACACTCCCACCTCTGTGCTGTGCTGGATCTAGATACTTCTGGTCAGCATAAACAGCTCAGTGGTTATTATGAGCTTTGTCTAGAGCGGATCCGTCAATGCGTCCTGAAAGAATTCAAAGGGTTTAAAAAATCAATATCTGTGAATACATCAATAAGCATAACTAGCACAAAACATGCTACAAAAATACTAAATATAACTAGTGTGTGTGAAAGGCTCCATCACACAGATTTTCCTGCCTGTCGGTCTGTCTGCATGCGCGCCGCTCGGCTCCGCCGCGGCCTCCTCCGCTCGTGGGTGGAGTTACATCCACCGACGCGCTGGTGAAGCTGGTTCCTAAGACAACCCGTGAAATATGCAGTTGCCCGTACACCATCAGGGGCGGTTGTTTTCACCAGCACCGCATCACACACACACACAGAGAGAGAGTGACAGAGAAGTGAGCCGCGGGAAAGTGAACGTCGCTGCTCTGCCTGAGCGTCGCGAGAGAGGATGTGTTAAAAACCACCGCGCTTCCTGCACAAACAGCGGACTGCAAGGGACTATACAATGCACTGTACGTCACTCACACTCTAAACTCGACGTGTCTTCATTTCCGACAACTTTGGGACTGAATCTATGTAAGTAGAGTATTTGCTTCTTTTTTTTTTTTTTGTCTCTGTAGAAAGTTTACAAAACTTACGAACCATATAGAAAATTGTAGACTGATATTCCATATGCATCTCTTGTCTGCGCAGAGACTTTATTCAGTAAAATATAAATAATAATATACCATTAATAATACTGTTAATTAACGTTATTGAAATAGCCTGACCAATGCTAATTTAAAATAGGATAATAAGGGAATAGTACAACTCAGGTACAAAGTTGAGTCAGTAAAAGCTCAGGAGCTCACTGATTTTAATAGACCGTTCAAATGTCACGGTGTTAGCTAACCTGTCTCCCACACAACAAACAGCAGCGAAGAAGAAAAGAATGATGACGTAGACATGCGCGCGATAACCCGGAGATGCTCTTAGAACAAAACAAAACAACAACAACAACAACAAAAAAGGTGGACCAGCTAAAAAATGTCCCAGAGTAAAAAAACAACAACTGCAAAACGCAATATTTGCAGGAGGGGACGTTACAGTCCACGAAGGAGCAAATGTCAAATGTCAGCAATATTTGTCAAGCGTCCAGCGTGTTACAGTAAGAGGTTGGGTGTTACGTCAACTTCTGTGACCTTTACGATTCTGTGACCTGTAACATAGAAGAGCAAGAACGACTTCGCCTTCAGGAAAAGTTAAGTGCTATCAAAAGTTAACGCTAGTGGTTTATTTATTTCTTAAGGGCCGAATTAATAACTAAAAAAATCAACACTGATATCACTGTATTATTTTAACTTCAACTTCTTATAGCTGTAGCTACTTAACACCTGTGACCTCCAGCAAGGAGCACACAGGTGAAGGCAAAATGAGCTAGGAAAAGATTAAATGTCCCAGCATACAGAGAAAATATGCGTAAAGACCTCAGTACAACATAATGTATAAATGGTATTGATAGTTTAATTGCTAAAATTTAGTGTTACTTAGTGGTTCCTAATTCACAATTAAAATTGTGTTAATAACATCATGTAGCCTAGCATGTAGGCGGCATGTACCTCAGTGGGTAGAGTGGTTGCCTGTGAATCCCAGGGTCATTGGTTCAACTCAGATCAATACATAAATATGTCATCGTTAGATGAACCTGCCCTGACTGATAGAAAACACTACATTTCTTAGCTAACCAAACATACTATTTAAGTATTTAAATAGATCCAACAAGGGATACACATAGTCTGATTTTATAAGCAGATTCGTTACTGGTATTTGTCATTAAAATGCTATTGAACCCCATCCCTCTTTTTCCTAAAATAAATCTGTAGGGTCGCAACTGATCAAAGTTATACAAACTATGGATTATGGAGTGGATAATCCTGAGCCACACGAGCCCAAAAGGATGTTTTGTGGAAATGTTTTGTGTAATTTCATTAATTATAAATTTGTTTGTTTGGGGAGCAACACGGTGGTATGGTGGTTAGTACTGTTGCCTCACAGCAGGAGGGACCTGGCTTCAAATCCACAGGTTGGCCAGGTACCTTTCTGTGTAGAGTTTGCATATGCTCCCCTGTCAGGGTGGGTTTTCTCCAGGTGCCCCAACTTCCTGCCACGGTCCAAAGACGTGCAGTTAGGTTAAGTTGCGACTCTCATTTGCCCATAGTTGCGAATAGTTGTTTGTCTCTATGTATGTCAGCCCTGTGATAGACCTGTCCAGCGGTTTAACCTGTCTCTTGCCCAATGACATCAGGGATTGATGGGCCCTTTGTCAATAACTAATTTTATTACCCCAGAATTTTATTTGATACTAAGCTTAGATGGTATTAGCGTTAGACTAAATATTTGCTACAGAAAGTATTCCCACCTCTTCACTTTTTGCACATTTTACTGTGTTTTAAATTTTATTTGAAATGTAATAATTTGTCATTTAATTGTACAAATAAGTACAATTACAGTGAAAAAAGTGAAAACATACTTTTGAGTATTTTTGCAACTGTGTCAGATCAAAAACTGAAATTACTAATTTACAAAAGTAAATATTCACAAATTCTTACAATTAAATTCACAATTAAAATCATTTAGCAGCAGTTACAGCTTTTGAGTTTTCTTGGCTAAGTGTCTATGGGCTTCTCACCCTTGAATTTGGACAGTTTCTCCCATTCTTCATGAGAGGTCCTCAGAATGTCCAATCAATTTGGATGGAAATAATCTGTGAACTGCTACCTTCAGGTCTCTCCCCAGAAGTTCTGCCACCACAGCCTACAGACAAATTCAACAAGTAACCCTGAATGCTTGGCCCCTATCATGAGGGGACCCAGTGGGTCTGTTATGCAGTCAGGGAAATTTTGCTGGCATGGTTTGGCTCTAAGAGGGAAGCGTCACTACAAATCAATACAAAAGTGATCACCTTTGTATTGAGATGTCTTTGAATTGAAAGTATATATGCTGTGGCCTTCACAGGCATTAGATCTCAGCTGAACACCCATGGAAGAATTTGGACTGATGTTCTCTCTAACACTATCGTGAGAACTACAAATGAGAATGCCTTACTAAAGAATGGGCATCCTACCACAGCACCTTCAGTGTGCCTGGCATTGATTCTAAGTCCCAGGAACTCTACTGGATGGGATGGAACACCATTCTTCTATCAAAAAATATTCCATCCATCAAAATTTCCTTCAAATAATTTCAACCCCCCAACCACCATCATCCTGCAGAACCCAGATAGCATCTGATCCCTCTAAAATCCTCGAGAAACGCTGTCTTCCGTAAAGACCTGATTGGTGTATTATAAATTGAGATAGTCATCCTTCCAGCAGGTTCTACTTCTGAAGCTCTGTGAGAGTTATCATTGCTCTCCTGGTCACACCCTGACCAAGGCCCTAATTGCCCAGTTACACAGTTTGGCTGGTTGGCCAACTCTGGGAAGAGTCCTGCTGCTTCCAGACTTCCATTTCACTATTGAGGCCGCTGTGCTTGTGGAAACTCTCAAAGCTTTAGAAAAGCTTTTATACCACTGTCTTGATGTGTGCCTCATAAAAAATGTTATTGTGGTATTCAAAGACCTCCTTGGACTTTGTGGCTTAATTTCTGTCCTGACATGCAGTGTGAATTATTGGACTTACTTATCCTGTCTCATTTATACTTCAGTTTGTCTTGACTGTTTGCTTCAGGTGACTGCTATAATGAAAGGCACTTAGTTTAGAAGGTGCTTTTCTACACTGTGGTTTATCAATTCAATTTGGACCCCAGTCAGGTTCTAGACTTATCTGGAGCAAACAGGAAGCACCTGACAACAATTTGTGTTGCCACAGTCAAACCTGTCAGTAGCCAATGTTTGTTGGTGAGATTTTAGATTTTGACTTCTGCAAACATTTTAAAAATATATTTTCACTTTGTAATTATGGGTTATTGTGTGGAGATTGATGACACATGATAATGTGTGTGATAATGTATTTGTTTTAAATGTCAGATCAAATGTACAACACAATAAAGTGTGTAAAGTGTAGTGAAGGGTGGTGACTACTTTCCAAAGCTACTCTGTCCCTAGACTTGCATTAATACGTTTTTGGCCACAGGTTCTTTTCCTGCATCAAAACGTAATTCTGGTGGTTGCAATGAAAGTAAACTGTTGTTCATAACGTTTTTAGAGTTGTAACATCCTGTCAGTGAATAAAACCCCCTGTGTTGTGTAGTTAAATTATTGCAGACACGGTACATTGGTATTGGTGCATGTATTGTTTTAGAAATAACTTCATTTCAGGATTTCAGTATAGAACAGAAAAGTAGGTTTGAGATCATCTAAAAACTGTCTCAATTATATCGTGTCCCTCTTAGTTTGTATTGTATCTTGGTTGCAGTTCTTAAATGAGAAGAACAACACGAAGAGTCCGTATTAGGCCTGCTTGTTGGGTGAGTTTGTTATAGAAAAACTACAACAGCTGATACATTGTTATTGTATCTATAGGAGAAGCACTTGTACTTTCCATCTTTGGGTCTATTTTTCTTTAGACATCAACATAATGTTATTGTAGAAGCCTTAGGGAAAATGTTTTTTTGGAAACAGAGATTTCCTGCATTACATTAGGTGCCTGCTTTCTCCAAATCCAAGGGCAACTAAACTGTGACATATATGAAATCAGCATCATGTCTGACATTAAGTCTTCATGTTAATTTTCAGTGTTGCTTGCTTGACATCCTTCAGTATGTGTGTTGTCTGTGTCTTTTGCTTATTTGTTGTTGCATGTATGTGGTTCCTCCTCAGTTTCGCCAGAGACCTCTGGGTTTGTTCCATCATCTACAAGATGCATATGAGTAGCTTATTAAATCAATGGAGTAAGTACTGACAGATTCACATACTTTTCACTTATTCCTCCATGTTGTTTACATTGCATTTCTGACACTAGAAACATACATTTCATGGAATTCGTGTTTACAGAGAGGAAGTGATTTTGATTACTTTTATCTGCATTTACACTGCCAGTCAAAGGTTTGGACACACCTTCTCTTTTAGTGGTAATTCTTTATTTATTACTTTTATCATTGTACAATATTATGTCCAAACCTTTTAAATGGTAGTGTACATCATACACTATGTTGATTTGCTCAACTGTTTCTGACACTGAACTGTGAAACCACAACTTGTCTTGATCTGTGTTTTCAGTGTTTGCTGTGTCTCACATCCATGGCAGCAGTTTGTAGTAGTAGGCCAGATATACAGTATGTGGAAACCCAGGGTGCACAATATTAATTATCTGTATAAATAAATTGTGTAAAGTATATAAATGAAACAACACTGCTGACATAATTAAACAAGATACCTTTTAAGCCTTATCAAGGCTTCTCAGGGCTAACAGGCTAACTAGCTAGGCCAGTTTGCGAGCTTAGATTATTAATCAGCATCAAATTGTTAGTGTTGTGCCAGGGCAGCTACAGAGAAAGCCACAGGTGCACTTCAGTCAAGTTCTAGACTTAGTTCATTGAATCTTAACTTATCTTACTTACTTACTTAGTTAACCGATGCTATTAAATATAAATAAACAGGAAACACCTGACCACAATTGGCTCATTTGAGATGAGCAAGTTCTGCACAGATTCGATCGCCGGTGATCGGCGCGCAGTGCATGTCTGTTAGTTTTTTGTCCGACTTGATGCCGACTTGCTCTGACGTCATTCATATGTAGGCAACGATAACCTCATGAGATCAAGGTGGCCGCAGATTTTGGAGCAAGGCGCTGCAGTTGCTCTCCACCGACTGCAAAAACTTCAGGGCATGATGGGAAATGCCTGCTCTCACCTGACCTAAGATCTGATTGGTTCAGGTGTTCGATCCTACGGAAGAGGATTAGGGCCACCATGAAAATATTATTTGACTTCTGACTTTTTTCTCAGAATTTTTTTAACTCAGAATTCTGAGAATAAAGTCAGAACTCAAATAATATTTTCATGGTGGCCCTAATCCTCTTCCGTAGGATCCACAACAGGACGTTTGGTGGAAACGTTTCCTCTTTTATTTACTTTGAAATATTTTTATTCATTAGTCTGACTTTTCACTGTGAAGATCGATTCTTTTACAGAATAAATGCTGTGATTGATCAGAAAAAGCTGATTGTATCTTAAACTAGACTGTTAAGTCACAGATTACTTTCAGATCACTAAAATAACATCTGCACAAATGTTTCAGCCCTGACAGTCTAAATATGTGACAGATCAATAATCAAATGTATGCCTTGTGTTTTTATTGACTGATTAATGTTTTGCATTTATAGTTTAATCAGCAAACTGACATGATGACAGCTTTTCATTACATTTTTAACTCATTTCGTGTGAAATAATTGAGTCATATGGAGGTTAAACCATAAACACATCATCTCCTTTGTAGTTTTTTTAACAACAAACAACAGTTACTGGAAACTGAGAACGAAATATCATTTTATTTAATCTGCATCACAGCCGACTTTCAGCCACTCTCCCTGCTGCGTCGTCTCTTTTCCAGGGGTAGTTCATCTCGAATTAGCCTAATTTGTGGTGCTACAGCAAAAGGTGTCAGTAGCCTATTTTTTAAAGTGAGATTTCAGATTTTGATTTTTAATAAATCTGCAAACATTTTAAAAATATACTTTCACTTTGTCATTATGGGTTATTGTGTGTAGATTCATGGGATAAATGCATTTTTTGCTTCCTGCATTGTTTTTTTTTAATTTTCTGATCAACATAAATGAAGTCTTTTCTCTCTCTCTCAATCTGTTATCATTACAGTTGTACAGGCCTGAAGTTAATATAATCACTTGTTATGCTAGTAAACTAGGAAAACAAGAAAAAACATGTCTGTATATGTATATATGTAAATCACTTTTTTTCCCATATACTCAACAAAAGTACAGTATAGTTTGTTTTGTCCTCTTATAACAATTTTCATCATCTCCAAGATTATACTTGCTAATTGATTCAGAAATATAACTAAACAGTTTAAAAGGCATCAGATGTGCTGCTCCCAGGCCAAAACAAACACTTGCATCCAACAGTTTCCATTTGTTGTCAGTATACACCGACAACATTTAATCCACGTGTTGGTTTTAATGTTGTGGTGAATGGGGCTCAGCATCGTCAATCTGACCAGTCTGTAGCTACGCAGCTAAATACAGAGCAAGCAGCCATGTGCTGTGTGATCTGACACCTGTCTGTCAGGGCCAACATTGCATTTTCCTCATGCTTTGTTTCCTGCCTGGGAGGTTTGACTATTTAGTGCAAGGTTCATATTTGCACTTGTTGTGTTGGTTGCAGGCATTTTAAACAGTTCTTAGCCAGCCTGTATTGTCTTTCTCTATTCCTCACTGAAACTAGGTTATAAAGATGTGCTTTTTATCTGTTATCTCAGTTTTGTAAGCTTGTACATTTGGTTTCTGCCTGCAAATTCAGATTTTTGACTGATTTACTCTTTGGTCAGTAAGAGAGAGCAGGACATTCAATTTATGACCAGTCTTAAAGCTCACCTACACATGGAGATCTCAGCCATACCACAGACTTTACACAACTTTAGATTACCAGGAAAAAGAGTGACACGTTACTCTGTTCCTACGAGAAGTCATGTCAAGCAACAAGGAACAGCAATGGTGATGCTACAAGCTTTGATTCAGCTAGACAGTCTTACGTTAGATTTTAGTGAGTGCTAATTTGCATGCGCAATATTAAAAATTGGGCTTTTCATTTGTGGGCGTTTTGCGGCTGATCTACTAAGAAATATTGCGTGACTGACAACACATGCAAACAAAGTGGAGGCAGCTGGATTCCTCTTGCATCGATTGAATTAAACATTTGGCTTACTTTTACAGGAGATACAGGCAAATCTTCCTCCAGCTGATCCAAATAGAACATTTTTTGTGTCTATCAGAATCAGTACAAACCTAAATGTAAAAGGTTACACAACTTACACATAAATAACTGTATTTAAGCAGACAATTTAAAATCATAGAATATTCTAAATTGGACAGGCAGGAGGATATAGTGTACGTGTGTGTCGACTTGTGGGAATGTGTGCAGCACAGGGATGGAGGAGGTATTTGAGATGTCTCACTGTGTGACATCATACAGTATGTGTTTTTTTTATTACATGAGGGGTTTGGGTGTAACCCACCGCAAACACACCACCCCACCTTTGGTGGAGTTGTGGTTCACAATATTCTGTCAAAGGGCAGTTTCTTCCTGTTTAGAAACCACACTCATCAGACACATACAGTAAATTTCAGTGTTTATGTCTGTGTGTTTTTTCAGCCTGAACCTACTAGTAGATCAAGAAGGCTACAGACTACTCGTTGCATAATGTTTACAAGATGTAGTATGTCATTTATTGCATCTGTATTAGCATCTTCTATGGATCCGTGTACATTCGGCTGTAATTGCCGTTTTATTGTATGAAAGCTTAGGGTGTATTGTTTTCATAGGATGTTTACAGTCCACTCGGCTTTCATTCTATTGTAATTAGGGCACAATTATTGTATTTATGACAGACAGATATGTTCAGATGGAAATGAATTTAATTAAAATAACCACAGATATGCATCCAAGTAAATGGGTATTAAAACAAGCACGATATTCTTTGCGATTTATTTATTTTGTATTTTGTATTTAAGTGTGGTTCATGCCAGTGGGGAGCCACAGCTATGTGTTGTCTAGCTCTGCCCATGTCTGATGTCACTGTGTTTGACATACAGTATTAGTGATCCCCGTCTGCGATCTCTGCCTGCTGGCAAAGACAGAGCTCTGAGGCTGCTGTGGCTCTGTGGCGACATCACTTTGGAAAATCCATGAAGCAGTCAACAGCTACAGTGACTTGGCTCAGTCCAGTCTATGTGCTCGGCTTTAATGCATTAGGTTGCAGTGGTGCAGTTGATTGCATCTTCAACTCACTGGAGCTGTGAAGATGCTGTTTTCTACCCAAACTCTGACCAGAATCTGAATTCTTGACTTAAATATTTACACTTCAGCTGTGTGTGCTTAGATATTTAGATCGGTGTCTGGTATGCATGTACTTCTGGAAGGTTTTAGTGTAAGAAGAGCAGATTGAGCTATCTTCTTTTTCACATGACCTGTATCATTCAAGAATAAAGTGTGAACAAAAGTGTGAGTCACCACCTTGACGTCAACTAATGACATGACTTCCCCTTTTATGGAATGTGACACAACCGTCAGTAGTTGCTCAGAATTGTTTGGTCTTAAGTGCATAAAAAAGACACCCTCTGCTTAGAGCTAACATCCTATTTCTAGTTGTTCTTTTGGATAATTCTTTAGACAGAATCCTAGTGTGTCACATTGCTCTGTGGAAAAACCTCATATTGGTGTGAACACATTTTTACCATCAAACATTCATGTGTGGCATTCCTTATCATCTGAGAGGACGTCATTGTGGCGATGGCCAGCCTTGATTCCTCTGTTGGTCCTGTTTGTGTGGTTAGACGTAGGTCAGACTAACAGGGGTTTGTTTGCCCTTCACTGCAGACAGACATATTCCCTGTGTGTTGCTTGTGTAACCTTCGAATCCCATGTGTGGAAAAAGAAACCCACCACCAAGATTAAGCTGGTGAAGAATCGCATCTTGGCTCAAGTGCAGGATCTTTGAGTCAGAAAAGCAGACACAGTGTGAAACAGAATGTGGAACAGAGAAAACGGAGAGTGAGAAACGAGAGGAGAGACACAAACTGTAGAAGGTGGCGATCTTCAGCAGAAGCAGTGAAAAGAAAAAAGGAAAAATGTCTGTAAACGTGACATGATTATTCTACACCTTTAGAGCAAAATTTTATTTGCTTGTGAGGTTTGTTAGAAAAAAACTTAAAAACTGCTGTAATCACCAATAAAAACTCACTGAAAATTCCCAACTGTGCAGTTCCTCTCAGCTCTATGGAGAGTTTTAATGTTTTCTAGCTTATAGTTTTGGTTGTGAGACAAACAACTTCACTGTTTTGGTTCAGTCTCGTGGTGCAACGGGCAGCTGTACCACTCTACCCTAGGCTACGGGAAACAGACAAAGTTAGAGACCGGCTGGTTTCCATAGTGGAGCAGCTAGGAGACATTAACTAGAACCAAAAGAAGAGTGAATGTTGGACTTAGTTGTTTCAACTTAAAAATGTAAGTTCCCCTGCTGTGCAGAGAGAAGTTCTTGTTTGTGAGTTGAAGCTGACTATCCCTATGGGAGCATAGAGTTGTGTCTCCTCTGATAGTTATTTTCCCATTGTACAATAAAAATGAAATGAGTGAAATGCTGTTGTAGTGGGAAAATATTTGCTTTTGGCACACTGGCTCTCCAAATGGCAAATGGACACGATGCCTAGTAGTGCTACAGTATGAGGAAACTGTGTGTAGCATTGTTGTGCTTCATTGTTATTGCTTAAAAAATGGCAGTTCAGAATTTTTAGAACATGTTCAATAGCATCACTGTCAAATGATTCATTAAATCGTGATTTTTTATTTCAACATTCTGTGCTCCATGTGCATAGAGTCCAAGGTTATTTTTTTTAACCTTTCCACTAAATTTCTGTGTGATGTTTCACAGTGTAAGAGTTTGCTAATACATGTGGGGGTGATATGATTTGATAACATTTCAGATAAGCATCTTTGCTGTGCATTCAGAAATTATGTGTTTCATAGAGTTAACACATCCTTGTCTGTTATATAGGGGATGGTCAATAGTGACTTCAGTGCTCTAATTATCTGTCTTAATACTAAACCACCCAGGGCCCCATGTCAGTTTGTGGCAAATATTTAGGTATGGGCCAGAAACATATTGTATAGATTTGTAAAAAGTGATTTTCTATAACAGCTGGTCACTGAGATTGTTTCAATCACTTCAGCAGCTACAGTTTCTTTTTTACCATTTGTGCAATGAAACAATATTTTTATGAGACGGCAACTGTTTTGTTGACACACATACATACCAAAGACTCCTAGCAAGGTTTATTCAGACAAGCTAAACATGCTAAGTACTGCATGGACAGGCTTTTAACAGGGAAGAGAATCAAGCTTGATCAGTGACCGGCCGATCAGAGATATCTGATTCTGTGCCAATCACATTTACAAGCATTAAGGTTCACATCGCGCACCAGAGAGCTAATTCTGCTCCTCACTATTCACCCACTTCGCTCCCACGCTCAAAGGCATCATTTTGGGTTGAGCTTAGCTTCAGGCTCATGGACATAGGGTGACGATCCCTCAGTTTTTGGAAAAAAGCTGTGTTGCAAAAGTCCGCTCTGCTCACATGCTCTGTCAACAGGTTTTCTGCGTGAAATTCTTTACTGTGACTGACATAGACACAAAGCTCGCAACTGGTAACACCTGGAAGGCTAAAATAAGGCCTGGAGGAACAGCCGCGAAAACATTCAGTGCCTTGTTACATTCTTCTATTTGGGTTACCTGTTGTGCCTGTTTACTTCTAGTAAAAAATTAAAAAGTACAAATACTGGACTTTATCTTTACTTGGAAGTTTGTCCAGTAACCTGGAGAACTTTTACTTTGGGATTTGTTTAAATGAGAGTGAAAGATGGAAAATGTAAAATTTATTTAATTTTTATTTAATTTTTTAATCACAATTAAATTGTTCATTAAAGAAGAGTTACAGAAATTGCTGTGTATGCTGTCAATTATAAGAAAGAAAGATGGCCATAATCAGAATCGGCAGGTCAGACTATTAGAAAAATCGGCCAAGGAAATTGTAATTGTTGAATCTCTAATGACATCCTAAATGACTAAGCCTGTCTAGTGTGTTTTGTATTTTTAACTTGCATTTTTAAATTTGCATAAAAGAAACATGTAGCTTATGTTCTTAAGATATTTTAGTTAAATTTAAGTGGGATTATTTTACATTATTTTAAAATTGCAAGTGAATGTGTTTGGAGGCGTGACATTTTCTGCTTCTAAAGTAGGGTGTAAAAATCTTTCCTATTTTCTGCAGTGTAGAGACAATGGATGGTGATGGATTGAGACAGCAGAAAGTAGACAGTAGCAAGTCAAACAGTGTGACTAGAGTGACAGCTAGATGATAGGGCTGCACTGTAAGCGTTGTCTCTAGCAGCCTTGGTGCTGAAAGTGCAGCGATTGTTTATTCCGCAGCCGCACGAACAACAGCAGGCTGAATAGTCCGGATTGATTCCGCTGGCATGATTGTCAAAACCCTGCCAACTGTGTTAGTGTGTGTGTGAGAGAGAGGCTGTTGTCATGGAAAAAACTAACTTTGACCTTCACTATTGTTGTACCAGAAGTCTTTGGCTGAAATTATGGTATGGTTACCCCCTCAGAACAGAGAGCAGGTGTCCAATAAACTTGAGTTCCCACAGTTCAGTTAAAGTGAACTTAAAACCAGTTGCCACTGAACAGCATTTTTGGGATATGCAGGAAAAAGAATGGAACCCATAATGACAAACATATCATTATTAATTATAAATATAGCTTCATAATTGATCAAACATTCCCCCTGACCATACAAACTCTACCTTCACTCTCTCTCACTTCATGCACACCTGTTTGGTATTAATGTCTCTTGAGCACAAGCATCTCACCTGACCTCTCTGGATAGTGTGTGTGTTCAGTGGCGAGCCCTGTTATCGGTATCGGTTCTGCCTCTATTTTAAGCCTCACATTATACACAGTCTTTGTTTCACTCAGTAAAGTGGAAGCACTTTCCCTAATCCATGCACCTAATAAGTGGAATAGTGAAACTAGACCTTTTGTGAGCTTCTCTTTCATTCAAGGCCTTGTTCACAGTGTTAAAGGGAACAAAGACCCACTTTGGTTATCACACAGACACACAAAGAGAAAAATGACAAATGTGAGTTTGTCGGATTTGGAAAGTTGCAGAAATGGTCATTAAACAACTGTTGATTAGCTGTTAAGCATGGGTCAGTAGTTTTTCCATTTTGTGTTAGTGTAGCAGATAACAATAGTCTAGTTTACAGGTCGCATGCAGAGGGTCACATGAACAGTGCATTTTAAGAAAGACCTATACAGGAGGAACAAGCAAAATACACATTAAACTGTTCAAATAGTTGATTAAATCTAATAGAAATTAAAAGCCTACAAAGCAGATGGTGGTCATAACAGACAGACATTTTTTTCCTGTTCTGATCTGACAGAGTTTAAGAACAGAGGTAATGAATGAATGAGTCCAGTCAGATCCACTCTAGGACTGAAATATGACCTGGTCACTATGAATATTATTTTACTCCTGCCCCATCTGAGAACACAATTGTGGATTATCCATAGTCCAGTCAGTGTTGTAAAGATGAATCATGCAGTATTTACAATTTTTATAACCGTGATAATAGAAGTGTAAATCTTTCCAGACACACGGCCTCAATGTGATACAGTAACAGTCTGAATGTGTAAATCTGATCTTGCAGTACAGCATCTCTTTTTGTGTGAGTCAGTGTTATTATCATTTTTATGGGTGAGTTCAGGTACTCACTGGTTAAGGTTCGACTGTAGTCTGTCTTAATACAGAACAACAATGTAACTTAACATATTTATTTACATTTAAACAAAACCACAATCTTGCTCTAACCTTTTCTTACCTAAACCTAAACATACACATACTGTATGTTTAATGAATATTGTGATCGACTCAAGTATATATAACAATACAACAATATAACCTCTCACCCATCCCACCCATTGCTCTTCTACTTGAAAAGTAGGGAAGAGAGCAGCAAGGAGGAGAAGGTGAGACCCACAGAGTTTTAGCCAGTACCAATCCTTTAAAATGTCTTGATCTGCCCTCAGCGCTGATACTTTGATCCTGCTTGGAACGTCTCTAATTATTGTGTCTCTGCTTTCCTAGTGGACATCTCCAGGATGTGCGATGTGGATGTGTCCTCAGAGCCCACCAGTCCCACCTTATTAGGTGAGTCTTCAGACAAGTACTACCATGTGGACCGTTGGCAGAAGCTCCGCACCGCTGTTCGCAAGCTAGAGTTCTGGGAAAACTTTACCGCTGAGCTAATCGGGAGTGGCTTCTTCTCCAAAGTCTATAAGGTATTTCTTCTGTCTTCCCCCTGTTGTGCCTTGTTGCCGGCCTACGTATGAGCTGCCATCAAAGGTTGCTTTGTTTCAGACACTAATTGGGACATTCTTGCCATGCCGTGATTGTCCCACCAGCTTTGGAGACTATGGAGGCGTGATACTCATCCCCAGCTGAGATCTTGCATAACTCCTAATATGAAAATACCAATTTATGCTTTGTCCATGATGAAATGTGCTAGAAAGAGTCCACAGGATACATAAGTCATTAGGAAAGTCTTGTGTTAACACAAGAGTAGAAAATACACATTGGTTTCCTCTGTATCTCAACGATCATCCCCGTTGCCACTGTCAATACTTTTACTAACAGACACAGATGTCTTTCAGGTGATGCACATCACCAATCGGAAGGTGATGGTGGTGAAGATCTACAAAAACGATGTGGACCAAGATAGCATCATACGAGAGATTAGCCTTCTGCAGAAACTCTCCCACCCCAACATCGTTAGGTAACAGTCCACTAATGTCCCACTTTTTACTGAATCCTTCCTGGTTTGTACAATGAGCTAAATGGTTGAACAGCAAAAGAAAGTGCTTCAGGATTTCCCTCATAACACACTCAGTCTATGCAGACTTTACACCCTCCCACACATCTCACTCTCGCTGCCACTCTTTTTTTTCTCTACATCTCAACTTCACAATTTGTACTGTGGTAGCAGTATTTATGGCTACCATAGTTTTAGAGCAGTTTAAAGGCTGTACTTTTTTAACTTATTTGTACTTACTCATACTCTAATACTGTGGTTCATACTATTATTGCTGATGATTACTGAATAAACAACTTTAAAATGCTCAGCATTTCTACCATATGCACACAACCCTTTCAGGTTGATAAATATTTAAAGTGTATATCTACAAGCTGTATGGTCACACAAATCAGTCTAAGAGCCGTGATACACCAAACTGACATCAAAGAATTAGAGGTGACTTACATCAACTGTTGCATCATGTCATAAAACCCAGATAATTTATAAGAAACTGGTGCTGAAAATAACTTACACATGCTATGATAGTTACTGTATTTAGTTTGATATTTGTAACATTACTGAGACACAGACCTGCTGTAGCTGACAGTCACAATAAAACGAGACATTGGTGCTGTCTAACACAGGCCCAGTTATTCACAGCAGTTACATAAGGTAGGAAGCCTTGCAGACGTAATGTTTGCCTAATCAATCTTATTTTAGCTTTTAGCAAGGTCACAGCAGTACATTTATCAGAGTGCAGCTCAATGTATCTGCTGATAGTGTGCTTAGTACCTGGTACACACCAACCTGCTCACACTGTGTGTATGCTTAAACCAAACCACACAATGTGTCTATTTGTTTATGCAAGTCTTTGTTCTCAGGACACTAGACTGTGGCTCAATCGTTATATAAATATATATATATTTGAATGGATTTTATTAATTATATACTTGCACTACTGGGAGATATCTGCCTATGTCCATGAATCCTATTGACAAGTTCAGTGAGACTCAGAACTGTGTGCAATTAAACCTAAATTAGCTGATTTTTCCTCAAAGCTAATGAGTATAGAAGAAGACTCATACAGCGCCGATCAAGGAGTAGGTGGTGGAACAGGGTGGTGGAGGGCTGAATCACACAGCACTGCACTGACAGCTGACAGGCAGAGAGAGAGAGGCGCTTTTAGAAAATGACAGCTGTGAGATGATTGGATCACAGAGACTGTGGCGGAAGCTGATTGAAAGAGAAAAGAAAAGAAAAACACCTACTAACAATTGAGTGTGGTGCAGAGAAAGAGGAGGAGAAGAAGAAAGGTACAGATGAAGTGTCTCCTGATTGAACTTTAACTTAGCTTCATCAATGAGTGTATTCCACATAGTCCAAAGTATAATATGTCTTTTTTCTCTGTGCAATAAAGATACAGTTATAGATTTATTGTAATTTCTAGATGTGTTTGTTCTTACATAAAGGAAAACAAAGTATTCCTCCTGGATCTCAGTACAATATAAAACCGATATAGTGCATAAAGACCACACAGGGTCAAAGTGAGCAGTCTCACATAAGCAGCCCTTTATTTTGTCTTGTGCCATTCTCTGTTTAACCACCAGATGCACTTGTACTTTCCCTCCATTTCCAACCACCTGACTCTTCCTGCTCACCTGTTTCTCATTCCATTTCCTGCAATTGCTAGTATGTACATCTGCATCTTGCCAAATTGTCTACCAGAAGTCCCGATTTCACTTCAGTGCTGATCCACAAAAACAGTTCTACCTCTGACGTCACTCCACAGTGAGGCCTCACTTTAATATCACCCTCCAGATACGTCTTGCCTCCAGGGAGTTTGTGTGTATTGGTCCAACCTTCTGGTCATATCTGCGAGCTGCAAATGGTGGCAGTTGTTCAGCATTCATAGGTCGAAAGCAATAAGACCCCCACCAGCGGATAACACCGTTTGGACGCAAACAGAGCATTTGTGCATTATTCCTTGTTGACATAAACACATCAGTGTTTCCCCTAGCACTTTTTTCGGTGTGCATCCACAAGCATTATTTACAGTACATGTGGTACTGTAATTATGGTAGATAGGGTTATTCATGTTCACTTTGTCACATGTGTTCATTTACCAGTGAACTCTGAAAGCCAAGACAGCTAATAAAGTAAATATCTCCTCTCTCCTGCCCTCCTTGCAGGACTTTGTCTTTTCTTGCCTCTTCTGTGTTCATCCCTTTTTAACATAGATTAGAAATAGCATAGTCGTAGGCCTCAGCATCCAATTAACATCCAAATGACTCCAAAGTGACTTGT
>JAUMHL010000030.1:2228685-2244721 GCA_032362345.1 Sandelia bainsii
ATCACCCTCTTTAAAGTTCATTTTTAACTTGTTCTGACGAAGAGGGAGTGTACCATACATGTTTTGAAACACTTGAAGGACATTATCACTTGTGACTTGCACAGGCTTCATTTTAATGCTTCGGTGATAGCTATGATTGTAACTTTTCACCAAATCTTGAACTACATATATCATATATATATATATATATATGAATCACTATATATCTCCTTGTTTTCTTGGCTGTAAAATAACGCCACATGCGGTCTTTTAAAGTACGGTTAAAGCGTTCCACAATGCTGGCCTTTAGGTCACTAGCTGTGGCAAAATGCGAGATATTGTGTTTTTTCATCCATCTAGCAAAAGAGGAATTAAAAAATTATTTTCCTGCGTCCGTCTGAAGTTTTTTCGGGACTCCGCTTTCCTCCATCAGAGGCAAACGCTCTACTTCTGCACCAGTTTTGTTTTTAAGTACTCTCACATAAGCCATTTTTGAGAAAATATCAATTACCGTCAATAAAAACTGAAAACCATCATTGTGTTCGGCTAAGGACTGCATATCGCACAAATCGGCTTGAAATTGGTTCAAAGGATGTCTGATGAATACTCTGTTTCTCTTGAAATGTAACCTTGCAGGTTTGTGCAGTGTGTAAGCATCCTGCCCCGATAGCCAATCTTTAACTGTTCTGTTTTTATTTTCGTGCCTGTTTTCTTCCAACCCCTTTTGAAACCTATCTACACCTCCAAGAGATCTGGGATCTGAAGGGCTATAATACACTTTTTTCATGATGCGTTCCATTTGTTTTCCCTCTGCCATACTAACGGTAAATGCTTTACTTGACAGAGTGATGTAGGGTTATAAAAATTTTTGCCACATTTATTGTGTTACAATAAAAAAAGTTTATTAATTTTTGATTATACATGAAACACAGTTAAATACATTATATATTTTTTCATAACCAATCAATGAAATACGTAAATAAAGATTACAATAATTATGATTGGTTTTTCAAAACAACGATAAAATGCAAGAAAAGATGTTTGGTGTTTATTGTGTTATTTCCACGGATAAAATCATGCACCCCCTTCCACATACAGTGTCTATCCACTGACTGTCCATTTTTCATTTTATGCACAATAACATCCACCATCAAGGTGTAAACACACAACAAATCACACACGTTAAATACATGATCGGAATCCTGGATGTGATGGCAGACTTGAACCATGACTCGATCCAGAGACAGATCCTCAATGTTTTCCAAATGGTTTGTGTGTTCATTTCACTCTGTGGGTGTTTCTGACAAGATCCATAAGATAGACAAGTCGGTCTAACCATGCATTGTTTGTCGCATAGGGGAGAGTCTCTGAAACCTGCAGCCACAACATTTTCTAAAAGAGCTGTAATTTGCTGAACGAAAATGTAGATACACACGCTTTGCATGATACGTGTAGGACAATTACCCATTAAAAAAATTTTTTTTTTTCAGTCTTTGGCGGTCCAACGGTTCACAGCATTATGCAGAATGAGATTGGCCTGGCATCTCCCATCTCGTGCTCAGCGGCCTCACGAATCTGCCTGATGGATTCCAAAAAGTACCTAGAATCCTTCAGTTATTGTAGGAAGGCCTGGGCGGCCCCTCTCACTTGGTCAGGGTTTGTCTTGAAACCTTGCGATTCCAAAACATACATCAACGTGGGTATAAGACTCTTTGTCCAGAGTTTTTTCATAAGCGGCTCAAAATGGTTGAAGAAAAAATATTTAGGTGGTTCAAAAAGGCAGGGGTGTTGTGTCTGACTCGGATGGTCAACCTCACAACCGTAACAGGTTTCAGTCAGGCGTCCACTCACCAAAATGCGTACGAGTTCAGTCACAGTCAGTTTAACAATGTCTAGAAAAACAGAACTAATCAAACCATCGGGCTCATCATGAGGTGGGGCTCCTGGTGGCTGAGGAATATCAGGGACCACATCGACCGGGGATGGCTGTGGGGTAGGCAGAACCCAGTACGGTCCCTCAGCCTGAAAAAGATCCAGGGCTGCGTTGGGGTCCAGATTCATGATTGAAAAACCAAAAAACAAAGCTTCTTTCTTTTAAATGGTCAGAGAAGGAGGGGTGGAGTTACATTATAGGGCGGGTTCATACACATCACGGATACATTGAGGAAGGCACAACCAATATTCACTTAATTCAAACAGTCTATCGATAGTGTCTAATTTTTCTCTCTCCAATAACCACCACGAACTCAATGGAACTGTCAAACTCAGACATTCGTCGTCGCTTTCCATGACAGAGCCCATTTCCAGCGTTGATTTCTCCATGTCGGCTGAAACGCAGAAAATCATGCGATCACTCTCTCCGCTAAGCCACATGGAAAGAAAAAGTTCGGCCTCCTCGCCATCAATCCTCTCTCCCAGCGATTCAGGGTCCCCAAAAATGCTTTTTAACTCATTGATGGATTCTAAAAGCAACAACCACTCCTTGCGGTCAAAGAAAACTTGTTGGCTGTTTCCTTCATCTATATGCTGGCGGAAGAGACGTATCACACCCTTTTCAAAGTTCAATTCGTTAAAAAAAAAAAGGCGTGAACCGGATGTGACATAATTGAAACGTGAGGCGGGACTCAGGGGAGGGACTTCCTGGACAGGGGGCTGGACTTTCTGTTTTGGGGGCGGGAATTCCAGTATTTTGACAGCTGTCAATCATTTTGACGAGAATCTACTCCCCATTCTCTCTAGCATATAAAATGGAAATTTTGATTTGTTATTATTTTCACTTTTACTTAAGAGCACGATTTTTATCTATATTTTCAGGTTTTTTTGCAGCATGTTAATATTTTGAATCTGTATAATTTTGACAGGAGATATTTTTATGAAGAGCAAAATATTTTTAGTTATTTTAACTTATTTTAAGTTTAAGTTTATTTATTTTGGAATAATATTGTATCCTGTTTGTTTTGATTCATATTTATGTTCAAAAAACATTTAGTTTTAGTCTGTAAATAAATAATAAATGTTTATCCTGTTCGGCCCTTGACCTAAAGTGTGCTTTGACTTTTTGGCCCCCTGTGCAATTGAGTTTGACACCCCTGCACTAACAGACTGGACAAATTAATCAGGAGGGCTGGCTCTGTTCTGTAGAGCTGGATCCTCTACATGTTGTAGTTGAGAGGAGGATGATGTCCAGACTCCTCTCAATCCTGGACAATCCCTCCCAACCACTACACAGTGTCCTGGCTGGACAGAGGAGCAGGTTCAGCCAAAGACTGATCAATGTCAGGTGCTCCACAGAGCGCCACAGGAGATCCTTTCTGCTTGTGGCCATAAAACTGTACAATTCCTCTCCTTTCTGTAAAGTGGAGGGGGGATGACAACTATCATAATCATATTGATGTAATCAGATAACTGTTTATTTGTCATTTATCACAGGGCATAATTGTGTTATCGCTTCCACTACATGACACACAGGACTGATAATGACTGAAAATGACCTATTTTTATCCATTGTGTATTCTGTATATTGGATATTTAGTATTTGTGTTGGAGTTGATCTTTTCTGGTTATGGTACTTTCTTTCCTAACTTTTGAACTGAGAGCTGCTGTGACATGGCAAAAAAATGTCCCTCTGGGATTAATTTAATTTACTTATTAATTTAATACGTTTTTTCATCCATAGTTCAAACTGTCATGATTTCTGCCTTGTTTAAATATATTTACTTTCGAGTTTGTTTCTGATTATGATTATTTTGATCTCTTGTTTTTCTGAAGATGTTTTCTGTCATTTGGAATTTGATTTCTCTTTACCCTTATTGGGCGTTTTGAGTTTTTGTTTTTACCCCCTGTCCTGTTTTCTAGTGTGTCTCTATTTTTGGTTTTTCTCCTGTTTTCTCTCTGTGTTTCTGTTTTTCCTTTTCAATCTCCCTCACCTGGTCACACCCCCATTCATGTTTTCAGTCCTGTCAGTCATTTACCAGGTCACACCCCCATTGCCCACCCCCCACTCATTATCCTCAGCTGCAATCACTTGATAATCAGACCACACTCCTTTATTTTCCTCCCTCTGTCAGCTTCTCATTGTCTGTTGTCACCAGTTACTCTCCTGCTGATCTGATCTTTTGATATTTGCCCCTTTTTCAGAAGTTATTCTAGTCCTGTGTGTTATTGTATATTCTGTCGGTTTTCTGCTTAGCCTCTAGTTTTTGTATCTATTCCCTGTTTTTGTTGTGGAGCCGGTTTATAGTTCTTTTGTCTTTCCTGTTTCTTTGTCCCACGCTGTCCTCCTTACAGAGTGATTTTCAGTTGTTATCTAGTCACTTTTCTGTAACCAGTTTTTAGCCTTTCCTCCTTGTCCAGAGCGATTAGTTTCAATGTTTTGACTAAGTGTCCTAAGTTTGATTCTCTTTAGTTTTTCTCAGCACTGTTTTCCTCCTTCAAGAGTGAGCTTTTGTTGCACCGTTCTGCTCTGTTTTATTTCTGTGTTTTTGGCCTTTTGTTTATTAAATCCTTTTACCCCAACCTTGTGTGCTTGAGTGCACATTTGGGTCATTTTTTTCATGACTTTAGCAGTGTTAACATAATTGCAAAAGGATATTCTTCTTGTACACTGACAGACTTGCATCAGCAAACACAGTATGTCAGTGGAACACGGTACTAATGTTTGCTGATGATGCCACTCTGTATGTCTGTCTAGATATTGTATTAAAATACAGCTGCAACAGTGATATAACAGTGTCTACCATGATGTATTTCATCAGTTTGATTTTATAAAATGAGCTTCTCTTTAAAAAAAAAAAAAAGACATTTCTATGTGGCACCAAACTTTTTAATGGTTTTTCTGGTGGGTGTGTCTGTGTATGTGGGTGCTTATGCACAGCACCAAGACACCAGATATCAATGCACTGGGATATGTTACCTTCTAAACTGTCAGCATGTCACCATTGTCAGATTGCTTGTTAACATACTAACATGAGAATTTACTGCTCAGACACAGCCACAAACATGGCTGTATTGTTTGTGCACTATATAATTTGGAAGAAGAGTGTGTTTCTTCTTTCAGTAGATGCGTATCATTGCTTTGATAATAATTAGTTTCTCTTGTATCTTTAGCACTATCTAGAATCTACAGGTTAGTCATCCATTATTCTCTACTGTGACCATCTACATGCTCCACAGGAGATAACAAGGTGAAGCTTAGTTTAATGTAATCCACTGCATGAACAATTTAGGGAAATTTAATGCACCTTGCATTCACACTTAACAAGTTGGATAATTTATTGGTGACTTTTATTTAAAGTGCATTGCATCATCGTGCACCCACAGAGTTTCTCTGTTACCTACCGAGCTACACTGAGAGTTGACTCTTTCGACTGCAATAATTACATCACTCAGTCAATAAAAAGACAGTAAAACAAGTGGTGTAGAACTGTTTACTGATAAAAATGCTTTAAAAACAATAACTTTCATCACAGGTTGTTTCCCAATGTTGTGCAATGTAACATTTCATTGCTAATAGTTCAGATACAATAAGTTGCCATCTTGGATTAAAGTTCCATCTGTAATGTCTATTCTAAGGAAGAACCTAAAAGCTCATGAAAGCTACCCAGATATGTTACTTTGACTAGTATCAAAATCACCATAAACAGTAATGTTATTTGCTATATTTCATAATAAGCAACATTTTCTTCATCAAGACATGTACATGATAAACTTATATATGTATAACACTGATCACTCTTACAGTCGCTAGTCTAAGAAGGCTATTTCAAAACGTAATGCTCAGTTAGTAGACTTAGAATTTGATGTCAAGTGAAACAGACAGGAAATAAACACATTATGTTCCTCCTCCAAAAATACAATCGCAGCCCGACTGGAGTTGTCAGGGCAATCAAAGCAGCATCAGGCCATCATCCTCATCAAACTTAATCATGCTACCAACTGAGAACCTTACAATCTTGGCAAGACCAGCGGGGGGAGGGAGGGAACAAGGAACAATGCAGGGTAGTTTGTCTTTTGTAAATGATGACACACAGTTGCATTTGGAAACTAACAGGAGAGGGTAGCTGTTCAAAGATTAATCTCTTGATTTGTGTAATTATGTTCTCAGGAAATGGAGATGGCTGCTTCAGTGAACCAGCATAAGTTACTCCCTGGGTCAGCTCCAGTGTAATGAATTTGGGCTGTTATTATGAATGCAAAATCTTATTAAGGAGGCTCTTGACTGCTGAGATCGGAGTTATTTCAAAGTTGCCAGCACCCACAAAAGTTTGCCAAGGTTGTGAGTGACTCTTTGCTGGTGTTTTAAAAATACATCCTATCTATCAGTGTTTCCTACCCAAGCTCACTTGGCACGCCATACCAAAAATACACCATCTTTCACTGCATGCTCATAAACCCATGCTACTACCAGTATCAACTTGTGGTTAACATTTAATGTTTTTTAATCAAATATTAGATTTGCAATGTTTAAAACAGTGTAGTCTGGTTTATGTGGATAGGATTGTCTGATAATGCCATAGAAGCTATCAAAATAAACTGGTGGCAAAAAACATTAGTAACTATCACTATGGTAGGGAATTGTGATAAGTTGGGACAAACAACAGTACCCTGCTTGACTCCAGTGTTACGAAAAACACTATTTAGGTGATTTCTCTCTGCCTCCTACAATGCCCAAATGTAAAACAGTTCTCATTTTCTACCTCAAAGCTGCACTGGTCTCTTTTATGATATAGTAACAACTGATCAGATGGCTACAAGTAGTATGAAGGAGCTCTTTTGCAGTGATGGTCCAGCAAGCATCCAGATGCTTCAAGCAAAAAGCATGGGTAAATGTGCTATGTGGAACTAGATCCTCCACATGAGCTAACTGCTAAAGATCCATATAATTTTCTCAGGAGATGAAGTTCAAACCAGAGCTAAGAGGGAGCATGAAAATGTGACTTACATTTGTTGGGTTGCCATAAACATGATTTTAAATTAACGTTAATGTTACTGTGTGTCTGCTGGGTGTGTGCAAACATCAACACTCTCCACCAGGGTTTGTTTGAAGCTTAGTTCACATAGTTGTATCTGATAAAGGAGAAAAATCACCTATCATTGTTACAAGTTGTCAGAACTTGGCCATATTCAAGTATAAATGCATCTGTGACTTAAATCTACCCTTGACAATTATATAAATACAGTAACAATATAGAAACAATATAGTAAAATATGAAGGAAATTAGAGGAGGAAGAAATTGAAGGTGCAAGATGTAAATATATTATGAGGAAATAATACATTTACGCTACTGTTCAAACATTTGTGGTCACTTAGAAATGTCTTTGTTTTTGTAAGAAGATTTGAATAAAATTTTAAATACCATCAGTTAGTTCAGAAATACAGTGTTAATGTTGTAATCTACAGAGGACAATTGTCAGCAAACATTAGTCTTGTGTTCCTATTGCATGTTGTGTTTGCTAAAGTGAGTTAATGAATTTAAAAGGTTAAGTGATCGTTAGAAAACCCTTTTGCAATTATATTAATACAACTGAAAACATGCATGTTTTCATGGAACACAAGGACATACCCAAGTGACCCCAAATGTTTAAATAGTAGTGCAGGTACAGTATGAATCTGATGCATGATGTCTTTACTTTCTTTGGAAATCCATCAGGCTTGTGTCAATTTTGACTGTAACTCAAACCCACCACAGCAGCAGGATTAAATATAGTGAATATAGGTTTTGGGCTTTTACTTCAGCTCGCAGCAGAGGAGAAAGCACAGTCCTCTATGAAAAGCATTAATGCTAGACGGTCACTCTTGTAGAATATAAGGGAGCCCTCGCAGAGAGCAGAGAGCAGACTGCATTCTGCGCTATCAGTGCTCCACACATTTCTCGCTTTGTTTCCATCCATTATAAAGCAATAGTCATTAAAATCCTAAGGCATTACATACTAATACAATACCTTGAAAATGGTCTCATACAGAAAAAAATCTTGAACAGTATATTGCTACGGAAGAAAGATTTGGAGTCATTTTAAAACAAATACATTTCAACATGAAGCAAATCATGAATGTACAACAATTACAAAGGTCAGAGCCCACTCCTAAGCAAAGAGATAACTGAGCACACACTAGAAGACAGCAAACACTAGGTTCAGTCAAAGACAGTCAGGCTATAAATAACACATGTAAACCTCTGAGCTAGATTACTCAAAGAAAAAGGAAAAAGAACCTTTATGACTTCAACATGAATTATACATTAATTTTAAGGCTGTTATAAAGCAGGACTAGCAACAAGACTGGCATTACTACCTGGCAGTAGAACACTTAATGATAGTTAATATAAAATTTAGTAATTTTTCAAGAGGTGGGGTAGAATTACCTATACAAATTCATGATGAATTCAGTACAATGTACGACTGCCACAGCACTCATTCCATCAGTACCAAATCAACAGGCCATTGCTCTGTTTTTTTGACCATTGTTATGTTTTTAACTTTTTGAAGATGGCACAAATTAAAAGTCCAGAAAGGACAGAGTGAAATATGCTTTTGAGTGGCCCAAAGATTTTTAGCATTGAGCAATCTGTATTGGAGTTTAACACATAAGCTAACCATGACTGAAACTGACAGTGAGGGCAATAGAAAGGAAAATTTTCAGAAAGACACTAAAACAGCAAATTTGTAATTATGACATGACTGTTGTACTGATGGCTTATTGCAGTGAGCAATATAAAGATAACAGGTGAAGTTAGAGGTAGCTTAGAGTTTGCATTAACTAAAAATCCATCAATTACAATGGAAGGAGGGAGAGTTTTTTACTGATATCGATAAGATATACCCACAAAAAGGCAAAATCCTTTTTTATATTATTGATTTCAACATTATACATTAATACTGAAGACATTGAAATTATGACAGCACAATTATGGAATTATGTAGTCATCAAAAACCTATTTTATTATATTTTAGATTGTCCAAAGTAGCTACATTTAGCTTTGGCATACTCATGACATTCTCTCATCCGATCCACGAGGTAGTCACCTGGAATGGTTTTCAAATCACAGACTGCCTTGTCAAGTGTTAATTGTGACATATCTTGCCTTCTTTATGTGATTTAGAGCATCAGTTGTCTTGTACAGCGGAAGCGTGGATACAGAGTCAATAGTGCTATCAGTGCTACTACTGTACAAATCCATCTTATGACAAGAAACACTCAGTTTAGTATCATTACTTATTATAATCATTACTTTAGGAAATGAAGGTCAATCTGAAACTGGTCTGAGTCCAAATTTGAGAATGTTGGTTCTAACTGCTGTATCTTTTTCAGACGTAGAGGGTGAATGGATGGTTCCTGAATGTGTGGTTCACACTATTAGGCATGGAGGAGGAGGTGTGATGGTGTTGGGGTGCTTTGCTGGTGACACTGATGGTGACTTAGTCAAAATTGAGGGCACACTTAACCAGCATGTCTACCACAGCATTTTGCAGCAACATCCATCTAGTTTGCACTTAATGAAACCGCCATTTGTTTTCCTACAGGAAATTGACCATGAACACATCTCTAGGTTATGTAAGAGCTATTTGTCCAAGAAGGAGAGTGATGGAGTTCTACATCAGATGACCTGGCCTCCACAATCACCTGATCTGAATCCAGTTCAAATGGTTTGGGATGAGTACGACCAGAGAGTGAGGGAAAAGCAGTTCTCAACACCTCTGAGAACTTCTTCAAGATCGTTAGAAAACCATTCCAGATGACGACCTCATGAGGCTGACTGAGAGAATGACAAGAGTGTGCAAAGCTGTCATCAAACAAAAAGTAGCTACTTTAAAGAATCCAAAATATTAAATATATTCTGGGTTGTTTAACTTTGTGTTTACTGCATAATTCCATACATGTTCTTTCATAGTTTGAATGTAAATGGTCTGCACTTATATAGCGCTTTTCTACCTCTGCTGGTACTCAAAGCGCTTTACACTGCTTCTCATTCATCCATTCGCACACACAAACACACACACACTCACACACCGATGGCAGAGCTGCTATGCAGCTGACCTGACACACCGGGGGCAACATGGGGTTCAGTGTCTTGCCCAAGGACACTTCGACATATGACTGGAGGAGTTGGGAATCAAACCACCGATCTCACGGTTGGCAGACGACTGCTCTACCTCCTGAGCCACAGCCGCCCCAATGTCTTTAATATTGAAGTATAAAGTTGAAAATAATAGAAAATAAAAAAAACCACTGAAGGAGAAGGTGTGTCCAAACATTTGACTGGTAGTGTATATGTAAGCATTTTTATGAAACAAGCACAGACACAAATCATACAGTGATAATTTAAATACACAGAGACAAAAATAATATAAACCAGATATTGCAAAGGACAGTATTAGTGTTGCTAAGGAAAGTCAAAAATGTCTTTTGTCCTTCATCCACTTAAAGGGCTTCAGTCCAAAAACCAGTAAATTTTTCAAAAGCAGTTCTTATTGCACTCTGTAACTCGCAGTTAAACTATAAAGCAGTGCTCTGAAGACATTTAGTAACTACTATTTATTATAATGTTATTTAGTTTATAATATTCAATAGCATATTTTACATCTTTAGTGGAAATAGGAGATAATTTAAATGCTCACATGTCCCATTGTGGACCAAAGCTCTCCTTATAGAGGGCACACTGTATGTCCTCAGATGCATTAAAATGAGTAGTGCTAGCAGCTCAACTGACTTGCAAGGATCAGGAACCAACAACAACACATGAATACACAGGTAACAGTGAAAGGGTTTGTTAAACCATGCACATGTCACGTGAGTTAAGCTTGGATATAAAGTTAGAGAAAAGAAGCACACAGTGTGTTACTCTGAATCATTTCTAAAGTTTAAACTAAATTCAAATTTAAATCTTTTGAATCTTAAAATGGTGCCGTCTATTATATTAAGTCTGATGTAATGAGCAGTCATGTGTAAAACCTATACTGAAATCTGAAATGTGGGATTCAGTGTTTGAACCACACCAGGGATGAAAAGTCAAGATCTCTTCACCCCTGCTTCTATTTTCTAACCCATTTTCTGTAAATACAATACTAACATACATGCTGTTTAGGCTCCATCCATTAAAATTTGAATGCCAGAAACTAATATGACAAGGACACAGATATTGATAGTGTGATTTTCACAAAACTGACTTTGCTAGAGCACTGTTGGTAAGAGTATATTAACACAAAAACAATTTGGTGGTGAGGTGAAAAAAAAGGTCACCTCTACCACTCCATTGCTACTTTGAGCGATTCAAGTTAAGTCATCGAGATTAGAGAAATTAGATGTTCAAATTTACTCCAAGCTATGAGAGTAAATCAAGTTGAATATACAGTACACTATATACAGTATGTTGTCAATGTGCAATTAAAGTATAAAGAGTCTGGTGTCTCCACCTGCAATCTCCTTACACATTGACAAAACACAAGTACACTATGAATCAGCACCTGTGAACTAAGAGCTTAAGAAATAATAGCCAGTGTTAGCTCAACAGGGTCAAATGTAATGTCATAATGCTATGAAACATGCATGGATTGGTCTGTTGAGCTACAGTTGACTAGAGCGACTAGGAAAATGTAGAAAACCTCCATTTTTCACACACAAGTTAAGTTATGACATCCCTGACAGTCATAGTGTTCCACTGAAAATGGCTCTGTGTGGAGTATGAAGGCCCTGGATTGAAGAATGTCAATAATTCTTAGTATCAAACAAGGGATATAACCTGAGTTAATACAACAGTCTGTATGAAATACTAACATTTATTTGAAGTTTTAAAAAAGCTGTGTTAAATAGACACCTCATTTTCACTAAAACTAATTAAATTTCTAGATTTTCACACAATGGCATGAAGAGAGAAGCTGGAGATCTAGTGTCTAATGCTTGAGTAAGCACTTGTTCATTTACATAAAGAACTCTTAATTCCCTTTCAGATAACTTCCACACTTTACAAAGAAAATACCATCCTTCAAGCCTCTATGTGGAAAAAGTAGACAAGTAGAATAAAGGCAAAAAATCTGTCACCCTCTAAAACTCAGAAAGGAGAGTTTTTTTTCTGTTCTGTTACTATAATCTGTCTCCTCTAAACTCAAGAATCTAACTTTAGTTCGAGTTTTCTGACACATTTAGGATAGGATGAGTCCCTCACTTCCCTCTCCTTTTTTTTCCCCCCTCTCCTTCTCTTTTCTCAGAGAGATAGGCAGAAAGTGAAAATGGATAAGGGCGAAAAAGCACACCGCTGGCTGAATCCACAGGGTCACCGTGCCACTTCAGGAAGGAAAGAAGACTCTACTCCTGGCTCCAGCGCTGCCGTAGAGCTGGTCTAGGTGCCTCTAGAGGGGGGACCTTTCAACCAAACGCCCTGTCACCGTACAACAGTAGGTTTTGACGTGAGATAAGCGATGACATCACAAGAGGTCGTCATAGTCCAGAAGCTTCGAATGCTGACGGGTTTTCCACAGGCGGAAGAGGCGGAAGTCAAAGTACATCTCGATCATCTCTTTGCCTGCAGCTCAAAGAAAACAAGGGTTACAAATGTGTACCCTGCTAGGGCCTAACCTCAGCATTGTTGCTAACAAATATACACGTAATGGTTTATAATAATACTAAGTGTGTGTGTGTGTGTATCAGATTTCCCTGAGTTTTTGATACAACTTTATTTCTGTAAAGAAACCTTAGTAGGGAAGCCATATCATAGAAACAGACTTCCATTTAAGTACGTTTATTTTTACAGTCAGGTAATTGCTGTAGTATATTACAGTGTCCTTCGAAAAGGGAGTTGAGGGAGGTGGTGTGGCTGATAGCAGCTTTTTATACATACTTATTTCACATTCTGATCAAACCAACTACATCTGTCCCAAAAAGTCCAAACGCTTCAGAGGAGATAAATATTTGAATCTGTTTGAACTGTTTCTAACTGCAAGAAAGGAACTAGAACTAGAAATACTGCATTGCGGTCGTATGACTCTGCTAACCAGTAATGTTGGAGTTTAAACATGTCTGTCCAGACTAATACTCTAATACGTTTGTGCATGAGTCCAAGCAGATATCAGTGCCAGATGTAATGAAATTCTTTCCAGGCGTTTCTGAGAAATGGCATTGACGAGAATAGCACATACATAAGGTCACCAAAATCTAATCAGTTCATCCTTGACCCCAAGTGACAATTTGTGCCAGATTTGAAGAAATTCCTTCAAGGCTGAGACATCAGATTCACAAGAATTAGATGAACATGACGTGACTGTGACCTTGACCTTTGACTTTATGCCACCAAAGCCAAATCAGTTCACCATTGAGTCCAAGTTGACAATTGTGCCAAATTTGAAGGAATTCCTTTCAAGAGTTCCTTACACATTGTGTTCACAAGACTTAGGTGGCCGTATGGACAGACAACCCCAAAATATAATGCCTCCAGCCATGACTGGTAAGAAATTTAGGCATGTTTTCAATTTCATGATTTAATTATTTTATATGTAATTTATATCTGAGGAATTGCCATGGGAAGGTGGTGATGAGAGGCTACTGAGCTTAATCCATTGAGGTGTGCTCCTGTCACTGACCTGACACTAAATCCATGCGGAATAATTATGCTCCACAAAACAATGTATGAAAGCAGCTCATGAGTCACGATTAATAAAAAAATCACAATCATGTTACAGACATTATTGACAGCAGATAAAGATGCACAATGACCAGGATGGAGGTGCACAAACTTGAAGAAGACAGATGTTGCACCTCAGCTTCTGACTTCCATCAAATACTGAGGGCTGATCTCCGACTTGTACTGTTTTTTTTTCTTCTTATTGTTCTGATATTTTTCAGCTTTCAGTTCAGTCATGTGAACAAAATACACCAAGTGCTGAAAGCTCTACAGCTTTGTATGTATGGAATCAAGGAAAAGAAAAGGTGGAGGTGACGCAGAGTGTGGATGATGGGAAAACACAATAATGACACTTTAATGGGAAAATAATTATCAATGGATGTCTGGAAAATGACTGGGGGATGTGTTGAGACATGTGCAGAGTTCATGCCGGTTGGTTTGCTCACAATCTCTAATGTGCGTTCTTCTCTGCTGAGCAACATCGACTCACTGGCATTGATTAGTGCCCACTACTCCCATTATGCAGGTGTACAGGTGAAGCTTTTTGCACACGTTTTTTGATTGTGTGCATACAGTGGAGCGACCATTGTAGTAATAATAATAATACATTTTATTTATATTGCGCTTGTCAAACACACAGCAGAAAACCAATAACAGCATGTGCAACCTTGTTACTAGTTGGGTTTGTGTGTGTGTGTGTGTGGTGCTCTCACCCTGTGCAGACAGCTCTAGTGGGGACTTGAATTCAACCGAGGAGGGTCTCATCAGCCTCTTTAGAGTCTGAATCAGCTGAAAAGAAAAGGGAGAGCCAGAGAGAGAGAAAACACATCATAAAAACAGAACAAGAAGAGGAGGAGGCACTGGAGCACAATGATGAGAGTATATAAAAAGGTTGATGTATACGCTGCAAAAGCTGTGTATGTGGTCTCTCCATGTAGACTCATCTTTTATCGTGGATCGATAGTGAGATGATGGCCTGTCAGAGCAGAGTCACATACAGTGAGGCTGTATATGAGTTAAACCCTATGGAGCTAAAAGCATTTATTAAAGGGTGGTAGTATCATTAGCAAAGATTTTATCTACCTATTACCTCTACTTAAATGCATCTGATCATTCCTCAACAGGTATTACATAAACATTCTGCAACCACTATGGCCTGTGAGAGCACTGCAATGCAGCTGGGATATAGCAGCAAAATGATATATTTAAAGCATAAAAGTAACTAAAAGACGAAAATGTTTCTCACAATGTGGCAAACCTAATGGTTATTGGTTATTAACGACCCTGTAAGTGCAGAGGATGCTCGCCCTCTGTTTTCATAGTGAGTCCTTTCTTTCTCATCAGTTTCTTTTAGACACAGAATCCTTCAGTCTATTTTGTCCTGTCTGGCAGTGCCTGCCACAGATTGACTAGACATTAAAGAAAGACTCTCGATTGCTTACACGCTGTCAGTGAAGTGTTTTGAGTGTGGACCATCTGTCTCTGCAAGTGGTCATGGATTGCTACAGTCACATTCTCCTCAGGATTAATCGTAATCATTTTGATCCTCTGAAATTTTGTAGTGTACAAACATTTAACTTGTTCAGCTGTATGTTCTATTACCAAATACCTGCACAACTAATGACAATACCATCAGCTTCGCTGATTATGTTTGCATGCTCTTAAGTAACCTGGCTGCTGTCGGCAGCCATCCTGGACAACACTGATTTCACAGCCAGTAAGCAGGACTCTAATCGGCTTTTTATAAGTGAAGATTGCAGGTGGAGTAGACTGCAGTGGCTGGATGAACGAAAGATCATTACAAAGAATGATGACCCCTCATATGACCACTGGGGAATTACCTGTACAGCCTCTGTGTCAGCACCATGGACAGCGGTCGTCATGTCATATTTAAAAAGACTACCAGCAACTAACACACAGTGGCTATAGTAGGCTAAAGAAGTTGGTTTCCACTTCTGAGCATTTGGTAAATGCACAAGGTTTGGACTGAAAACTGAAGTGAACAAAATCTCTATATACGCCAAACATGCAGGGGCGGTTTGTCCATAAGGGCAATCGGGCGACACACCACCAAAAAATTATATTATGAGCAAATTAATGTTGGATGTCACTGCTATAGGTAGTTACTTCTGCCTGTCTCTGAATATGACCCAATCAGCGCCAAACCTTGTGTCGTGTCGTGCTGCGGCCCGCCTCTTTAGGGGCGATTTCAGTCTGTGTAGAAATCGCCTAGACAGCTCTCATAGACCGTCATGTAAAAAACTTTTTTTTTTTGAATTTCAGACACTGCAATGCGTTCTCTATGGGTTCCGGAAGTGCTCGCACTAACGTGCTTTCGTTATACGTATTCATACGTAACCAGGTGCTGCGATTAGCGGGAGCAGCAAGCTAACGGGTTCACGGTCAACATGGCTAACGTTAGCTCATCTCAGAGCAACTCGATTAAA
>JAUMHL010000030.1:2244821-2297815 GCA_032362345.1 Sandelia bainsii
GGAGAACAATTTGTGTTGATTCCATCTACTGGTTAATCTGGCTATATGCAGGTATCAGAAAAAACAAATTGTTAAGTGCAGTGTGGCAATGTCTAGTTTCCCAGACACTGAATGGGTAATTTCAGCCTTTACGGCAAAAACTGCCCCCCCTGAAAAATTTGTCACGAGCCACCACTGTAAACATGGATTGTCAGTGCTTTCTCCGCAGGTTTCTTAATGGCCTAAGATTTGGCCTACAAAGGTGCAGCAGGCAGCTGAGCAACCAAATGAAAAAGAAGATGGTCTGAAGAGGATTAATCATGCCATCCTTCCTAGCCCCCACAAACCCACATTGACACAGCTTCTCTTGGCTGTACTGGCGGAACCTTATGTTGATTTGATAGATAACAGTCCCAGAAGTAGGTTACAGCATGTGTCTGTGCTCCCAAGTCACCAACCTTACTTTACATCCTTTTCCAACTTTTATGCTGGAAAAACAGAAAAGATGTGCACATTTTTTTTTACAGCAGGTGTATTTGCACATGTGGAAGTCCATCACACTTGATGATACTCCTCCTCCCTTTGGTCCTCATCACACTTTTACTGCCTCCCTCCCTTCATGTTCCACCTCATCCTCCCTGTCCCTCCTCTCGCTACATGGGGTCTGGACCAGTGCCTGCTGGTGCGCCATCACCCAAGGAGCCTGGCAGCTAAATGCTGTTCACAGCTTTGATTTCCAGAAAGCTGAGCATCATCTGTGCAAGAGCAATTTTTTTTGTGTATTTGGTGCTTTTTGACCCATTTCCTTCAATAAAAATATACAATTGTTCAGACCATTTCAGTAAATAAATGAAATGAAATAAAATGTATTCATTATGATACGTTCAAGAGATACAACTAATTGTCTTTTGTACATACATATTTTAAAGGGTTTATAACCCTTATTATCTTTCACTAAATAAAGCACAAGTACATCCTTCATGACTTTATAATCTTCCTCTAAGTATGTTTTGGTAGTGGAGCTCTAAAATATACTAGTGTTTAGAGTTTTTATTAACTTTCTTGAAGTGGGAATTGTGCACCAAGCCACAAGAGCGTACACTGTCACAATATGCATGCACATGGTTTTATCATCTTTAAATATGAAGTTGTCAGTAACAAAAAGCTGAGAATTGAATGGTAATCAAATTAAGCAATGTTGTATCTTACTCACTAAATGGGACTATTGTGTTTATGTTCTATCACGAAAAGGGGCCTGGTGCCTGCCCCCTTGTGAGCCTTAGGAAAAGCTGTAAAAAATGATAAATGAATAAATCCGATGAGATTAGCACACTATGAGTACACATTTGTAAAGTGCAAATACTGAACGAAAAGATGGCTGTAGGAAGTTTGTGATGAATGACTGAAATCAAATAAAACCATAAATGAACAGGATTTGTAATTGCATAACATTTTAGAGATACTAACCAGCATTGTACTCTGTTTCATCGTTTACTGTAGAGTCCCCTTATGTGGGATCCCATGCTAGAGCCCCTTCATTGTTGCGTGTTGCCAGGCAACCAGCAAGATCCCATCTGTTTTAATTTTAAATCTCTTGACATATGGAGGATAACATATGTTTTCTTGTCATTAGATTGAGAAAACTGATAAAACCCAATGCTTCCAAAATGCATCTATTCTAAATTCATGTTTACATTATAGAATATTACACTACAATATAACAGCAATGAATGTTGCTCAGTAGGCAGGCAGATGATCTAATAACAATAATAATGTGTCCAGAAATTGGGGGGAACCAGAAATCAAACCACTGACCCTGGGATTCATAGATGACTGCCCTACCAACTGAGCCATGGTCGCACCACGTGTTGATTATAATGGTGGTACTAAATGCAGAGGACCAGTGAGCAGGACTAGAGCTGAGTAGATAAGTGAAAGGTCCCAAAGCCAGTCAGAGGCTAATGCAGTCTGCTTTGTGGTGGTAGTCCATAAACAGAGCTCAGCTGGGGTCAGCACAGCAAATGTTAATGCAGGGAAGCTGTTAGCAAGTAATGACCAGAGCGGTGAATTTGATCTTATTAACCTTTCTGTTGTTAAACTGAGTATCTACAGAGAAACCAGATATACTGAAGCGGCAGGTGGAGGTTTTGTGTATTTGTACTATAGGCTGCATTCAGACACAGTGTTTGACCCTGTGTGAGGAAAAAAACAAACAAACAAAACAACTTTCATTTAAACAGAGAAGTGCATTTAACACAACAGGGACTGGCACTACACGACTATGTCAAAATGTGTGTGGAAAAAAAAAGGTGGATCTGGTTCATATTTTTCTGCAATGCAATTCACCAAGAAAGGCGATAGTGGCTCAGTTGGCGGTCATCTAGGAATCCCAGGGTTGGTGTCCCTGGACAAGAAAATGAACCTTGGCACCTTAAGGGGGCACCCTGTCCACAAGAATTTCCCCGAGGGGATCAATAAAGTATCAATTTCTGATGGAATTTTTTGTAATATAAATACAATAATGAGGCGGCAGTAGCTCAGTCGGTAGAGCAGTTGTCTATGAACCCCAGGTTTAGTGGTTCCACTCCTGGTTTGTCCTGTTGAGAACCATGTCGAGGTGACCTTGACCTTGAACCATGTCGAGGTGACGCAGAAACCGTAGTAGTCCTGTCACCTATTGTCTGGCAGCTGTCCAAATACAATTTCTCCAAGGGGGTCTGTAAAGTATGTTGCTGCTATTATTATATTACTGTTTTTTAACTGGAGATCATTACGACCAAAGATGAAATCGTTTTCTGGGTTGACTTTGAGAGTTGTAAAATTCTGTCTGAGAATTCCAATTCGAACCAATGTGTTTAATACGCTTTTTAAACACATTCTTTACCCTGAAGAACTTGAACCAAATGTAACTTTTTCTTTTGTAAAGATTGTTTTTTGGGCACGTGGGCCTTTATTTGAAAGTTTGACAGGCAGACAGGAAACATGGGGAGAAGAGAGGGTGTGACATGCAACAAAGGTCTCCGGTTAGACGCGTACCGGTGACGTTGCACTTACATGGCATGTGCATGAACCTCTAGGCTACCAGTGCACGCCAAAAAAACCTTTTTCTCCACACAAGGCTGCAACAATTTGAAGGCTCCCCTACAGTGTCTTGATTTACACTAAACAACTCAAATCCGGGGCACATATTGTCCCTCTAAAAAAAACAAAAACAAACAATATTACACATTTTCAGGATGGGAGATAGCAGTTGTGATGCTGGGTGGAGTGCAATATTATCTGAAGGTAACGCAGTCAGTCAGTCTATTAATAGTGTCTCTCAAGCTGAGCTTGCAGGAGTGCACACAGGCAGCAGCAGGGGGAAAATTGTTAAATGCAGCGAATAAGCCCTTCCCTGGTCATCTGCCTCCTCATGTGACTTGTACCCAATCACTCTGGGGGAGATGCTAAATGTCACAGTGACTGACACAGTACAATTAAATGTACAGGTCCAGGACACTGTGAAACCTTAATAGAATATTAAAATTAAAACTTGATAATAATAGTAAGTCATAATCATAAACAAACAAGGTGGAGATTGATGCAAGTTCTTCATCAAAGTATGAATTTCCAGGTTGTCCAAAGTATCCATTTGTTAAACCAAGTGGAAATTAAAAACCTAACTGGTTCATGTGGAGCCTCTACAATGCTAAAATGTTGGCTGGCATCACTTCTCCAGGCTTGAAATCGGCTGTCGGCCAGCTGTAAGCAGACCGGCCTTGCTAATAATTAACAATTAATGCTTTATTAATCCCCCTTGGGTAAATTCTTGTGGACAAGCTGCGCCGTAAAGGGGGCCAAAGGTTCAGAGTTCAGACACTAGTCCAGTCACCCAAAACATATTTTCTTTTAAAATAATTTCAGAAAATTAAATTATTTCCTATGTATTAAAAAGTATGTAAAGTAGTAGTAACGGTAGTTTTAGAATGGTGTAACGTTTGTGAATAGTGGGGCTGTGGTGCTGCACCACCAGCACCCCCACTTCTCATGGTTATGAGATTACTTAACTTCTTAACCAAATAACTAAATCTCAAACGTTCAGTTTCTACAGTTAGACTTAGCTAATTACTGTAACTATCTTATTTTTGTAATTGTTCTTAAGCTCGAGAGGTACACAAGCATACAGCCTTAACCCTGCACCTTTCACTGATACCGTGGTGTTCTTGAAATTTCTTTTCTCGTTTATGAAGAGGTTAGGAGATGCTTCACCTTCAAAGTGCAGTGGCACTTTACTAAGCAGTCATAACAAACAGCAGTACACTGGTTCTAGAGGAGAACGTACACATGCTCTATGTGAGTGTGCTTGCATATGGCAGATGTGTTATCAGTCTCTGTTGGGGTGGAAACGTTGTGGCAGGGGTACTGGAGGAGGTACGAGTGTGTCAGTGTCAGTCATTCCCAAGTGTGTGTGTGTGTGTTTGTATGTGTCCCCTTCATTGTAATCCCCCCTTCCTGTGCTGTGGGGCACCCTGGCAGCAGGATCACAGCTGCAACCAGGCACCAGAAGGTAGTAAGGTTGTAATTCATACTCTTGCCTCTAAGATTTATAAAACTAAATCACTTTCCTAAGCATTATTTTATCTTTCGCAGGCACTAAAACTGCTTCCACTTTCAGTATTTTAACATGTGTATACAAAAAGTGCTCTTCCATTCACCTCAACAGACACTGCAAGGCTCTGCAATATCAAGAGAAAAAAATAAGCAGATTGTCTAAATGATGCATCAGCACCATGTGATAGACCACATATGGCTTTGAGCAGATGTGTGTGTATTTGTGATCGTGAGTAAGCAGGCTGTGTATGCACGCAGACAGTTTAAACATAAAATCAGTGTGTGGGAGTCTTCATTGTTTCCTGTGGTGTTCCACGACCACAAAGACACCTACCTTTTCTCCATTGGCGCTCCCCAACACATAGCAGCCCATGATGTGGATGAGGTTGGGCTCCGGGTTCAGCTTGCTCATCAGCCGACTGAGCCGCCGCCAGAACCTGGTCACGCAGGAGAAGAGGAGAGGTTAAAAAAATGTAACAACAGATAACTATGTGCTGCAGACGAATTCAGACAAATTAGTGAGTAGGTTAAGATCTAGGTCATCGTTTGATGAGAATAGTGTACGTAAGTGCAGACATTTTTTTTGTTAACCATCTAACTACTCCTATTATTTTAAATTGCTTAAAGGCTGACAGAGACGGAAGGTTTCTGTCCTGTACTAGTATGTTTGTACTAAACATGTGACTAATTATTAATATGATACCAATATTTACCCACTGAAAAGATATGAACTTTTTTCTTCATTCATTCTTTTCTCCTTCAGTAATGTTGCATTACACCTAATGAAAGTATAAGTCTTACTGGATCATGTCTTCTTCCTTCTCCACCTTGGCAAAGGTGGCGACTTTATTCTTCAGCAGGTACAAATGTCCTGGACCCCCCTGCGGAAAGGTGCTTTTGTTACTATAGTTTCTGTTCAATATAAAAATGACCTCATTCCCTTTATATGCTGTACAACTTCATCAGTGCATTTTCAGTCCATCACTGACACCAGCTAAACAAACCTCGAGCTGCTTCAAAAATGAGGAGAAACTCTAGGTGCTTTATTTAAAACTGAGAAAACGTGTCCACTACAACGCAGCACCTCTTATCATCTTCATCATCATTAATTTGGATATTTGGTATTGACTATGCTCAACATGTTTCATCGAGGCAGCAGGGTATGTTTTACATTATTGAAGAGGACTGCAAATGAGAGCAGTATGCAGGTTGGATCAACATGTACTGAAGCACTGAAAAAGGAAATCTGGAGCAGCAGTGCACTCACAGTACCACATCATTTCAAACCCTGCAATATTTCTGTGATAGTCCTATATTCACGCTGAACACACATTATCTAATAATGATGATTAATAATCACCATGACATATTATTCCTGTTATTTCCCTGTCGTCTGTACTGTTTTAATGTGTGATATAACACAGTAGACATTTCATGACATAGGGACATTTCGCAAATTATCACACAGGGCTCAAATCTCTCTTGTAGAAAAGTCCTTGATTTCATGACAGAACCATTCACTCTGACCTCAGTGAGGACTTGTTAATCTAAATACAACTTGACCCAAATCTCTCCTTTGCTTGTGTCATAACTAGTTAGTTGTAAGACCATGTTGTCACAAAGAATAAATGGAAGGAACAAGGATAATTCCAATTCCTACACAGTTTGGTACAAAGTATTAGTGGCTACATTAATTAAATACTCGTATTCACTTTTAAAAAATGTAAAAAAAGAAAAAGAAAGATGTAATAGCTAAGAAACATAGTTCATAAACAAATGTCTGTATCTACAGAGTTTATCAATTCTTATTTTTTACATTCATCCAGTGGGAATTCTCGAGTATCTAATCACAGATAAAAATGCTGGGCTATCAACCTCAGCAGGAAGTAGATATTAGCTGAAAGTCGTTCATTTCAGGCAGATGGTAAATTGTATGCACTTATTATGCTTTTCTATCCTGTTGGCAAAAGCAAAGCAAATTACACTGCTTCTCATTCACCCAGTTACAGACACAATCACACACCGATGCTGGAGCTGCCCTGCTGCTGTCCTGACCCACTGGGGGCAGTATGACAGTAGAAGCCAGGAATCAAACCACTGACCCCACAGCTGGTGGATGACCAGTTTCCAAGACTTTACCTGGACATAAAAGTTTTACCTTTACCTACAGATTAGTCATAACATACCCAGATCAGTATCACACCCATCTTGGCAATATGTGTCTTCTAGAACAAACAGAACACAGATCCCACTGCTGTGAAACTGGATTTTTCATAATCTAATCTGTCAACAGCCAATATTTGTCACAAAATCACCTAAAGCTTTAAACATGTCCATTCTGAGGCACAGAAATAAACATTCATATCTTTTGCAGCTGATGTCAGTTTATCCTTCAGACCTGTTGTAAACTAATTCACAGGAAACAGTGACCCAGTAATGCCACAGTATTCTCGAATCGCTCTCTACCGTTACTCACCTGGCAGAAAATGAGCATGTTCCAGATTTTGCAACCTTTCCTGTACGCAGTCAACTTCTTCTCTATCTCCTCTGGGTGAGAGACAGTTGAGACAGAGAGAAGAGGAGAAACAGAGGTGTCACTTTTCCCACTCAGCCATAATGGTGAGACATATAAATTGGCTATCCCTGATGAACACTCTCACTCTCACTCACACACACACACACACTCACACACACACACAGACATAAGCAGAAAAACAATGAGTCATCTCTGCACTCCAGCGAGCTCAAACCTATTCTACCCTCATCTTTTCCACATTTAGACTAGTAGAGTAATTTTCACTTGAGATGTCACACACACACTCACCGAGGATGTCGTCAAAAGTGGCATGTTCGTGATCCTTCAAATGATAAAATAAAGCAGAATTATTATTTCAGGAAACCCTACTGAAAACATATTGATGTATAAAGGAACAACCTGTAGATTTTTAATACACATACAGTTCTTTAAAGCCATTAGTTGCATTATGTTTCATTTAAACATGTGTAATGTTCATGTCTTATGTTAGCAAGAGGAACACAATTTAAATATCATATGATTTTATTTTTATTGCGTTTTGATCCTAATTTGACTTTATTTTCACCATGAGTGGAACAACTTGACCTTTTCTCGCTGAGACCAGTGAGAACACGTAGGAATAGCAGTGTTGTACCTCAGTAGTTCATCCACCTAACAACTTTGCCTTTTTTCTCAATGAATGGCTTAGTAAGTGCTCCACACAATGTCATAAACCTGAATAAATTGGTGATATAAAGCTGCTACTCACATAAAGAATGGGGATGATGGACGGGTCATCCCTGCGGATGATGTTGGGAACATATTCAGCCTTAGGGACCTTGGAGGAGATGAGCTGTGGAAAAAAGGAAAAATGCAGATAAACTGAAACACCCTTGGCTGAGTAGATGTGGAAAACTTGCCTGATATATTCTGGATGTGTTTTCAATTTCAAGTTGATGGCAAGGATCCTCACCATGATTTTCGGTGGGATGAAGTCCTCTCCTTCGCAGGCCGCCCTCTCCATATCTCTCTCATCCTCCCACTCAGCATCCTCATCCAGCCCTTCATCTAGTGTCCCTGAGGAGGTCTGAAGCTCGCCACCTGGCTCACACACGGGAACAAAGGGTGACATGAAAGGACAACACACACAAACAAGATTAGAGAGGCGGATGCACCATTGAAAGCGTCGCACCTGGTATTTATTTCTTATAGCACAGGGGAGAGCAATGTTAAAATCAGACGCCACAAAATGCCAGATACAGACAGCTACAACACGGAGTGACAGGCAAACAGACAACAGGTTGACAGGTGAAGATGACCGAGTGAATGAAGTGCAACAGCCATTCAGGCAGCACATCTTGTAGACGTTAGTACACACATACTTTAGACTCACAACAGCTACAGTAGTAGTGCGTGTGTATTTGTGTGTGTGACTGCAGTTTTGAGCAGGATATACACTGAAACACACTCTCTATGTATGCATGTGTCTGTATTTCTGCAGACTAATCATGCATGTACAGTAAGTACTATGTGCGTGTATGAACTATGTAGAGTAAGAATCTGTGTTATTGTTCATGTGTGTGATCGTGAGAGTGTCAACTCACTGTCTCTGGAGTCGTGCAGCGAATCAGGCTTGACAGGGGTAGGGTCACTCCACGAGCGACTGAAGCTCTTGGCTCGGCGGTCGGCGAAGGCTGGTGGAGTTAGAGGATAAGAGAGTCACTCACACACACACACACACACAGTTTCTCTCCTTTGGTGATGTACTCCATACTAACACAGTTGAAACAGAAGTACAGGGTGTGTCAGTACATCATAGCAGCAGTGTTGGATGAGCCAAATCCTTTGGCCCCGCCCTAATTGTCACCAGAGTTTAGGGACTATTACATACAGTACTGTGCAAAAGTCTTAGGCCACCATTAGATTTGTTGTTTTGTGCTATTATGACCATATATATATTTATTTCTTAGTCTCTCACTAGCATACAACCAGAAAATATAAAAAAATATGTCCACAGTATTAAAAAACACAAACATATAAAAAAAACAGCTTCTTTAGGCTAAAGTGACAAATATTGAGTGTGATCTCTGTAGAGGAATCTGGAGAGGTCAAGGACAAAAATAGGAGTGGAAGACTTGTCAAAATCTGATGAGACGTTTCTCAGACTCCAGTCCAGCAAGGACCTGACTCAGCATCTGGCAGCTTCATCTGGATGTAAAGTGGATCCTTCCATAGGCCGAAAGAACAAGAAACCACTTTTTGTGTTTTTAGTGGCTCTAATGTAAAAACTGAGAAATAAATATATATGGACATCATAGCATTGCTGAAAAACTAATCCGATAGTGGCCTAAGACTTTTGCACAGTACTGTATTTGGTGGCGACCATAACAACTGTTGTCAGGGAGACTAATGGCACATTTTTGGTAATATATTGATTTTTAAATGTCCATCACCTTGTTAAATTACCAAGAGTAGCTTTCTACCATTCCTTGACATTTCCCACCCTGTCAACGTGTCTGTGTCATAATTAGGGTTTAAAGGGCCACTATTATAAAATGTTCTTGGTGAATTCTTCTAAACTCCCTTCCTGACCCAGCCATTCAGTTGCCCTTTACACAAATGAGACACAATGTTTAATTTGGGTGGAAACGTACTGTCAGTCAAACTTAACTTGCAAAGCACTAAAAATAGTGGTGCCTTCCTCCCATCACGGAGGCACTTTACAAACCTCAGAACCAGGACCAGCAGGTTCAAGAACAGTTTCTTTCCTTCCTGCAACAGTTTCCCTGTTGAACTGCTTGGTGACAACAAACCGATTTGAATAATTCTGTGTTCCTTATTCTGCCTATGACTGTACATACAGTGTATATTTTACTGTAACTTTCTGCATATACATCAACTATCAACTGCACTGCACTTGATGCCCTGCTTCCTGTATATAATATAACACATTTTTGTACAATTACAGCTAAAATAATTACATAGAATCAATATGTTCATAGAGACAATAACAATACACTGTTCTAATAGTAATATACTGTTCTCAAAACTCTGTTCATAGATTAGACTCTTTATGTTTATGTTTAACTAATCATACTGCATCTATTGTACAGTTTTTATTCATTATACTGTATATGTGCTTATATCTGTACATAACTGCTTTCTGCACTTCTGCTTACATGACAACCTGCATTTCGATGCTTAAGTACGTGAGCTTTGTGCATTGACAATAAAGCTGAATCTAATCTAATCTAAGAAGTAGTAGAAAATGCTATTGTTTTCAGTTCATCATCAGTGAAAGAAATAACCACACATATGAACTAGGAGCAACTTTATCAGTGATATTTTTTTTTTCTAAAGCAAACGTGAGAATACACTCTAAAAATACTGACCAAATGACAATCAACAATGGTTTTAAGATAAAAGGTTTGGATGACATGTCTGATTCACTGTAACACAATATTTCTATAAAAACATCACCCCATGCATAAAGCACCATACGTTTTGGTGAAGCTTAATTCTGATGTTACGATGGTGAACACTGTACAGCATGTACACAAGCAAACAAACCCTACTATACTGACACCAGCACACAGACATGCAAATGCTATGCACTGAAAGACTTACTCTGGGCCTTCGTCCTGCGGCTGCCCACCATTCTAAGGTGTTTGCGGAAATTTCTTCCATTTTAGGGAAAGAGAAGGAGACAGAGATATCAAGAATGAGGAATGAGTCAAAGAATAAAAGAATGTGTCAAACATACAGACAGGGAATAGAAAAGACGACAAAACTGTTACTAAAACCACATTTGAATCTAGTTTGGTGGAAGCTCTGTCCTGTGCACATCAAGTCAGCATAAAAGGAGGTGTGCTGCAAAGCGATTTGATTTAATAGCAACACAGATTATTAATTCCATGTTCATTATGTGAACCCTAACAGGAAATGTTGAGTAAGTGACCACATAGTTTATAGTTAAACAGTTGTTAAGTACAAAGTGACAATGTTGACTGCTGAGGCTGTAATATCAATTAATTAGAGACCGCTGACTTGAGCTGCCATGTTTCTCATTTTAAGCACTGAAAGCAGTTGTTTACGTCAGCTACAATAATGAGAATGCACGCTCCTATGCGACTGCATTATACAATGCTCTTTGACAATAAGGAAAACAGACACAAAAACAGATTTTTTTTCTGTTGGGGTTTGGCAAATATATATATTTTTCTGACTCACTAAAGCCCAAATAATTTACACACTCAAATGTCCCCTGTGCTATGCAGCTAAATGCACAGCCACACTAGCTGCCTGAAGTGAATGGAACAGAAACAGTTAATAAACTACACCTGGATCGAGCGTGATACAGATTCTTAGGATGGACTCACGATATCTCTAGATAAGATGATACTGGACTTTATGTTCTTTTTCTTAGATTTCTGTCCAGAAGCTGTGATTTCAATTAAACATGAGTTGTTGTGTCTACAGGCAAATGAAGCTCTATGGTGAAAAAAATGTACTGATGTGAAACTGGGATAAGGTTCGCGACAATAGAACCCCACAACTCATTATTTTTAATGACCTCCATCTCTGTAGTCAGTCATTGCTAGCTTTTCCCATTGTGTCGCTGTTATTTGTGCCACAACATTACACTGTGATTAAAATCAACTTGATATATTAGTGTACCTTTGACCAAACACTAGCACAGTTCATGAAAAACTAAATGCTACGCACGCACCCTGCAAAGTGCATGTCTTTTGTCTGAGGCTGTTTCGTAGTCATAATGCTGTTGCAAGGCATCCTAAATAACACTGTTGACATGTCAGTGGTGACTGCAGGAGTTGTGAAGGCAGAGCCTAAAATAGAGAGATGACTCAGGGGAGAGGGGGATCCATCAGTCAGCCGACGTTTCGTGCTCGGTATTTTCATACTGAATGACAAAAGCTTTTAAAATCACTAACACGTGTACTGAGAGTACTGAGAGAGGAATTCATGACTGTGTGGGAGCATGAATATGTGTGCCTGCAACTACTTCAACCAACTCTCTCAGTTGAACTGTGACCTTTCCAGTTGTTTTGCAAAAAACATGTCTTGCTCATTCATGCAATATTCTGTCTGTGGAACAATGGAACTGACTGAGATGTATATTTTGTTAAAATAATTACACTGCAAAAGTTTAGGACACAGCCCTTTACATGTACAAACAAAATAAGTCATTTTCCCGATCTGATTGAAGAACCTGAAACATAAACGCACATACACAGTCTCAGACAGCAAATGGCATTTCTCATTTGTTGGTGGATGATGTGTCGACAGCCAAAAATGATTGGTTGACTTTGAGTGCTAACCATAGAGCAGTGAGCTACAGCCCTGTATTGATAGGTTTTCTTACACATCAGTGTTTAGTGATGATTAAACCTGCCATCAGCAGCCTCCAGGATTCACAACACACACACTCCCCCACACACACACAGACTCCACAGGATACAGTTCAGAGGTTTGTGCTGTAACTAGTTGAGGACAAGAGTGCAAAGAATGTTTTGTTTGGTGTGTAAATCCATAGTAAATGGCTACGAGTATGATTCAGTAGTGGATCAGGAAAAGTTATCAGAGTCAGTTGTGACAGCTGGATCTTTCTATCTGAGCTTCTACCCAGAGCTGCCAGTATAATACAACAGACAACAATGATGCTAGGTTATGGCTGTAAAGGGCTGCAACCAAATTTTTGAGGAGGCAAGGGGAGAAAAAGTCTTGAGTCACTGCAGCAAGACTCGGTGGCACTGAGGTTTCAGTTTGCACAGTAAGACGTACACCACTACTCACCCACAAGCACAAGAAAAGTCAGGTATAATGTGCTCAATATCATATAAATAAGTTTAACCAGAGTTTGACAGGTTATATCAAATCGCAAAAAAATATACTGCTTGTGGGTTGAAAATTGACTGCTTTTTCCCAATTGAATTCCGTTATTCAAATAATAACCTAGTCAGCATGAACAGAGGTTAGTTGCTAATAAACTCCAGGTATAAAACATCATAGACGGGCGGAATTGCCTGTAGTGTAGCACACATGATAACTTCAGCACAATGTACATTTCTGCAATCCCAATTCCAACAATAAAACAACAGCAACAGATGTTAAATTACCACCAGCAACACTCTGTTTCCTGATGTTTCAAAATAAAAGCCTACCACCAACAGGAGAAGTTATGAGATGTTGGAATGTTTTAGTCTGAGATGTCTGTGCTCAACATTTTGGCTCAGGGATGATAGATTAACACTGAACAATGACTGACTGAACATAAACGCTTTTTTCTGCATTCGAGGTAAATAAAAAAGGGCTATTTAATTTTTTTTGTATTTCTTTGCTATGTAACAGGGAAACTGTAACAGGGCACCACACAGGACAGGACAGGACAGCCAGGACATGGTACCTCTCCATCATGGTGGCTGCCTCCTGCTCTCTTTTCCGCCTCTTTCTCTCAGCAATTCCTCGGAAAGCCCTGCCGGGATGCCAAAGCATTAAGTGGTATTGTAGGGAAATAAAGTTTTATATTTTAGCTGCGCCTGACACCAAAGAATTTTTGTCTGAACCCAAACTGACCCAAGGGGGTAAATAACTTTTACAGAGCCTGATTTAACTCAGTAGTCTTTGATACTATAGGACCAGTACTTTGAGCTATAGATTTTTCTGACTAAGCCTGACTTAAATGCCACAAAGTTGAGAGACCCTTAAGGTCTACTTAGGTTCTGACATAAATTCAAAGTTCCAGTCAGGGTGAGATGGGGCAACAGTAAAGGGGTTCAAGGTGAGAGGGTGGTTTCAAGTCCCTTAAGGATTGGGAAGGGATTTGGTTAGCTTTGCTGAGTGGGTAGAGTTAGCAGCATAGGTACGTTTGATCCACCAGATGCAGAGGACATTGTGGATATTCTCATGTACTACATACACACACACACACATACACACATAAACACACTAGGATTACAATGCAAGCTAGGGAGCTAGGGGCCCACTAGAAGAGGCACTGATGAGTAACCAAGACCCTGCAGATGCTGTCTCTCCAATATGAGCTATCTACACCATCACCAGTATTACAGAACCAATTCATAGTCCTTTGACTGTCATCTGTGAGTGCTTAATATAACTGAATTTAAAATTGAATTTCAAACCATTAATTTTGGTGTCTGCCTGTCACGATTATTTCTCATTCTGTCAGTGTATAAATTGGTCAGTGTGGACGTGCCTTTCCCAAAGGGGACAGTAATGGCTCTGACAGGATGTCAGCCATAATGAGAATCATCTGTGACAGGGTATGCCAGAAAAGAAGTCATGTCCTGCAGTCCAGCTTTGATTGACAGGTAGACAGCCAACAAGCTCTGGGACAAAAAGGGATGGTCTGGAGTCACTGGAGTTTGTACAGTACTTATTAACCAAATGCCTTTGTTGCTCTGCCTGTGCATTACTATGACATCATTTTCCTCAGTCATGGACTCAATTTCTGTTCCCTCTCTCTGAAAATGGTTAACATGATGGAAGTGACATTTCCTTTAGACTATCACTCCTTCCACCATCTGTCATCAGCAGAAATTCTGAAAGCTAAGAGCCTTCTTCATCTTTTGTGCCATACACCAATTCCAGCACATTTCCTGCCAAATTCACATGGTCTAATTGGCAATTAGAGGCAACAACAACAAATTGCTCAACAATCTGATTAAAATCTGTAACTGGGATTTTTGCTCCAATTTGACCATTTGGAGTCACTTAAAATGTCTTTGCTTTTAAAAGAAAAGCTGATTTCATCACATCAAATTGATCAGAAAGACAGTGTAGACATTGTGAATGTTGTAAATGACTGTTGTAGCTGCAAAGTACAAGTTTTTATTAATGGAGCCACTACATATGCAAACAGAGGCATCATCAGCAAACATTAGTCCTGGGTTCTGATGGCACGTTGTGTTTGCTAATGCAGGTTTATCAGTTTAAAAAAGTAATTCATATTTATAAAAATCTTTTGCAAATAGCACTGCTCACAAAAATAATAATAATTCACTCAAAATTATTGAAATATAATAACGACTATTACAACTGCCATCATATTTCTTAATCACGCTACACAGTTAGTAGCCATAGCCCACAGTGGCTACTGCAGTACTGTATTCCTCACAATCTAAAAGTATTATTATGTTACTAATGGGAGTAATAAGATCAATTAGTACAATAAAATTAAAAGTCAGACATTAGCTTAGCTTAGAACATGTGCTGGTGACAGCCGTCATATCAGGAAGCTAAAACTTTAGTGTCCAGCTAAAACTGTCACCTATCACAGGTTATTAACACAATAATAATAACAATAATAACAATAAAATAATAATAATAATAATATTAACAATAATATAATTTATATTGCATTGCATTTATTGAAATAGCACTTTTGAAGATTCAGACTCCTGTATTCTATAATCCTAAATGTAGCATTAATCCCAGATGTATAAACACATATTGTTGACTGTCTTATTTATTGGTTTGCTGCTTTATTTCATAATTGAATAAGCCAATGGTTTTATGCACAGTTTAATTCAATGTGTAATAATCATCAATGTTGCATTGTGTTAGTGTGATAACACAATAAAAATAATTACATTAAGTGTCTCTATTCAGACAAAGTAGCTCAATAATTCCATGCTTGGTGAAATGTAAAATGTCATTTCATTTCAGCTGTACAGTCTCTTCCCTGCACTTCCATGCACTACGGACTACTGACTTAATCTATAACTTCTAACACTAAGCCCACCAGACGCTGAGGCTGAGACACAGCACACTGAATAGCACAAAGCCACACGAGGAAAAGGGTTCAAGATGCGTTACCTAACTGACAGAGTGTGAAAAAGGAAGAACAACTAGGATGTGTGAAGGAGTTACTCACGATATTCTACAGTCGTGGTCGTGGGTTGGAAAGCCGCCACAGGGGGAGGAAAGCAAGAAGAGGAGACAAAATGAAAGAGCCGTTATAAACAGTAGCACATACCCTATACACATTTCTGAGACTTCTTTATGTTGCACTCCTCACTTGTATCCAGAGAATACAACGAGCCAAAAAAACAAAACCTCACCTCAAGTCGAACAATAACATTAGAGCATAAATAGTACAGCAGTATGCACCCCTAGACCTGATCAAAATCAATCGTCAGATCATATTAGGAATTGCATATAAACAAATAGTTTGATAAATTCTAAAGCACTCAAACTGTTTAAAGCCAACAATTGTAATCAAAGGCAAGTGGTGTGAGAACTACACGCAGTATCATTCTGACCCTAACAGGCACATAGCCAAATGGAAACAGATGGAAAAAGGGAGGAGAGAAACTGACATATGGAGAGAGAAGAGGAACAGTGGGAGAGACAAGGGGAAAGATCGTGGTGGGTGAGCTTTGTCTATTTGAGGGTCATAATTATAAAATCTGGGTGACAGGTGATAATTAACTAGTGACAAAGAGTGGAAGGCACTGTGTGTGTGTGTGTGTGTCTGTCAGAGATGGACACTCATGCTCGATCTGCACTCGAGGCCTACATGTTGTACATGTGCAGACTTCCGACTTGACCCAGACTTGTGAATAGTGAATCATGAAGATGAAGAGTCTCAAAGATCGGTAAAGCATTCAACATGTCGGGCAGGAGGAAAATTTGGGTTTAGACAATGTCAGTGCTGATAATGTTATAAATCATACTGTAGATTAGAGGTTAACTTAAAAGCCAATACTTTACTTTCAGGATGTTCTACTGGCTTGATAGATTAAAGTGACAGCTCATTATGATATTGTAATAGAACACTGCATTTGAACTGTAGGTTTTAGAAGGACAGTGCTGTGCCACATCCTGCCAACATAGTGGTGGCGCATGAAGACACAGAAATGTACAGAATGGGAGTGAAGGCAAATCTCCATGCTGTACTCACGCCTGCATGGTGGTGGTGGCTGTCTGAAAGCTGAACATATTCTCTTTGGGGAACCAGCTGTTAGGATTGTCCTCTGCAAACAAGGAAATCAAGATGAAGGTGTGGTTATCAGAGAGCAGAACACGCGGCCACTAGAACATGTACAGTAAGAGAGCTTGAAGTGAAACATCAGTGCTTCACTGTTTCATTTAAGACTTAGTGTATATTTATGTATCATAATTATTTTTCAACTTTTACTTTTCGAATTGTAGGTGAACACATGAAATACAAAGATCCCGCCCCTCTTGTCATGCACCCTCTGTACCCCTGTCATCAGTAGATGCTCTGTCCTCGCTGTACATCCTCTCCAGTTTCTTGCGGTTCTTCCCTCCATCCCGCGGTGAGGTATCCAGGTCAAGGGAGCGCTGGCTTTGACACGGTGCTCGAATGCAGGCCACACAGTCTGGGGTGTAGTTGTCCCGTGACCCCACTCTCCTTATCCCCCAGCCCCGAATGTTGCTGGCATTACCAGAGCTCTGCAGCGGCTGTGTTGATGATGGCGGGCCTCCGTGATGCTGGTGGGCATGTTGATGGCTGCTGCGGTGGTGGCTACTGCGATGATGGCTACCATGGGCAGCTGTTGCAGATGGTTGACTGGTGCAGGATGGGTTGTGGTTAGCAGGGCCTTGGGACATAGCTTGCTCTGTGGAGCCTTTCAGTACCTCTAGCTCCAGGCTCTCCTCGCTGCCACGGCCCCCGAGCGTCATACCTCCCTCCCTGGTGATTGTGTAAACCCTGGCTGGCTTCACCGTAACACACTCTGGACTCCTGGCAACACGCGGGTCCTCTGCAGAGAGGCTACGCTCAACAGAGAGTCGACGTTTGGAGGGACCCAAAGGTGCTAGAGCCTGGAAGTTGTTGACCAGGGGCTGAGACTGCTGATGAGCACTGGGATTAGACTGGCTGGATTGGCTGGGTTGATCTACAGGAAAACAGTGGGACTGTGGTGGCAGATTGTGGTTATGCAAACGGCTGACGTCTGGAGAGTCACAGTCCTGGCCAGGGAAGGTGTTAGACAATAGATGATCTGAAGAAAAAATGAAAAGATAGACAATAGAGATGGAGAGAGAAAGAAAAGAAAGCCACTAATCGTGTCTGTAATTTATACAGCTTTTAAAAATGAATATCAGATATGGTTTAAATGCAAATGAATAGAGAGATTGTCTGACATCCCTTTGGGATTTGTAGCTTTGGCAACGGAGTGGTACACATTTAGGAGCCAGCAAAGCTTTCGGCAAGATGAGGAGGAGGAAGCAGAGAGGTGGCTCAGTGATAGAAGAGAGCATGAGGAGGAATGATGAGAGATTTGGAAATGGATAAGCTATACTATATGAAGTACAGTACATGAAGGGTTTTGGAAGAAACAAAAGTCCCACCATGCTGTGGGCCATGGAGGATGTGTGACGCTTCTCACAGAGCAAGCAGCTGCAATGCTGCAGACTTGTAAATAAGTGTTAGCTCATGGGAATGGCTGAGTTTTGTCATACTATCTGTGCTGGGGAATACGTCAGCATGGGACATGCTTGTTGCAGAGTGGTAATGATAAAAAACAGAACAGAAAATGAAGATACATTTTTAACTCTTTCAGCTCTTTGTGTGCTGCAGTTTGATTGCAGGGTTTCTAAGGGCCTTCTTGGAAAGTATAAAGCTCTTGTCAGACAACAAAGTGGTGGAGCACATTTCCTCCATGTATTCCTTCAAAATATGTGGTGTTGGAAAAGCGCATTCCCTTTACGCAAGCGAATCTGCTGATCGTGGCGACTTCATTGTAATTAACTAATACTGCTGTTTTCCATGCTGGTGTGACCTCACAAACCGTAATTTACTACCTCATGTAGTAGTTTTGAGGCAGGTACAGCTTCAGCAGAAAGTGAAATTGTAAATTTTTCTGCAATTTTGCTGATAAAACTTGGACAGTAGTCATTTGGAGGATTGGCTGGAAAGAAACTTCTAAATGCCAATTTACTCTGCATCTCTGACAGAATAAACATTGAATGTATTCTAAGCAGGGATGCTCTGGCCAAGTCGTTCTGACTCCTTTCATATTGGGTATCTGCCAATATCAAGTCAGATTCAGTACCAATATTTAGCTACAGTAAGTGTTAGTTAGAAATTTACAGTACACATTGATGTATCCTACTTAATCTGACACACTGTATTTTTCAGGACCTACTTGATCCAAATACTGGTTCAAAAATAGAACATTTATGAATTAAAATTACTGATATGAAATGAAACAAAGAATAATTGAGATAATGCGATTTCTGAAACTGACATGACAAGATACGCAACAGTAAAGACATATCACTCTGTTGGATTTTCTGTAACTACAGGGAAACACGACAATGCCTGCCACAAGTATTTTAACCAACAAGTTACAAACTGAATTCATGTTCATTAGTGATGATCTACCACAGGCACCATTTGCTGTTTTAACCAGTAAATGTAGCTGTCAGCTCTGGCTGGATATAAGAAGCTGCTAGCTGAATGTGTTGTACACTGACATTTTCTAATGGTAAATAGCGTCCAACTTCAGCAAATCACTGCATTTTATTTTCCAATTACAGTGTGTGAACTCACACTGTCTCACATTCACACACTCAAATTTTCACTCTCATATGCAGCAGAAAGCTGCACCCTAAAAGAGAAACACAAGCAGGTGGAGATGAGATGGACAAAACATTTGAATTGTGTAACTTCAATGCTGCTTAACTGGCTGCTGGTTTTAGTGTGCTTTGATGATGTGCAGTGTTTATTTCACCTACCTGCTCCGTTGCCGTTCTCTGGATTGGTATTAGACAGGTATTCTCCGAAGGCTCTGGCTGCTCTGTAAAGACACAACAATTGCAGCGGTTTACTGTGAGCCCTGCTGTCCAAATACTACTGTGAAACACAAAGAAGTGGCTCACAGAGTCAAGCTTTCACTGTGGACAGCTTTCTTTTTTATCTGTAAAACCTTTTCAGGGGTCACTGTCATTACATGCTACCAGTCAAGTAGATTACAGCACCACGGCAGTCTGTAAGAGGTGACTGTATTGTTAGTGTCCTGAATTGATACTAACAGCTCTTTATCCTGCTCCTGCAAGCCATAGTGACTTGGGAGCTTGGGAGGTATAGCTTGCCTCCACTGTGCAGATCAAAGTCCTCATAGGGTAATGTGACATAGCATGTGCCAGTCATAATAGCTGGGAAATAAATGCAAGCACATACACATGATGTTGGCAGGAACAGTAAGGGGCTGGCATTGTGTTCTGACCATACACTATGCTGCATGTTGCAGACTGTACTATATATAAAGCACAATGTTTTTGCTTCTTTTTTGGACTAAAACACAGATTTAATTGATTCTCTTTTTCCCAAAGCAACTTAAACAACAATGAGTGCATTCAATTTCAACACTGGTGAACTGTGCTAAAGCTACCCCAGTGTGTTGCATCAAAAGGGCAACAGTGGCTCAGTGTACCTCCTCTGACAATTGGAACAGCCTTGAATAACTGTGATTAGTTCATGAATAATAGTTCAAGCTCTGCGCTCCTGCAGCCACACGGCCTTCAGGCCTCACTCTGTTTAAAAAAATAACAGCAGACAGTGGGGCCAATCAGTACTATTGTAACCTTTAAACTGTATAAAGCATGAAGTACAGCTCTAAGACGACTTTAGGCAGCTTCATATATATGCTGCTGTAAAGACATTGATGGTTTAAATTGCTAACAATACATAATGAAAGGTATTGTACGTATGTGGCCTTGCTGCAATAAGGAGGTTGAAGGTTGGTACTGTCTTGTATCAACATCTGTGCCGTGATGTGCATTTTCAGTTCTTTCAGTAAAAGTCAATAGTTGTACTATAGTGTGAAATACTTGCTGAAACACCCACTTACTTACTGTACAATACACAAAAGATATGGGCTACGCACACACACACACACACAAACACAGATACACATATAGAGAAACAGTAAGGACTATAATCAATCTCCTCCCACTCACTCTGACCTGCCACTCCTGCCATCTGCACACACAGATACACAAACTCCCACGTCAGCGTGTGCATGTGAAACAGCGTGCAGAAAAATAAATAGGCTACACACACGCACGCGCACAATATGCTTTCTACATGCACAAGGGTTAAATCCCAGCGGGAGCTGTGGAGAAATGGAACTGCTCTGTTGTTGCTGCAGCCTATATGCCTTCCTGCGATGACACTCTAAGTAATTAAATACGAGGCGGCACGTGCAGAGGCGCTCGCCGTGAAAACTCCCCTCCCAGCCTTCATGACGGGGAGAAGAGGAGGAGGAGGACGAAGAGGAGGAAGAAGAAGAGGAGTAAGGTCGGCACGAGGAAGAAAATGCAATCTCCTCTGATCTCAGTGTACTCCTTCCAGTAAAAATTCCATCTGCTTTGCTGAGAGAAAAAACGATGTCAGAACATGCTGCAGCTGGCAGAGGACAATTTGCAGCAGTGTCCCCTGATAATATGGAATGGACTTGTGCAGGTAGAACTGAAGTATAGGTGGAAAACATGCAGTTTTCCTGCAATACTGTCAAAATAGTTCCTTTTATTCTCTTTGTTATAAATGTAGAGCATAACGATACCACAATTAGGTTTTTCAGCTCACTGTTTTCTATGTACTTTGCTGTTTGCTGTGTTTTGCTCAGTAAAACTTATTGAAGAGGGAAAATGAAGCTCTCTGAGCACCTCAGCAAAACATGTTAGTTTGTAAGCTCCACTCGGTCATTAACGGTACAGTAAGTTTACACTCACCAAGAGGTGCCTCACAGCTAATAAACTCTGAAAGCCCCCACTAATTTGTTCCTTCAGTGGTCCGTACTGTCAAAACAGCTTACAACTGGTCACCAGCACAATCCACCAAAGTTTATTTGGAAAAGATTTGCCTCCATTTGCACTTGCATTTCTATGCTCAACAATCTTATAAGTGCACTCCTTGATTCTGTCAGGACCCCGGCGGCACTGGCAATTACCCAAACGTCCCCATACTGATCACATTCAGTATCAACTGTGAACTGCAAAGAAATCTGGGGATTCGAGGTCACTGTAGACACTTTTCACAGAACATAATTGGAGTAATAACTGAAGAGTGATTAATGATGGCACTCTGTCCCAGATAATTGTGCCAGTACACAACAGCAGGGTCCTGGAAGTGAAGAAGCAAACCAAACGAGGTCATACTTAATGTTATTAGTTAGAAATATGTGTTTCCTGTTATCAAATGTCAAAATGTTTGCTCCAAAAAAGAAATCAGTAATTGTGCTAGATCTTGCTGCCTGCGTGCGCTGGACCCTGCGCAACTGCTGCACTTTTTATTTTATTTTCCTGCTGCATGTTTTCAGCCATGTGACAAGAGGAGGGGGAGGAAGCAACACAGTGACAAGAAAGACATGTGTTTATAAGACCAAAATAGAAAGTAAGGAGGGAGTTGGAAGTGGGATGGAGGCGTAATAAGCAAGAAAAGAGTATTAAATAAGGAGAGGAGGAAAGAGAGACGGGAGACAGATGATCCAGAAACTAGATGATATTATACTCTTATGAGCTGGACATGTGCTAGGTTTCTCCCTGCCCTTTTTTTCTACTTGTGAAGGAGGCGGATGATTATATAGGTAGATGAAACACACAGGAGTGATGCAGCGTATAGGTGCCTGGAGACATATTCAGTGTAATATCTGTTCACTGTTATATCCTTTATTAAAATAGGTAAATCCACTTCTTTGACTAAATATATTATACAGTAACTGTGTTTCCTGGTCTAATCTGTGATGCCAGAAGACATTTAAAAACTAGAAACCTTGCCTCTCTCTTGACACCAACTATCTAACATATTGTTTCAATTTGTGCATCCAAGCTACAGTGTTAAGTTGCTTTAAGCGTATTATTAAGTCCTCATTTAACGTGTTACCACATTCCTATGAAAGGATTTATCTGTGGTCTAGCAGTGATGCTGATTCTGTTGTGACTTCTTTAAGGTTAGAGGCTCACGCTCTTCTTCTGGTATTCCCCACTGACCTTCTGCTCAGTTCCTCTTCACTGTCCTCTTTGTCCTCCTTTGTTCTTTCTAGTCTACTTCCTCCACTTCCTCACCGCTCTAGCTCTTTGTTATAGTCTGTCTCCACTTTTTCTACTCTTCCTCATCCTTCCCTTCCCCTTTTCCCTTATCTGTGCTATCTTTCCTCTTCTTACCCATTTTCTGTCCATTTCATCAAAGACAGAAAAAGTGACTAGTTGACACTACAAACATGTAGTTATCCTACTTCCTCTGTTTCCTGCTGCTGTGGTTCTCATCTAGGACTCATAACAGAAAAAAGATTTGGATTCGGCAGGATGCCTGAGCTCCACAACAACAAAGTTCTTCGCTCACCCAATTTAAAGCAAATAAATAATTGACTGTATTCATGTAAATTCTAACAGTTGTCCCAACTTAACATAAATCACTTAACTTTATTCAGTTAATTGTTTGGAATATATGTAAATGCAAGTAAACGGATGTAGTCGTTTGAAAAGTAATTCAGAGTAGTCTACACTAGGTCAAAAGTACATCTAATGTGCATTATGAAGTCATGTAATTTTAAAGACAGCAGATCAGTTTAGTTTTTTGTAACTGTTGAAGTTTTAGATATGTCTCAGGTGGACTGTGGAAAGCTTAAAAAGTTTTAACAAACAGATGACACCCAACCCCTGGCTGCCTAGTTTGTGTGGACTTAAATAGCTGACAGGATTATGCTATGATCAGGCTATATTTGTTATAAAGATAATTTGTGCATTACAGTCACATTTTCACTTTGACATTTCCATATCACATTTCATACTTGTGATATACATACGACACTCCTCTAAAAGCAGTGCAGGCAGGCAGGTGTAGGAGAACTACTAGTGCTATTGTAAGCCATAATGTTGGCAAATGTTTATTGGAAATATGAAAAGTGTTACAGACGCATCCCAGTGTTTTATCACTTAGAGACTCCTCAGCAGAGACCCAAGCTTGATGCAGTTCAGTTTGTGTAGAGCTTCAGTCTCCCTAAACATTAAATGAGTGCACCAAACATCTGTTTGTTTGGTGTAGTCATATTTCAGTGAACTGCACTGGACCTATTTAGCCTCAAGGTTCACCTACTTGACAAAACCCAACTAAAACCGCCCCAAACATGATTTCTAAATTTCTGCCAGAACCTGGTCTGATCCCTCAGGTAGAGATGGGTCTCACTGGGTTTGGTTCGGGTGGCCACCCTGTAGTGGGACATTTACTTGAAAACAAGGGATAGAGATAGAAAATATGAATTGAGATTGGGCCAATGCATGGTGCAGCTTACAGCACGGTGTGCAAAGTAGTGTCTAAACATGTGCTGCTGTCAAGGTTGTACTATGCACGTTAACTTGCAAATCATGTTGCTGATAAAGTGCAAATCCCTATTGTTTCAGTGTTTTATCATGATGTAGCACTTCAGACTACATTTGTATTAAATTGCACCAGAGCAAATTAAACTAGCTGCATTGTGTGTGTGTGTGTGTGTGTGTGTGTGTGTGTGTGTGTGTGTGTGTGTGTGTGTGTAATGCACTGTGGTTTGAGAACACCGTTTGGAAGCATGTGGGTCTTTTACCCACTGTTACTGCTTTGTGCTCCTTCCACCAACACATTTGCATTATATGACTGTCTTTAGATGAAGAACAAAAAACATTACTCAGCAGTTAAATACATCACTGAAATGTGCAAAGAAATCTAAATGTGATTGGAATGTTTCTGTTTTCCCGTAGCTGCAGGCAGACGGAGACATCTATCAAACCAGAGGAAGATGACATTGATGGGCTGATATTCAATAAAAAAGACATTCTTGGGCAAAATATCTCATCTAAAAAAAACATGTATTCTAGAAACTCATCCAGTTGCTACATTTCCTAAAAATTAGGCTGTGTCTTCATACACTCCATGGCTCAATGTTTCTCTGCAGCAGGCAGTAAGGTGAGTGCAGCCTCCACAGCTCTGGTTAATGGAGGCGGTTTGTTAAACTTCTGACCCTGTTGTGCCCTCCATATTCCATCCGCTTGCTGGAAGGTGATCAGCAATCAGTGGGGGGACTGCAGGCCATACTGCTCACCTACCTGCATCTATCATTAACAGAACATAAGTATACTATAGTCTAGACAGTTATCTATTATTAATGTAAACTGACTTTGCCCTCTGGACTATTGATGAACAAAAGTAAATGTCTTCAGTTCCACTTTCACAAGCACACTTAAACTTTCTCCATGAAATTGTGCCTTTATATGTTATAGTCCTGCATTAAACAACACATGCATTGTCAGTGATTTATTAATTTTGTAGTATGCATGAATGTCTGACAGTCCTATTTAGAATTGGTATCGTGCTACACAAGCAACTAATAATCTAAACACAAAGGTATTGATTTATGTATACAAAGAAGTAAAGGCTATTTCCACATTCTGTAATGTCAAATGTGAGTTTTGGGGAACTACCGAAGTCAGACAAGATCTGGAACACCAAGAATGTTCAGATAAAACTGCACATCAGCAGGGAAGAAAGAGTATGACAATGATCTGGAGGGGTACAGTGGTTCTGCACTGTTCCACCATGCAGTGTAGATGCACAAACAGGCTCTATACCGAAGAGTGACCAGAAGAACAAGAAGGAGGCTTACCTATACAACATGACAAAAGCCAGTGTCTCAAGTCAGAAAAGATGCTGTGGATCAGTGAAGTTAAAACTGAGCTCTTCTGAGGCCACAGTGATCAAAGGTGTGGTTTGGAGGAAAAAATGGAGCATCATTCAAAAGAAAAAAAAAAATGTGGCAAATGATGAAGCATCAAGGTTGAAATACTGTCAGTCAGTGGCACAGGAAACTTGGCATGTATAGAGGGCAGAACTGATTACACTGAATATCAGCAAATTCTAAATGCAGTCAATCAAGAAAGTAACACAAAGGAGACTGGATTCAACATCAGAATGACAATAATAAGATAATAATAATGATGAACTACTTCAAGAAACACAAGCTGAAGATTAACGGCTCTCACAGTAACCTGACGAGAACAGCACTGACAGTCTGTGGGTGGATATTAAACATAATAATAATGACATAGTTTTTTGATCCTCCTGGGGATATTGTTGTTTGGACACATGCAGTAGTTGACATGCCAAATACAGCTGTTTCTAACGTCATCTCTTTGTGTCACTGTCCAATCTAATCTGATCTCTCTGCACCCTGGAGAGGTTGGCTAGTAAGAGAGTGTCATTAAGGGACACTTGCTCTGCTGCACTCCATTGACAACAAAGGCCATGAATCAGACAATTAACCACATTCCCCCAAAAGGTGGGAAGTGGGTTTGTCAATAAGCACTGAATGATAAAAACTCATGTAAAGTATCTCTTACATAAGGCAGGATTTCTGGTAGTTGCTCTTCTTGTGGGTAAAGGGATAAGGTGATTTTTCAAACCTCCCCCACATACATATACCCACATAAAAACATATTCCTTGCCCTTTGCTTGCAAACTCCTACAGCATCTGTTTGAAATGTAATTAAAATGTCTGTAATCAATGCAGAGCTGAAAGTTCAGTGTGTGACATCTTACTAAAAGAACAAACCAAACAACAAGTGGAAGCACTAAAAGTGACAGCACAGCACACTGGTTATAGAGTTTTGCACATCAGAATTACTTGGAATTTACCTTAAAACAGTAGTTCTCGACCATAATGAATTTTAATGTTGAACAGATTTTCTCAGTACTTCCTATTATACAACAACCTAAAGCTTTTTTTCCAGCAACAATTACACCTCTAGTCCTGCAGTCTTTTCAGTGACTGGTGTGGGCTTGCTTTGCGCTGGAGATCCTGCCAAAGCACGGCAGCAGCTGTGAGATTACCACTCTTAGCTCATTTTCAATGCCCAGCTTTTACCTGTTGTTTATCTTGATTGAGGAAACTGCAGAAAAACAAGTAGGATATGATGAATAGGAGTGTAGCCAGGGCTATCTCTCTGAGCAGTGGCCAGTCATTTTCAACTCCAATCCAACATGCAGCCTTGACATAAACTGCAGCTTCATTGTTCAATCAAAGATCAGACCAGACAACCATTCCGCCTCTGCTGTGCTGAAGTCAGCAGCTGATGGTGCACTGAAGAGGTCATATTTTGCTGTATCATGCACTGGGAAACACCTCTGCAAATGTTTTTGCAGCACAGAAATATGAGTTTTAATGCATGAGATCACTCATGCTGTATTTTGCAGCTTGTAGACTGAACAAATTAATGGATGAATTCAGGCTCTCGGATAAGTCTCTCTTTCACTCGCTGCTCCCACATCAGTTTTCTTGAGAATTGTGCAATTTTATCTGCAGTCAGTGGAAGGTGGTTTAGCATGTGCAGATTTATTTTAACTGATACTACTTTACTTTAGTTTCAGAAACATATCACTCAAGTGTGCAAGTTCATTCCCCTCTTCTTCCAAAATTACTTTGATCTCATCCCACAGTTCAGACACCCTGGAAACCGCCATGCCACATGACAGTAACTGGAGCTCAGCAGTTAATCAGCAAATCATGCTCCAAATGATTATTGTGTCTTTGTCACTGTTAGGCTCTTCACCCATCCATCCATCTTTCCATCCATCCATCCATCCATCCATGCATCCATCTTCAATTATTTATCCAAAGTTGGGTCACGGTAGCCCAGCTTTTGGTTCAATAAGGTAGCCCTGGTGTCCCTCTCTCACGCCACACTGTGGACCCAGGCCGGATGAGAAATATTATGTCTCCAGCATAATCTGGATCTACTTTGGAGTGTGGTCCCAGTTGGGCATGCCTGGAAAATCTCCAATGGAAGGCGCTCACCTCAACTGGCTCCTTTCAGCGTGAAGGAGAATTGACCCTATAATGAGCTCCCTCTGGGTGTTCAAACTCCATACCCTACCTCTAAGGTTGAGCCCAGTCATCCTACAAATGAAGCTCATTTCATCCGTTTGTATTAACATGGTATTTTTTGGTCATTACCCAGAGCCCATGACCGTAGGTGAGGGATGGAATGTAGACTGACTAGCAACTCGAGAGGTTTGTGTTCTTGTTCAGCTCCCTCTTCACTGCAATGGTTTGGTACATTTTGGTACCATTACTGTTGATGCTGCACCAATCCGCCTGCCAATCTCACACTCCAGACCCTGATACACCTAACATAAGAAGAAAAATTTGTTCCTAACCCGAAAGGAGCTCTCCACTGGTTTCCGGCAGAGAACCGTGGCTGAGTCTCATTCAAGCTGCTTCACACTTGGCAATCTCCTCCCCCTGGCTGTCCATGAAGACAGAAACTTTTCATCCATCTGCAGAGGAGAACAGCTTTCTCTGAGCACATCATGACACTATTCTTCTAAGTATTTTGATATATCATCTGTGCACCTTGCAATTTAGTAAGAGGAATGGCCGTTAGTTTGCTAGCTGTTGCTTCATCACTCATAGCTGAAACCATATCAAAAGTGGCAGGGAGTATTAATGCTCTGCTTTTTACAGTGGGGAAATTCTGAAGGTAGGCAGGTTGAGCATTGGAAGGTACAGCTACCACGCAAGTAAATGACAGTTGCTTCTTAAGAAAATAAACAGGCTTTGTATTTGGGAGGTGAGTTCTCAAAGTGTTGTCTGCAACGTTTGGAGTGCTCAGTGTTAGAGGCAGGATACTCCCTCACGCAGGAGCAACCTCAGGTTAACATGGGTTTGTTGGTTTGTTGACATTTTGGGATGATATTGGTTTTTATTAAAGGGACACTGGGTAAGAGGCTTATTGCCCTTCAGCACTAAATGGCCATAATATATTTCTCTGGTGGGTGAGCAGGTTATGAGTTTTGTTAAACTCACATCTTGTCTCAAAGTGAAGTTTCAGTGAAATATCCTCAAAAACCCCTGAACACACACACACACACACACACACACACACAAAACAATGAGCATTTTCAAATTCTTTTTCTTATTGCTCACTGACTATACCTGTTTATAGCTGCAGTAATTACTATGTCAATTACAGGTCAGGATCCATTCGTCCAAGACGACTGTGCATGAGGGGCTTCATTGATATTTCCATTCTGGTAACCACTAAAGGTCATCAAAGGTGAAAGACTTAATGACCCCTTACAACACAGACTTCCTGTAGCACCAGTCTCTAATATGTTGGAGGATTTTGCCTGACAATAAGCAGTTTAGTAATATTAGCACAATAATTTATTTGAAAATGTGTAACCACACCAAGGCAGCTACTAAAACATCCTTACTAGTCTTAATGCAGTATGGTATTTTAATATGCAATAATCAGCTCAATAAATACTTTAAGTATTAAAAGTCATTAATGCAGAATAGCTCATTTAATATGATATTATTGTATTATAATTAATGATGCATTCATTTATTCATTCATTCACTTTGACGTTGCAGGTGGTAGAGGGAGAGGTGGCAGAGCTTAATTTTATTTCATTTTATTTATTGATGATCATGTGTTTTAAATCTAATAATCTAATTCAAATTACTTTTCTTACAGTACTATTTACTGGCGGCCTAAATATATCAGATTATATTCAGTGAATACATTTTTAATGTTCTCTACCACATTTTGACAACTATGCACTCCAAAATCTCAACAACGCATCGTGCAGACCCAGGCACGGACACACACATCTCTAGTATAAGTATAACAGCTACACAAATGGGAATGCCTCTGAAATTAAAAAGCATTTTTTCACTGTCTTAAATAATAAAGATGTGCTGTAGTAAAGCCAACATGCTAATATAATTAAGGACAGCTTAATTATAAAAACACAATTAAGGATACTAATATCTATCAGCACTGTCAGTTTAACATCCTTGTGTTGTCCTTCAAGGCTTCATGCTATATATGGTTTATTACCAGTGATTCTGACAGATTTATGTTTTCAAGAGAGGACACAGATGTTTTATAGCTAATAGCCACAGTGGACTGTGGCTGGAGCTAATCTGTGCACTGATGAATACAGGGTTGCTGGTCACACAGTCCTGTGGGGAAAGAGTCCATGAAATCACATTTTCACCAAAGTGGAAACCTTTACGGTCTGAAAACTGTTGTGCTGTGCAACTCCTTTCACCAGTGACTCAAACATTCTTGAAATATTAAAAGCAACGTTAGCTCTAAAGTGCTTGTGATCTTTTCTTCGGAGCAACTGATCAAAGCAGGCGGTCTGGTCTTTGTTTGCTGTTCCTCAAATATCTGTCATAAATAGGACAGGGAGACGGTCTGGGCCATCATTAAGTGCTTCAGGCGTGGTGCATAAAAGAAAACAAATTTCTCCCCAGTTCCCTTTAAAACTCAGACATTAAACACTCAATTAAATGAATAGTAAATGACAGAGAGACTCTGAAAGCACGTAAGACTTATATCAGGCTTTTTAACCATGCGCTTAGTTTTTAGCACAATCCTCTTGGTGTATTTTAAAGAGCTGGTGTCGAGACTGTTCATATATTAGCATTACAATGAGCAAAATGCAAAAGAGACTATTTCAAATCAGCAATTTTCAAATGCTAATCCCTCATTCTCATCTCATTTCTGAACACTGAGACACTTCCCTCCCATTCTCCTGAAAAAGCCCGCCAACAAGATGCCACACAGCCAAAACAAATATAAATAATAGAAAATAGGTGGATGGTCTGACACACAACTGCAAGACAGGCCTGATTCATGCCTGAAATGGCAACATCACATCACAGCCCAGACGGTGAATTTAGAAAAAAATCCAGACCTAAATATTTTGACGAATACCCTGAAATCCTGCAAAGTGTTGTAGGTAAACGGCACACAGCGCGCTCATGTTTGCCAGCCTGGCTGGTGTGCGATTCCGTCTACCAAGGAATAGCAGATAAATAGAGGAAAACAACCAAACAAAGCAGAGATTTCACTGCTGTTAAGGAGACAATTTAAATTGCACTGCAGAGGTTACTCTCTACCACTGACCACACTGACAGCACAGTTTTCATCTGGAAAAAACACTGTGATGTGTAGGCCAAAGGTTTCATAAAAATTACTTGTAATATAAATATATGATTGTATATGTTTTACAAGCCACAACATGCAGTTGAACTATCTAGTTGTCCGACTCTCCGTAGTGTTCCTGATGATGTGTCAGGAACACCTCGAGGCAATTTCTTCAAATTTGGCACTAATGTCCACTTGGACTCAAGATGAACTGATTCGATTTTGGTGGTCAAAGGTCACTGTGATGGTGAAGAGACAAAGTCTAAAGGTTTCTTCATATTACATCAGTCTATTGTCTCCAAGTTATGTTTTTAATGGAAATCTATGCAGTCTCTCATTTTTTACATGACTTGTAAACAGACAGTGGGCCTATATATTAATTTACAAACTACACCCCAGTGTCACACATACCCACCTCCCGATCATCCCATATTCAGTTATATTTTTTTCACCTGTCATTTCAGTCTCTGTCCACTCCCTCCTGCCCTGCCCCTGCTTGCTTACTGCTCCTCGCTGAGCGTTCACCTGTCTGTTGCCTTTCCCTGCTGCTCATTCCCCATAACTAGCCATGAGCCTTTATACCAGCCTGCTTCCTTTTCACACCTGCCACACTGTCTATTGTGCCTTCACTGCTGCAGCTTTCATCATTGTTTACTCCTACTGTTCTTGACTTTCTTGTCTTTTGGATTTTTTTGTCTCGGCTGAGCCTCTGTATATATCAGCCATTAGCCCTCTTTCTGTCACCTGTTACCAAAACCTACTTGGCTGTCTGACTATGACTTTTGTCTTTTGCCCTGTCTGGCAACACCATTTAAGGTGACCAATGTCTGACTTTTACACCTCTCTCTGAGTGACTGCTTACTTGCTTGAGTTTCTTGCATCTGATAAAATTATACTTCGTGAAAATGCATTAGGCTTCTAACAAAAATCTGACTTACCTTCACACAAAGAGCACTATGAAGCTAAATTGTTGGCTGTTATCACTAAGCCACAGCAAGATTTGACCTGAGATCCTGTGGCTCCACTCGAGTCTCCTCATCTCTCTGCACTACTACCTCACCATTATGTTTCAAAAATGAGGAAACATGTGTCCTGTATTATTTAGTTTGTTTTTATATTACATAATTTTGCATTGTGCAGGCTGCAAAAATTCAGCCTGTCAGGACATCAGGTTTTCCCAGTAGGAAGAGAAATGGTGCTAGTTTGTGTGCTTGGATGCACAGGTGAAACTTTACTGCTGCATAATTTTACATAAAGCTGATTCCCATGCATCAAGTTCTGTTGTAGGTAAACATCACTGTTGGTAGAATTCAGTGATGCCTTCTAGTTGGTGCCTAATATTGTTAGCTACAGTTCACCAGTACACCTCTAACTAGTAGCTTAATTTGTCACCCCTGGCTCCTACTGCATTTCTCCCCACGACAAAAATGGAAAAGGAGCTTCCTCTTTGGAAATGATTCAGCAACAACTCAGACATGAATCAAGCATCTTTGATTTTTTAGAAACCCATAGCAACAAAGGGTTGAAACCGATTTGTTCCACCATCCCGAGCACAATTTATTTATTTTACATTTTTAACTATGATAATGATGATGATGGCGCTACTATCAGGTTTTGGTGTCTTGCCCAAGGACACCTCAACATGTGGACAGGAAGAACCTGGGGATCGTGGATGACTGCCTCTACCAACTGAGCTACTGCTGACCCAAAAGAGATGCCATGAACTAGATGGCAATGTCTTCACCGTTTGTGTGTTACAACAACAACAACAGTTTAGTATGAATTAAATCGGGTTTCTTTACACTCAGTTAGTTTTAGACACATGATTAATAATTTGGTTTAAATCAGGGGCCAATTCCATCCTGGTCATGGGGGAGTTCTATCATTCTCTCTACACCACCAATACGAGAAGCAACAATGGCAGTGGCAACCTCCTTTTAATTTTGCACGACTAGCAGTTTTGTTTGCTAGTCGTACATACCTATGCATAAAAGAAGTACACATTCGAACGAATTGACAGGAGAGGTGGCACTGAGCCAAATAGATGATGCCAAGGGCCGAATTCAGGTGAATGGTTAGATACAGTTGAAATAATGCTGGAACGTTGTTAGCATAAGAAGAGATGTGAAAGACATCATTTATACTATCATCAGCCTTTGTTCTTAATAGGTTTAAAGTCGGGAGTATGCTCTGACCAAAGTGCTTGTCAGTGTGGGGGAAACACACCATTCTATCATGAGTTGGGGAGCCTCACACAGTGACAGGTCTGGCTTTCTCTCAAGCTTTCTGTTCTTATTTGTACAATGAGTGTTCAAACGACACAATGACTGGCTGCCAGGAACCTGACCAATGCAAGTGAATGAATTAAAACTTGACGGTGTGTGTGTGTGTGTGTGTGTGTGTGTGTGGCAGAGGCACAGGCACAGGATCAGAAGGAGAGTGTAGGGACAAAGGACAAAAAAGCAAGGCACTGCCAGCCAGACTCGCCCAGTGTCAGCGAGATGGAATTAGATTTGTTAAAGATGAATCGGCTTCAGCCCTGCTCATTCACTGCACCACAAAAGACAAACTAGCAGATTATTTAGCAGGAACTAGTTCAGGCTCAGGAAATAGTGTCTGGGATTCAGGGGAAGTTCTATAGTGTTTGTCGAGAGCCTTCAAACTCCTTGTTCACTGGGTTAGGGATGAGATGCCTTGGCGGCCGTCCACGCGCCTATCTGGGATGCTGGCTGCAATCACTGTGATTTATAGATAGTTAAGTGTGAGGTGTGGGGGAAAAAAAAAACAAGTGAGGTGGAGAGGGAAGCAGTAAATAGAATCAGCAAAATCACCACAGAAACAAATAGTATTGAGGAGAGTGTGCATGAAGGAAGCGTGGTGATGAATGTAAGTAGATGGAAAGGTCATGTGTTGTGTGCTCAAGCATATATGCATTTCTTTTACTGCTAAACCGCTGTGTATTTAAGGAAGAAAGCAAGAATATGCACACATGAATGAGAACAGCAGTGCTTCATTAGTCCGAGTTTTAGCTTCTGGGGTCAGTAAGTGGGCGACGCAGAGCGCATCTCCTACCATTTGAACATTAGTCATCCTGCAGCTTTAGGATGGAGAACTCACTAATCTGACCGTGACACTGAGACACTTCATGGCGTGACTCACGCATTCAAAGGTGAAATTAGAATTTGTCAGAAATCTGTGGATGACCATGTAAACCAGTCTACTAAAGTAAAGGAAATGAGTACAGAACACAAACGGGTAAAAAAGTGTACAATCATTATACATCCTAAAGTGGAGGGACATGCACAAAAACTAACCCGACTTAATCAAAAATACAACTTGATTTAAACCAAATTATTAATCATGTGTCTAAAACTAACTGAGTGTAAAGAAACCAGATTTAATTCATAGTAAAGTGTTGTTTTTTCCTGTGGTTGCAGCTGAAGATTATTTTCACTATACATTAATCTGCAGAAAATTAAACAAATTTATTGTTTGGTCGTTAATATCCAAAAAAGATGAAATATTACACCCCCCCCCCCCCCAAAAAAAAAAAATTGTTGATTGAGTCATTGATTACTTTCTCAGACTTTAAAGAGGCTTCTTAGGAAGCTCAACAGCATCAACATTTTTCGTGTGTGTGCGTGTGTGTGTGTGTGTGTATAAGTACATGTTTTTTAAAATGAAATTCTTAGGTTCATTTACTAGACAGACATATCATCTTCATCTTTTTATCCAGTTGTTGCCAGTATTCCCTGACATTGTGGACAGGTATGGAACGCCAAAATACATTCAGTTTCAAACAGTTTCCCACTGCCATTAATAAGGTTTTTTTTATTCTGGAATCTTCTTTTTTTGGTGCTTGATGAATTAGAGACGTTTAGTTCTTCTGTTTTTCATTGATAGTTTCTTGTATTTTGTTAGTATTTTTTGTAGTTTGTTGTACGTAACTTTGAGGAGATCTATAAACTATAGTAAATTGACCCCCCAAACAGTATAATTTACTATATAGTATAATATGTGTGTTTCTTTTTATGATGGTTTTATGTGAAGATTAATAAACAGACTGATGCCAGTTATTTTTTTATATCTAGTCAGCATATTCTGGATGTTTGCTTCCCGTTGCATTCAGGATTCATGCAGAATAATAAGGTCACTTCCATCTTATAATAAAGGTTTGCTATGAAAGAAAATTTGCTGCAACTAGTCTGTTCAGGGAAGATTGTTGTATTTGATTCTGTTATTTAGTCTACTCCAAAGAGACAGACATCACATAAATCAAACATTCAGAATAAAAGCATGAAGACAAAATGAAACTTTAAAAAGGAGCGATGGCGCCTGCGCTCAGGGGGACTCACGGAACCAGAGAAGCGCTTTTTAATCCATGTGGAAATATGATCTAATCCGAATCAGTATCATTATATTGTCAAATAGAAGCGTCTCCATTAACACCAAACTGTAATTTATCTAAAACTATCAGTCTTTGGTCTCATCCCTCCCCGCGCGCTCCGACCGGGTTCTCCCGTGCGGTTCTTCGGAGCGCTCCCAGGCTCCCACGCTACACATCCTCCGGCCACACTCACCTAACTTTTGCGGCCACTGAAGATATCGCATCACTCCTCACATTCTTCTTTCTGGACACCGCAGTTCCCATGCTGGAGTGGAAGCGACCCAGGGGAGAAAAAGCAGACCATTCCACAGACTGATCGGCGAGCGAAACAAACAAGAGAAAAACCAAATGGAGAAATACAAATCTTCCGTATCCAAGGATGGCAAATACCAACTAATTATCTCATATTTATCATGATAATTTTTTTTTATATATTCTACGAATAAAAAGTGTTTGTTGCATAAAACTGCGATGTGAGAGCGCAGCAGCTGGAGGATAAACACGCTACCGCTGCTGCTGCTGCTGCTCTGCCTCCTCTCCTCATCCAACTGAAGCTTCTAGGGAGGAAACGGATGCAGAGACCATAAAAGGAAGAGCACCCCGCGTGCCTCCCGCAGTGCCCGGACAGGTGAGGTGTGGGCTGCAGCAGGAGATGGATAAACACGCGGGTTCATGACATGAGTGTTTATTAGATGTGAGGAGGTTGTGACTTTTGAGTCCACAGGTGATTGTGCAGCTTATTATCGCTGGATGTTTTGTGCCTAATAAATAGGTGTCTACATTACGTTTTAGTTCATTATCATTCGAATTTTATGAACTCAACAGTTCATTGTTGTATAATGTATTTACATCCTATAATTATCACCTTATTGGCTACTGTAGTTTTAAGTGTTAGTGGCAGAGCTCACCATACCTCAATTCATGAGGGCAGGGGCGGATCTACAGGAGGGCAGGGCACAGCCAATCCATGCCCCCCACCCCATCAGTTGTACAGTTCTTGAAGCCATAATTGGACAATAAAATAACAAGTATGTCCAGGCTGTGGTTCAGCTGGTAGAGCAGCTGTCCATGAATCTCATGGTCAGTGGAACCTTTAGACACTGCTGACTGGTTTTAATTAATATTGTCTGTGTGTCTTTCATGTTGGAATGTACCGTCTGAAACTTTGAGCTGCCATTTGGCAGGGGTTGCTAATTTAAAAAAAAAAAAATAAAAAAAAAAACTTTGTTGCTACGGTACTGCGACAAACATGAGCAGCAGCATTCACCGTCTTGCCACCCCATGTAAATTTTTCCCGGTCCCACCAGGCTACATGTCGAGGTGTCCTTAGAAAAGACACCGATACCCTGACCCTTGGCGCCTCACAGGGGGCAGCCTTTCCAAAAAACAAGAATTTCCCCTAGGGGATCAATAAAGTATCAATTATTATTATTATTATTATTTAAAAGACATTCACAGAAATCAATGCAACATATAATGGAGTATACTTTTATCTCCTTGATATCAGTCTCAGTATTTACTGTTCACTGTATTTACACCATACCAGAGCTGTATGAACTTACTGCCAGTCCATTAAAATCATTTAACTGGTACAACACTGGTGCAAGCCACAGAGATAATGTGGATAATGCTTGATAATAGTTCATTAGTATTAGTAGATAGTAGCTCATTTTCATTTTTGCATGAGCCGAATGGTACAAGAAGGAGCAATTAACAGTCTGATGGAGGGCGACAGAATGCACACCTCCAACTCCTCAGCAAGTTAACCAACTCTGTGTCCTGCTATTGTGTGAAAAATGACTTGTGCCAGTTGCCAGAAAGTAGGTCACAGTTGTATTATTTTTGAACAAAACAAAAGTTATGGACTGTTTGAAACTGGCATCAAATCATGGTTCTAAATGAACAGTTAAGGAATTGCCAAAGTGACTAGATTTCATTCCTGTGAGGACATGAATGTGTGCGCTTAAGTACTGACATGAGCAAATAAATGTCAAGCTGCTGTTGGTGCTGGAGGAAAAGGCAAAGTATACTATGGAGACTGGAAATGCTGGGATACTTGTGTGACAGTTCAAACAGCTGAACTATTTCTGTCTAGATGACGTTGTCCTGTAAAACATGCTTGAACATTGGTACAAGAAGCAGAAAACAACCAAGAAAAGGTATTAATGTTGGGCGATGTCCAGCAGCTGTAGTAAACGTGACAAAGTTATCTAGTATTTATACACACAAACGTTTAAAGGGAGAATGTCGAGGTCGATGGTTGGATCAACAAAGTAGAGAACAAATTCGACTCCAGTCTGAAACCAGGAGTATATGTACAATGTGAAGTGAAACCAGAAAATCTTTACTAACCTTAACCATGTTTGTGTCTAAACCCAACCCAACCACTGTTTGCATAGTTGTTTTTGGTATTTTTTTATTATTTTGGCCAAAAGAATTGTGTCACACCAATCACTCATTTTGGTACCTGGCACCAGAGTAGTGCAATTTCAACATACATCTGTTGCATACGGGGGCGCTATGGGGTTGTGAGAGAGGGTAGGGACAAACAACGCGGTCATATCAGCATGTTTCTGAAATAATAAGACTGCAGTGTGTAAAAATTCAATCAAGGGTATACTCAAGGGTTTGCAACACCGTGACAACTTGTACGCACAAATATAACTGCCATGTTTTATTTGAGTAATAAATCACTCAGGTGCAGTGCTGTAAATTTGAGCCATCGTCATCAGATTTCCATTCACGGCTGAAGAGGTTAGACAGCAGCAGGTATCACAAAGTTGTCAGTTACAAGCCCAGGAGGAGGACTTTGGCAAAGCATCCACACCTGACCTCCACAGAGCTGGGTCACCTCAACCCCCTCTCTGCATGGGCGTATGCATACGAGGAAACCGTCCATCATTCCACCCTTCTCTCACTCTTCATTATCTCGCCTCCTTTTTGCGCTTCCTTCGCTCCACCTCTCCTCCTCCTCCAGCACGTGAGTCCAGTCAGGCAATGGTGAGCAGAGCACGTTAACAAATTGACTATAAATATTTAAGCAGCCATCTGCTTTTTTTCCAGCTTGTGTGTGTGTGTGGCTTCCATCCCTGTCCACAGTGACAGCTCCTCACTACCTAGTTGCACACATCACACACAAATGTATGTGTGCTTCCATGCACACAGTCTACTATGCTACTATGAGAGTATGTCTCGTGCAGAAGAAATTCAGTAGAGAGAGTGAAGGATTTAGCTTGTGTGGCTGTTGCACTGCAGAAAAGACAGGACTGCATGCAGCATGTTTATACGTATGTACAATACACTAGCAAGAACTATCTGCCGTGAGAACTGCCAAACTGAAAAAATTATTATCAAAGTGGGATGCAGTGGAGTGTATTTTTCAAATGGCAGTATATCACTGCCGATCAGCTGCTGATGTAGTGCACACCACCCACGTGTATGTAGAGCAATGAGGAGAGAGAACTGAAGCAGACAGACTGGCACATGATATGCCAGTAACACAGATATCCAAGGATGGACATGGAGAGAACACAGCGCCAGAAGCACTTCATTGCTTGAGTTTGAGCCTCCAAAGGAAGGCTGCATATATTCAGCCTTGACTGTCAATTAAATCTTCTCCACGCTACAGTCTAAAGTCTCTACAGCCTGGATCTAGTCCTGTCTAGAAGGCTCAGCTTGGGTTGGAAGTCTTTTGTAGACACTGTACCCAGAAGTGACTTCATGTGGCCTCTACCTGCCACATTATTTTACAAAGTTCAGTCTAGCTTCTGTCGAAAGCATACCACAGAGAAAGCTCTCTTTACAATCAGAAATGGTCTTGATCATTGTGCAAAGTGTGTTTTGGTTCTTATTGATTTTTGCCTGTGAATCACAAGACTGACCAATGTTTGTTTTCTGATCTGACCTCCAGGAGGTGAAATCTTATTTGGTGTTTGCATGCTGGCTGGAAGTGAAATGCCCAGGTTTAAGTCTGGTTAATTCACTCTGTTCTCAAAAGTTTTTTCTAAACGCTGCGTCAGTTGACATCAAGCAGTTTGGAGAGCCATAACTGATCATCTGTTTTGGGCTCCTACACCCACTAAGTACACCACCCTGCCCACCCTCTCAGGTCCTTAAAGACACAGGAGCTAAAATGACCTTATTTCAGTCTCAAGGCCTGAGGAGCTGTTGCTTAAAGAGGCATTTTAACATGTATTTGCAATTTTTTTTACATAAAAATCATAATCTTGTATAAATGATGACCCAGAATAACATAATCTCCAAATAAAGCATAATGTGGCCACATAACATGGCCACACAAAGACACCCTTCTTAGAACTCTCTTACACTATTAAGACCACTAACCTGTAATTGTCTCTTAGACACATCAGTATTAGTATCAACTTTTAAAAGCAGGAAATGGTTTCCCCAATTTAGACAATTTATTTAATGTGCACAAAACTAGCTGTGGTGGTAGTAGCCTAAAAATGTCTGTGATAGAAAGTCTAATTTTCCTTTATTGGCATCATTTCACCATGCTAGTCTAGTCCCTGCCAGTCTCTCTCTTGTCCCCTTGTGTCACTTTAAGAAAATGAGGCAGATTCGTAAAGATCTGGCATTTCTGCAAATTCTGTAATCTAGCTGAAACATTTTCAACTCGCTCCACCCAGGTAAATTCACATTTTATCTTAGTCTTTATGCTGACATTGTATGCAGTCATCCAAATTAAAAATGTGCTTCATGTTCATTCTGGATTTACAACAATCTTTGAATATTCTCAGATCACAGATCAAAAGGCTTTTCCAGTTATTTCCAGTCTGTCCACGTTATGTGGGCACATTATAACAACAGGACTGGAAAGGACAGAATCTTTAATCCCACACAGGCCAGAAAAACATGGTTTAACCCCGGAAAAAATATTACATATGGAAGTTCGTGTGTGGTACAGATGTGTAAGCAATAACATGCTTATGCTCATCAGTCATGGGCATCTTACTCCCATGACAAAACATAAAACCCATGACAAAAGTTTATAACCATTATATATGATGCTGCTGTAGAGGTGTACGTGGCTGTAAAATGAAATGATCACAAGAGAGGTGGTTGTAATGAAAAGTGCTTGTCAATCTGTGTACATGGGAGTCAGAGTAGAACATACTGGAATAAAACCAACAATGCATGCTGTTCTGCAAAAACTGTATTTGTATGGCTATGAAAACCTGGTAAAACAAACCCCCGTTTCTAATGAAAACTAAATATTATCAACCTCGACTGTAAAATGAGACCAATTTTAAATGTTGTTAGTTTTCTGGTCAAGATATTGACATCAGGTTCCTGAACTGCATCATAAAACATAACTTCTTGAAAGTTTTTGCAATAAACAATGAAACTGTTTACCTCAAATGTATCCTCATAACATTTATGTATTCATGTGATACTGAGTAGGATGCTTGAAAGCTTAAAATAATACTGAAGAATACGCTTGCTAATTTTCACTGCTGCACTGGTTGACATTCAGCACTAGGCTGTAATTTCACATTTAACTGATGCCCTGAAACCACAGATGCTTCACTGAGAGTACAATCTATTGTCTGATTCACTGACAGTTGTAATGTTAGTATTATTATTTGGGATTTTTGGATGCATATTCTCTCACCTACTTTACAGGTGTGTAACTGTTGCTTCCTGCTGTGTTTTACATGCAGAGGTAAAACAGCACTGGCATTAAAAGCAAGATGCTGAGTTTGTATATGTGAAGCTGTAGCTGCACTAGAAATATCTCAACCTTTTACTTTTAATTGGAATTCATGCTGTTTTGAATGATTCCAACAGTATACAGCTCTCTTACACTTAGTCTTAGTGCATCTTCATGATCTCCAACCACTGCAATAAACTGAGCTTAGTTACCTGTTGTCCTGTTGTAACACTGTCTGCTAACTTGCAGCCATGACCCTGTCATTCTGTGTTTGTCTATGTTATTCCCAGGGGCTTGTTATTCTGGAGTGAGGGTACAGCAAGCCCCAAGGGAAATAACTGTAGGAATGTCTGTCATAGTGATGTCTTTCTGACTGACAGGAGATTTAAGAGGGATGCTCATGTGTAGGAGCATCTCTGTCAGTGTCCCTAAAAGAACCACACTGTGCCTGAATGTAAAGGTTGCAAGATTCATATGCAGCATGTCATAGGCACATGTTAACTTGCGAACATGCTGCACCAAAAATCTGCAAGCAGAGGCAGGGACAGTAACAGTATGTAGAAACACTTTTACAGATGTATCAATCAAAGGCAATTTAGCTCCCAGGTGAACAACAGTTATTATTATTACATATTTTAATTAATAGATGTAATGTATTTAACTATAAAAAAAATCAATCACCTCTTTTGCCAGTAGCAAAAGAAAGGAGGCAATGGTGCACTTGGGTTAATAAGCCTCACACGGATTATTGAATTAGGTCCATAAATCCCATTTACACTTGTCACACACAGTAAATGCATGTCATTGGGTGAGATCACAATGTGAGATCAGCGCATAAATGTGTGCTCATGTTCTTTCTCAATCCAGCCAGAAATAGAAAGGGAAGGTACAGTTTATTGTCACCTTAATAAATAAAAAGATTAAAACTTGGAGCTCAATTGTTTAAAAAAAATAGGATAGAAGATGGTACAAAACCAAATAAAATCTCTAAAATGTTCAAATATAACTAGTTTAAAAAAAAGACAAAACACAATGATGAGGGTTAGAGCATTGATTGTCTTAATTACCAAATCTCTCCCTCTGTCTCTCAGTCAGTGACTTATAAGTTATTAGTATCACATTGGTACCGGTATTGATGATGCTGGCCCTGTGTTTACTTGGTATGGAATCGTTACCAAATTTTGCAGTAATGCACACCACCAGTGAGTACCTTTTCAAAGGGTTGCCAGTGCTGCTCTGCCAATGTGGAGTAGTATGGAAGGAATCACCTAAACAGTCTCAGGTGTACTCAGTTATTATCAATTCCTAGTCTAGATGCAATCTGAGACCATGGTATAAAGATAAAAGTTTATACATTCCAAAAAACACAAACATGCAATTAAAATCACCACACATTAAAAAATAACACACAATCATTAGACATGTAATACTGGATCATTAACAGATCATAAAACTCCCATCTGACAGCAACTCTACTCCGCTCTTGCCATTCAGGCTACGGTGGTTTTGCAGCTGGAACTGCTTTACAAAAGTTTGATAAGCTAGCTGGTCCATAAAGTACCACAACTAATCCTCCAGCTTGATTTGCCTTCTGTCTGTATGATTCAACAGACACTTTTTGAGAGACAGAACAATGGCTGATTTTATTATAATTACAAAGTGACTTCAGCCACCATCATTACAGTAATAAATAGCCTGCAGGTGGCTACTTCCACAGACTATGATTGCCAAAGATTACTGACGAGGAAACTGTCTCAAATGCTTCTTGGTTGCATTTCAACTTAGTAGCTTTTTTGATAGTTGAAAGCTGTTCAGTATGGTCCTGGTGCATGACGTGTGTCAGATTGTAAGTTTGATGTATGTCAGATTGTGCGATTAAATGTACAGTAAGGTGAATTGTAACACCACAATGTAAACAGATGCTGCTATGATGTATATAAGAGCAGAGGGACATATCAGTTTGTGCTGCTCTTTAAAAATGTATCAGTGCAGATTTCCTACTTTGCCACCACCCCTCAAACTTCTTGGCTGTTTGTGGACATGTGGACTGACCACACTTCTCTCAACCTGACAAACCAGGACAAATGTAAAAATAGAATACCAACTGCTTGCTTTAAACTTCGTCATCTGACTCAAACCCCCACCCGTCTACACTTGTCCTGTCACTTGTGCACACCTGGAAAAACACATTTCAAGCTCAGTTATCAGTAACTGCTGGCATGACAAACAGGTTGAAATGTCATTTTCTACACTGTGGAGTCATTTTTTCCCCTGGCACCTCCTGTTCATATTGAAGTGTCCTTGGGCACTTCAATACCAACCCTAGGTCCCTACATCTTCCATTACTACTAAGTACAAATCTTTCGATGCAATGAGTCCATTCAAAGTGGAGACCCTTTAGTCACAAATCTACCCATTAGAACCCACCCCCAGTATTTTCTCCTAGCAACACTATTTATCCAGTGAAAAAGAGGAGGAAGATGACTGTTCATCGTGCTGAAGGATCCACATAACCTCTGCCCTGATGTTTTTTCATAAGCACATTTAAGATGCTTTTACATTAGGACTCATAACGATCCTGTCCTTGCTCAAAGACACACTATCCAATCCAATCTCTATAAATAATCTGCTTGGAAGTGAACAATAAGAGAAGCCATTTAATACAACCCCACCCCTTCTAATGGCCAATTTATAGTAGCTGCTTGGCCTCCGATGGATGCATACCCACGCTATTAAAGTGCACACGTTTCTAATCAAACCCCAGTTGGGAATACCTACACGGAGACGTTCCACACATGCTCAGTACAAAACAAGATGGTAACTGTGGACAGCAGCAACAATGATACGGACATACAGAAGCCAGAGCCAACACCTCCTTCCCTAACCCACCCATCACTCTGATATTTGTTCCCCCTTATTGGGCATAGAGATCGATGGGATTGGAGGGTGGGATGGAGAGATGGGGATGGTGGGGGTAGAATCACGAGTGCAGAAGAATGACATGCACAGTTGCCAATGCATGATGATGGCCAACCAGTGGGTTCTGATTGTGTTTAGTATAGTATGGATATATTGGATAAGCCTTCTGGCATGCCTGGAAGTCTGTGAGCCACCAATGATGCTGCAAATACATTCACGACTCTCTGTCTGTCTTTGCCCATTGGTTTTTAATATCTCTATCTCTTTCTCACATTGTCTTTCCTCTCTCATCTTCACTCTGTTGTTGAGGCCACACATAAATCTCTTCATGTAGCCTTTCATGCTCCAGGCTGAATCTGGGTTGTGACTGGTAAGTTGGATATGTATCAATTTTTTTGAGGTCGGTTTAACCACAGCAGGTGTTTAGAAACACATATTTCCTACCATAATTCCATCCGCATTGATCTAAAATTGGAGATAAATACAGTAGAAGGATCTATTAAAGCTGAGAAATCTTAAAAGAAATCTTATAAAATAAAGGAAACGACTCCCTTAATGTGAAGATATTGTCACGCCCCCGAATTTTGCATTGGAAGCGTGATTTGTTATGACTGACAACATGACTTGTCTCTTCTTTTGACTGATGTTTGCCAAGTTAATTAAGCAGGCTTCCCATTAGCAAGTGTTCAATGCCATCATTCTTGTGTCAACAGACACACACTAGATCATCTTGACCTAAATATCCCACCATACTGCAGCTGTCAGCAAACATAGGGCATCTATCAGTTCCTCTGTCTATCTGGAGTGTAACAATAATGATGAGATGATAGAATCATATTTACACAGAACTAAAAAAACCTAAAGGTGCTCCAGTGTTGGCAGTGTGGCGTTTAATATATATTGCACATGTGGTATCTACATGGCTTTCAAAACAGTAATGGTGCATGAACTGTGGTGTGGTTTTGCTCATTTTTTACATCCACAAAGTTGATGTGCGTCAAATACAACAAGACCAATAATTCAGTTCAGTTTCCTGCAGCAGCATGTGTGATGGACCTTGGAAAATAAACAGGGAGACTGCTGAGGGCTGCTACAATGTGCAACTTGGGAGCAGGCAGAGATAACTGAATAACATTAGGTTTTACTGTAAGTAAGACTGGGGTCTGGTTAAGCATAATGACACACAGCTGGTTGGGCTACCATATTCTGGATTACATAGTCCAGCTGCCTTCATCCAACCACTAGCATAATTGTAATTATTATGATGTCGTGCACAATGCATGACGACTGGACTAGGGTGTGAATCATGTTGTAAATGATGTTTCTCCTCCAGTGTACATGGGAAAGTCTCCCAGGGAAAACAGCCCCAGGTTTTGAAGACTTCACAGACCAGCAACACCTCACACCAGTTCCGCTCTTTTACACAGGAGCACCTCGCCTCAGATGCACCTGTCAAGGCAGCTTAAAGGAGGGTCAACAATGACCCCTCAATGGCAAAGGCAGTGTACTGTCACAGAAAAACCTGCTTTGCATGAACTGTGTAAAAGAGGCTATTTTTCGTCATACGGCATTTGTTAGTGGTCTCTAGGGATCGCTCTGGGACTGATGGCAGCACATACGGTCACACTCACTCTCTGATGGTCGGGGACATTCACAACTACCTGGTGTTCAATTATGTTCCTCTCCCTTCTCCTCCTTTTGGTAAAATTATATCCTGCATCATCAAGAAACATGAATTTAAGAGGAGTTTCTGGGGCATCAGAACAGATCAAAGACAATCTAGCAAATGACTAGTTGCATTTTTAGAGCACATTAAAGTAAGCCATCATGTAGTCTGAATTACAGCCTGCATTCCAGTATCACCTCTCTGAAGGTTCGGATTCTAGATGGTACTGTGAAGCAGCTCACATCTATCTGCACTGTTTGCCCAACTCCCCTCATTGTGATCAGATGGACACGGTCACCTACAGCTGCACGATTCTCATTTTATAAGCCTTTCAGTGTAAAATCACAAATCACAGATTTTAAAATTAAGTTAACTTAAATGTGCATCTGGCCTTAATTTTATCACAAAAAACACAAATGTACAAATATGGATTTAATCAAAACATCTTCAAGTAACAATTACAGTAAATGTGATAAGCATGAGGATATTACCGAACCTAATTTACATTTCCCAGTGTATCAACAAAGTCATTTTATATTCATTACTCTGTTGCTTAGATTTTCCTTAACAGAAATTTTTCTTTCCCTAATTTATTCCAATGGCTTCTACTTTACCATTTTTTATCACTTTTAAGACATTGGATACTTCTCCTACCTCTAGATATATCACACTAACAGGAAACAAAATGATTAAGTCCTTTGAGTTTAAAGTCATAAGATTTCGGTCCTGAAACACTGAGTTGATGGTGTCCATGGTTACTGTGGTAACAGCAAGCGTGGTTTAATAGTACAGCAGACACTTTGAATGGCCACTTTGTCAGAAATACAACAGTGTAGCCAAACAGTCAATAATCTAAACACAGTGATCTGATTTATTGCTTCGCACAGTGTGAGTAGTTTTTCACACAACAGCAGGACACAGTAAAGCTTGCTGAGGACGTGGAGTTGTGCAGCCTGTCATCTAACATTTCATTGTGCCTGCTCCTGACTCTTCTATTACTCACTTGCAAAGTATAAAGATGCATTTTGATTATTTTTGGTTCGCACACAGACACAATGGTGACATAAAGAAAAAGAAAAGCTGCCTCGCTGTGTCCAGTTTTAATATGAACAGAAAGTAAGAAGAACAAAGACACAGTGGTGGAACATAACTAAGTACATTTACTTCAGTGCTGTATTTCAGTAAGTACAATGTTGAGCTATTTCTACTTGAGTATTTGCTCGAACTGCTCAAACTGCAGCCAGCTGACCTGCCAGAAATCAAAGCGATCACCTGAGAACCAGATCATTGATCATTCAGGCAATTAATCAGGCATCATCACCCAGGCTAACGTTATTTAAGTCTTCTATTTATGTTCTCTTTCCTCTTCCTACCATTGGTTGATTTAGACTTTGAGATTCAAGCAAATATGACACATTCAAAATCACATTTACATGGTTCTCACTGAGAAGCTATTTAGCCTCAGTGAGCACCATGACCTGGATGACTGAGAATCTTCACAGACATTTAGTTACGCATTTTGGGATGAACATCCTACGACTGGTGCGAGAGCATTAAAAAACACTGAGGAACCTTGCTGACTACAGAAACCACGTACGGTTCAACCTGAGGTGCAGACAGCGCAGACTCATCCCCAACAGCCTTCGCCTGGGCTCCACGGTGAAAGGTCAAAGAGCAGATAAGATTCTACAAAAGGCTCAACACCAGCTTCTCAATGAAATAAGGCAAGTCCATTTCACTATTGAGGCACTGAAAGAGAAAGTGGACCAGACCCACCAGGAACTGAAAATATGTCTACCTAACACAGTCCTGAAGGAGGTGCTGCTTTTTGGGGAAAAAGCACAACTTTCACAGCACTCTAAGGGAAAGGAAAGATAGACATGGAAGTTCCAAATTCTACAAGCAAGGCTTAGCAACCCAGAATAACCAGCTGAACTAACATGGAGAAATAAGGACAACAATACATCACATCTCCAAGGGTTAAGAATCTGTCAGACAGAACCCTTAACCAATCTGAAATAAGTGTCCTAGCCAAAGGGCTTAATTTCACCATAACACCGGAGCACCTACCAGTAGTAGACCTCATTACAGTTACAGAATCAACAATCAGGAACATGGGTTTATAAAACTGCTACTCCAACCAGTCAGTCAGAATTGAGAAAGCCCTCTGGAATGGAGGGTGAAACGTCTTCAAGGAACTAAAACAAGTCCAGTTGCCACTGTATAACCTTTTTTGGGCATCGCCCGTTACAGTGGAATGGTTCTGCAATCAAGATTGAAACGGAGTTACAAATGTCCACAGTCCCCCACCCCCACCCCGCTGTTACCCTTTTGCAAATATCCCACATCTCTCGCTGTGGAGCCTCACACATATTTATAGTAGTGCTCTGACATCCATAGATTGAATTTGTATCCCAGAAATCTGATATTTCTTTCTGCCACAGCCCTTATACCCAATAAAACAAGAAATACAATAAGAAAAAAAAACTGAGGTATGAATTTCTAAGCAAATGTTTGTTTGCTAACATAGTTTAACATTAATAATAATAATAATAACTGATACTTTTTTCCCTTGGGGAAATTCTTGTGGACAGTCAGCCCCCTTAAGGCGCCAAAGGTTTGGGGTTCAGTGTCTCGTCCAGAGACACTTTGATATAAGGCCAGGAATCAGGGGAACCTGGGACTCGAACCACCAGCCTTGCAACATTGACCCCATCAGCAAAGGTGATACATCCTGAGCCAGTAGAAGAAGAAGATCCGTCTGCTTTAGCAGTTGATAATCTAGTTGCTGCAATTATGGGGTGTGTTCACCTTTTGTCAATAACTGTCTGCATTGGATCCTGCATCCCTCTGCAGGACCAAAGTGAGCAAAGGAAACGTAAAAGGTAAAAGGAAAGGTAAAAGCCTCCTCCAGAGTGGCCCCCTGAAGCCCAACTCTAGACCCACTTCACCCACCTATCTTGACTATTTTTGATTCTGCTTCCATCTGCTCCCTGTTGGACTCAAGTTGTTTTGGACTTTGTCTTTCCTTTTTTATGCTGGTGTGTTTCCCTGCTTGGTTTTTATTACCTGGACTCAGTGCAAGCCTGTTTTTGCCATTAAACTCTTTTTTGCATCTACCTTCTTGTCCGTCTGCAATTGGGTCGTCTCCCTGCCTAGTGTTGCTGACCTTTTGTCTGGATCACCAGAGAATTTTAGAGACTGAGGTACCAGGGTGGTTATTCATGTTATATCATGTTATTTATCACGTTTTATCCTCAAATCTGTTTGCCCTTCATTGATTTAAACAGGGAATTCCTACCTTGGACCTTGTACTAGTGGATGTATCATTAATCTGTGTTGCTGAATACATTCCAGGAACAATTTTGTGATTAAGTGTTGAGATTTATACTTCCTTAAACTGTCTCCTAAATTTCCTACGTTCTCAGGGTGACTTTAAACAACCTCCAGCGTTGTTCACTTGGGCTGTTTGTCTTGATCAGCACTGGAGATTTTGTGGTTCATTGTGATTTAACAGATGATTGTAACTATATTAATACTTTCCTTCCCAGAAACCATTAATATATTCAACACTGTTTTTTCAGCTTTGCTATAGACAAAGTTCAAGGTCCTCATAGTTATACAACAACACAAGCTAGTTTGTTGTGGTCCGCCAGCTTTTTGATCAATTTAGGTCTTCACAGGTCAACTCAGTTGTCAAGCTGGGGAATGAGAACTGTGAACTTCACAGCTCACCAAAACTGGCACTGAGCTTGTTTCATGAACCATATAAAATTACTGTAAATGTCATTTGACTGAACTGATTTTTTTTGCACTTTGTGTTGGTGGATGGACTTCCACCTGTCCATTTCAAGTCAAGTCCAAAATTTTGAACCTCTGAAGACCTGTAGTCAACAGCCACCCTAAGAGCTCTGTGAGACTGTTCTTAGAGCAAAATGCTAATGTTAGAATGCGAACAGGTTCATAATCACAGTGCTGATGTTTAGCATGTATAATGTTTATCATGTTCACATCTTAATTTAGATGTTAATATGCTAACATTTGATAATTAAAAATAGAACTGCATTGCGGTCATATGCCTCTGAAAATCTTTACACGCATGTCTGTCCAGACTCATAATAAGTTGATGAATGAGTCCAAGTGGACCAGATGAAATTCCCTCCAGATGTTTCCGATATAAAGTGTTCTAAAACCAATAAACATGTTTAAAAAATCATTGCTGTGCCGAATTGTGCAGTTAGACTTTCCAACAGTTTTTGTCATATGTGTGGTCAGGATTTTTTGGGTGGGTCAGAAAGTAAATTTATATGTGGTGAGGAGGAGGCATAGGAAAAATGGAAGAATGCACCGAGAGCATGTTAATATGGTTGGAAAGATTGAGAAAGATGAAGAAAAAAATAGAAAACAATACTAGAAAAATAGTATTATCTGTACGGCACTCCAATTTTATAGCAGCTGGGTCTGCTATGGGCTGATTTGGAGCCAGTCACAAGAGAGAGCCATGCGATACCTGCCATGCCCAAACTTCTCTGCATCTGAGATGTAAGGCAAAGCATCTCTGCACTTCCTTGCATCTGGTTGATTGTAGCATATTGTAGCTGTTGCTCCTGCGATCTCCCAAAGTAGGACTGAGTTCCGACTGAGTCACTGAAAAAGGACAAACATGGTTTTCATGCAGATGCTGGTTTCTTGAGAATGACTGACTATACATATATGCATCTTGTATGTTTGAATGTGCTGATCATTTGTGACTCCAACAGTGTTGTGACCAACATTGTGTCCAAATACCCTGGGACATTCATATGTGTAATTCATTCTCAGAAACAGTGTTCTGAGTATTGGGATGGCTGCTTTTAGGTGAATCATTGTAAAATCCTCATTTAACCATCTCCACCATGTTTGCAACTGTTGTTAATCATGCAATTTTTCTTTGTAGATTTCCATTAAAACATTTACCAATGAAACACACTATTATAAGACTGCACACATAATTTAGTACTCCATCAGGCCCTTAGAATGTTAAGGTAAGTATGGTAGGTTTTTGAAGAATGATCTAAACTTGTTGTTTAAACAATATATTGCTTTATAGCAGCATTTAAAGAACAGCATTTAGCATGAAATCAAAGCATTCACACAGTTTCAGTGGAGGATTAATAATATGTTTTCCTGTGGTGGGAAAAACTTATTACTGCTTTACCCAGACTTTAAAGTCAAAGTGAACTGTGCCAGATTTGAAGAAATACACTCATGGCATTTGTGTGACCTGTGATGTTACGTTCACAGAAATGAACACCTGGCTTTTGCCATCAACAAAAGCCAGGTGCTTCCTCTCGTGTAGGAGTGCATTATTTTGCTCTATTTTGGCACAGAGAGAGTGGATGGCACTCTTTTTAAAGCTTAGTACCCCCAAGGCCATTAGTGGTTGCTCCACTCTCACGAGGTCAACCTCTCCAATGGAGCCTACAATGTCCCCCCATACTAGGCTAGAGGCCTGCCCTGATGAGTAAGACAGGTGTTCCGGAAGAGTGGTTGTTGCAATACCTGGTTTTTATTTTGTGCAAGGTTTTGCAGGCATGGGAGCAAAACAGTCCACGCCTGCAGTGGTGGATGGGAGCTAATAATAATAATAATAATAATAATAATAATAATAAATTTTATTTGTAGAGCACCTTTCAAAAGACCCCAGGTCGACTAATAGATTTAGCAGTTAAAACTGTCAAAACAATCAATTTAAAAACACATAAATAAACTCGACAATAAAATTAAAAATTTTATTAAAAAAATACAATAAAATCTTTATCAAGTAATTAAACACATACAATCAGACAAAAAAAAAACTAAAATAACCTACAACTCCATACACCATATTAAAAAGATATTTTTAAAGGGCAAACTTAAATACAGAGATAGAATTAAGTTGGCGAACATCAATAGGTAGTTCATTCCAGACGCTTGGTGCAGTATTAGAAAAGGCCCTTGCACTGACTGTGATCTACTACAGAGTTTAAACTTAAAACAGAGTGCATATGAGAGTATAATAGGTAATCAGATTGGGCAAGTACACAGGAGCCTGACCATACAAAGCTTTAAATGTTAGCAACAAAATTTTAAACTGAGGGGCAGCCTGGTACTATTGTGCAGATGAATAAAGGCTGTGCAGGAATATAATTAATGTGATCATTCAAGGACCGGGTGCTATACAAAATCACTCCAAGGCTCTTGACCTCCAAGCAAGGCAAGACACAGCCATCAATAGTAAAAGAACAGCCACTCATCCTGGAGAGTGCTGACTTAGAATCAACTAACAGCATCTCTGATTGAGTAGGATTCCACTTAAGGCAGTTATTAGTCATCGACGTACTAATATCATGGAGGCAATCAAGAATATTCCCTGGTGGAAAAGGATCAGTAGGTCTAAGTGCCATAGAGTGGCATGAGTGTCGTCCACGTAACATTGGAAACCAGCCTCATAATGTCTAAATATTTTCCCCAAAGGGAGAAGACAGATAATGAATAGTAGAGGTCCTACGACACATCCAGTGGGCTTTCATCCTAAGGTTTGTGTTTGTGGTCTAAACATATTAAGAAGTCAAGAAATGTCAGAAATGTGTGAATTGTGAATCTGATGAGAGGATGCCATGAGTGTGCAACACTGTCACTAAAACAAAAAGGTGGCTACTTTAAAGAATCTAAAATATAAAACATATCCTGGATTATTTAACACACTTTTTTTAAACTACATAATTACATATTTGTTCTGTCACAATTGTAATGTCTTCAGTATTGTACAATATTCAAAATACTAAAAATAAAGTGGAAGGTGTGTTTTGACTGGTAGTTGTTGACTGGTATTTAACAAATATCATGGCAATCTATTCTAAAGACACTGCATTTCACCAAAAACAACAAATGTTAACCTCTTACTGTAGTACCACAGTAAAAGTCAGGGGATCACCAAAGTGTCTGGGAGTGACTGTCTGGGAATCATGAGCAGGACTCACCGTAATAGTGGACCCCAGTTTGTGCCTCTAATGTTCATGTCCAAGTTTATTGTCATTTGTTCTTACATACATGGAGACTATGGAGCGTGGAGAATTCCACAATATAATCTGTTTAGCAGACCACAAGGCTGTTAACTCCAAGAAATTCAATAAATTCCTCTGTTTTACTTGTCACATATTCTGCGTCAGCAACTCCCGATTTAATATCAGGTTTAGAAAGTCTCTCACCAACCTGTTAGAAACTCATTCAGATCCTCCATAAGGAGAACCACCATGTTTGG
>JAUMHL010000030.1:2303664-2334968 GCA_032362345.1 Sandelia bainsii
CTGTCATGCCTCTAATGAAAGTACTTGGATCATTGGGCTTGCTAAAAGCAAGGCAAACAAAACAAAATAAAGCATGGTGTTGACCACAATAAGTCAGCCATTTCCATGCCATGTCGTCCGTTCTAGTGAAGAGCCTCTGGACGACAGGGTTTGTGGCATCCTATTGTGGGTGAAACGTAAAGAATTCCTGCCTCTTTGTGGAATGAGGGCGGCTAAAATAGTCTACAAATGCCTGATCTCCCTGTGACTACTCCTCCACTCCTATTTCAACAGTCTGGCTTGACTAAACACACACACAGAGAGAGAGAGAGAGGCAGGAATGTTAATTTCTCTAGTGTTATTTCTCTGGTTACCTATCAATGATAAATCATCCATTTCAGCAAAGCAAAGTTTTACTAATATTACATGATGATAATAACTATAAGCTGTAACACCTGCAAACTGTAACTTTATGGCAAGCTAAAATACCACTAAGTTGGACACCAAAGCTACTCATAGCATTATTTAAAAATGAAGGCTATAAAGGCAATTCTCTCTCTCATACACAAAGTTTGTGCACAAATGACACATAACTCTATAGGCTAATATTATTATGCATGTTTTCAGTCTGACTGAATAAAATAAGTCTTGTAATAATTTCCTATGTTGAGCATTTGCACACTTTTGGCCCAGATACTATTTAGTGAAGATGTGTCTCTAATCATTTTTTATCATTTTAAAATTGTATTAATTCTAACTCTTCTTTTTTTTTTTACATTTTCTGTTTTAATTCATCTTCGTCCTTCAAGAAAATCAACCAATGGGACGTCGCGGACAATAAAAATTATTTATAATATACTTTTTTGGGTAAATTATGACAGCCCCGGGCCGGACCAAAAATGTGCGTCGGCCCACCGGGCATTGCCCGCTACGCTAGATGGCCAGTCCAGCCCTGCTTGGAACCCTGATAAAAGTCCAATTCAAAGCCATCCTAAAGATGTAAGACCCTGGAGGTTCCAAGCTCCTGGAGATGGAAAAAAAAACAAACACTGGTGCTTCTACCCCTTATACAAACATAAGAATAACTTTAAGTTGTACTTTTTCCTACTGACAATTCAGTTGAGTGTTGGTTGAGTTCCCTGGGGAGAAACATGCCTCCTCAGTGGAGCGACTGGCAGTAGCAGTGTGGACAGCACATAAACATGTGCTGAAGCGGAGGGATTCACAACTTCAGCTGTTGTGTGTACTGACCTACCTACCTGTGTGACCTGCTTTGTTTTTACACTTACATATGGGTCACACTGATGCCCTGAGAAAATCTGGGGCAGAGGAGCAGGAGGAGTTTTACAGCATAAAGATTCAAATGAGCGATTTGTCCACAAGCAAGGTGGTAGAAGATTCAGGCTTACTAATCAGACACACTAATCTGGCTGCCAAATTCTATTTTGAAATGATTCAAATCCTAACAATAAAGGTAATGCTTATTTGCAATGCTGTAACACTGTTGTATAAACTGAATTTGGGATGGTTGCTTATTTGTCTTATCTTAAACATCCACCCCCCAAAAGGTGACTATGCAGTATTGGTGTGGGACAAGTTTTACAAAACAAACTTTTTGCCAGGATACTTAGTTTTTTCAGCTACTTTACCAAGAGTCACTTTGCTTGGACTTTGTGTCTTGGTTTTTGTCCTAGCATGCAGTGTGCGTCGTGGGACCTCCATATACACAGGTGTGTGTCGAATCCATTCAATTTCCCACAGGTAGACTCAAATTACTGTGTAGACACATCTCAAGGATAATGAAAACAAACAGCATGCACCTGGTGATCACAGTTTGGAGCCACACGGCAAATATGAACAAGAGTTCTGGAAAGGAGAAGTTTCAGGGTTTCATTTTTTTAATAAAATTGCAAAAACTTTTTTACATTATAGGCTAATGTGTGGAAACTGATGAGCAAAACTGTAATCTATATCAGAACTCTATACACATTTGCTTCAGGAAGTAATCAGACCCAATCACTTGCACACTTCTTATTGTGTTAGTTACTGTCTGACAGCAGCATGTCGTAGTGACCCTTTTATTTTGAAATGAGAGAAACATATTAGCAGCGGTGACTCTGCTGATATGGATTGGAGGCTGACATTACGACTGTAGCATTTTCTGTAATGAGGTTTGGAAATCTGATTCCTGGATAACGTCTGTGGAGATTCTGAGTTGTTCGGTTCAACCCAAAGGTGCTGTTCAATATGCTGCACAATGCTCCCACCCAGTGGTGCAACAATGTTTCATGCTTTTCATTGCGCACAGTGTAGACATATTTTAAGTAAATCATTTATTCCGTTACTACTAAAATTTTCTGTATTTTTAGCAAATCATTCAGAAAGTTTATTAAATGTGATTATTCTATAGTAAAATGTTTTACTGCTGTAGCTGGCTAAGCTGGAGCTAGTTTTAACTACTGTATGTACCATTAGCTGGTTTAGTCCAGAGGTTTCAGACCCCTCCAAAAGGCACAATATCTGTCCCTGAAATAAAAAGTTGCATAAAATGAACACACTTGAAGTAGAAAGACCTTGAAACTGTGTTGAGGTAAATGGTCTGCACTTATATGGCACTTTTCTTTCTTACTGGCGCTTTACACTGCTTTTCATTCACCCATTCACACACACACACACACAGTCACACATCAATCACACACTGATTTCGGAGCTGCCGTGCAGCTGGCCTGATCTAATGGACTGAGTCTTTTGCCCAAGGACGCTTCGACGTAGGACAGGAGGAGACATGAATCAAACCACCACCATGACCACTGGTGGACGATGACTGCTCTACTTCCACTTCTGAGCAGTACTTCAGGCACTATAAAGCCCCCAGCTGTGGCGGAAATGTACATGGGACGACAAAAGGGTGGCATGAGGTTTTGGCAAGCTGAGCTCCTCTTGAAATCATCAGAGGCGTCAATCAGGCCTAACGTCACAGCACAAGAGGGTGCTGTTAACAGAGGTTTCCTCACGGTGACAAGTATTTAATCCAACCACAAACAGTCGATCACGGCTGTCAGCACGGAGATGCTTTCAAATAGCCTCATTATGAAACCCTCCACACAGCCACAGGTGTGAAACTACCACCTGCCAGTGAGCTCAGTCACACAGTGCAGTAATCCAAACTGATGGCTCATAGCTGGTGGCAGTCTAGTGTCTATAATATACTGGATGATAAGAAAAAAGATGAGACATTTACTTTCCCATCCTCATCATTACTCATATCATAGTGTTATGGTAGTGAAAGTTGTTCATTTTTAGACTGTCAACATTACAATTATTGCTGAGATGTCTACTTCAGTTTATATATGTTATTGAAAAACCAGGTATTATCTAACAGTTTGTAATATTTAGTGCATTTTTATCATCAACTCATGAAATATGTTCCGCACTTCATGTGAGATAAAGGGAGGGAGGAACAGCTGCCTCTTGATGGCTGCTATGGAACATCAACCCTGTCTCTTCAAAATAACATTCATATAGTACCAAACTGTTTTACCAATTAAGTTGTAATGAGTCCGTTGTGGTTTGGTTTAGGCCGGCCTTCATTTGTAATGATTAAATTCAGTCTGACAAAAATCTAATGATGTCTCACTGATTATTTTGAATGTGTGTGCACCCGACTCTTATCTGCTGCCAATAATGTCTGCAACATGATTGATTGAGACATGTGGGGAATGTTTTGTGTTACAGCTCAGGAGTTTTGTGTGTTGTTTCAAGCTCCTGTATTGTGTGTAACGATTGTGCATGGATTTGGTGTCAGGTCACACATCCTGACCGCACATTTAGTTTGGTGCCGTCCCTGTCCCTGTCTCTCTCTCATCACATCAGCCTCCTCAGACGTGCTGTCCAGTCTAAATGTCCATATTTGCGTCTCAGTGTGAAGCATAACTGCACAGTCCAATAAGTAAAATGTGTCTGTGCTTTTGGGACCTTTGTTTTAATGCTTTTTTTTCAAGCATTTGTTTTCAGTGTGTAAGCAATCAGCACCACGGCTGTACACCACCACCCTTATTTTGCCCTTCACTGCAGCACTGGGAAATATCATTTGTACACAGTAACTAACCCATAAAACAAGGCTGACTGTGTAACTACATGAGACAGAGAGGAAGAAGTGCAATTTACATCTCAAAGATTAAGCAATTTTAGCGCATGGACTCCACCTAGTGGAAAGTTGCGGTGGACAGAGTTCAGTATGGGAAAATTAAATACTGCTCATGATCATGGTGACCCCTGTCCAGCACAACAGCACAACATCACAACCTCCGGGCTGGTGTACCTTGAGTCACTTAACATAAAGCTGTTCTTTCCTGTGGTGCAATATCATGCATCACCTTTGGAGGTGCAACTCAGCAGCAGAGACAGGTTGACTTCAGAACTGACGCAGGCATGAATGGAGCCAAATACAGAGAGGTGCTGGAAGAAAACCCAGAAGCAGCATCAAATGATGTGAGCCATGCGTCGCACAAAAGAGATCTCAGAAGATCTACAATCAAGGGTTGTTGATCTGCATACAGCTGGAAAGTTACAGAGTAATGTCAGAGTTTAGATATTCATCAGTTCACAGATAGACAAAATGCTATAAATGGAGCCTATTTGGTACTAAACAAGTGGATCACTCAGCACAATGCAGCAGCAAGCTCGGTGAGGTTAAAAGGAACCGTTGAGTAACAGCTACAGACTTCAAGGATTCATTGAAGCTGGTTAAAAGCTTCTGTTCATGAATCAACCTTACACAAAACATTGAACAGGTATGGTATCCATGGCAGGACTCCACATAGGAAGCCATTGCTTTCCAGATGAAGCATTGCAGCATGACTGCATTTTGCCAAAGACCATCTTTACATTCCAAAACACTACTAGGAACATGTCTTGTGGGCACATGAAACAAAGCATTGTTAGGGAAGAACATGCAGCACTACATATGGTATAAAAAAAACGCATACCAACATGAAAACAGTTAAGTACGGTGGAGGGAGCATGATTCTCTGGACCTGGACGGCTTGCCTTTGTAGAGGGAACAATGAAGTTTATCAAGGTAACCTGTCTGCAAGCTGAAGCTAAGAAGAAGCTGGGTGATGCAGCAGGACAATGACTCTGAACTTAAAAATAAGTTAAGTGCTACAGAATGACTCCAGAGACACAAAATTTGAGTGGCCCAGTCCTCAACCTAATAGAGATGCTGTGGAATGACATGAAGAGAGACGTTTACACCGGATGTCCTAAGAATATGTCTGAGCTGAAGCAGTTATGTGAGGACGAATGGTCCAAAGTTCCTCCTGGACGTTGTGTTTGCTTGATGTTATCGATTACAAATGTGTTTCAACCAGTTATTAAACTTACTTTTTCCACCATCACTCTGTATGTTTAATGGGTGTGTTCAATAAAGACGGGAAAGATCAGGACTGTTTGTTTTTTATCAGCTTATGTGTGTTTATATTTATGACTAAAGACTACATCACATTTCATGACCATTTTAGATGCGACTGTAGCTCCATAAAGGGGTGTGAATATGAAAGACATTGTATGCACTTAGCCTTCTTAAGTTTTTTTTTTACATTTTACACGTATTCACAAAAATGTAGTTGTAAACAAAGACAAAAAAAAGTCATTACCACATAAGCGAAATCACCATAGAAACTTACTGGAAAAAAAAGAGACACAGGAGCAAGAAGAACATTTCTATTTTGCCTACATTTGTTCAGACACAGATTTTGAGAAGATAATTAAAAGCACAGCTGCTCAAGAATATTATTTAAATATGACATGACTTTAAGCCCAAATGACGGCTTATAGCAAATTCAATGATTATGACAAGTAGCTTGAAGCTTAAAGTTAAATTTTTAAAAAAAGCATCTACAAAGATGATTTAAAAAAAACTAAACAATAAACCTCTTCAGAAGGAAAAACCACTGGACTCAGTCTACAAAAGCTGAAAGAGCAGCAGGTAAAATGACAATAAAGTTGTCTTTCAAATAATCAACTACTGACTGAAGTGACTTCAAACTGCTGCAAGAACCAAAGCAAAATGTTTCAGAATACACAATACTAAGTGTGTGAAAACCTCCCTAACAGTTAATGCTCCAAAAAACATTTCACTGTAACAAAGTGAATGTGATGCAATCATGCATCTTAATTACAAGAATTAGTTAATTAAATAATGAATGAATTCAGTGATTGTGTTCTGTTTAAACCTGCTTGTTGTGATGTGTCAACTTTGTCAGGGCATTTGCTGCTAGGGAAAATTTCATTAAATACTTTTTTGTGTACTTCACAGATAAACACACAGCTCAAAGTTGCTAGTTTTTCATGAAAAAAGGTTCAGTTTTGGCTCCTGGACGTTTTCTTTCCTTCTCTGAATTGTTGTCTTTTCTTTAGAAAATACAAAATGTGTCAGGAGAAGCTAGCAGTCACAAAACACACTGACAGAGAAGTGCTGATGTAACTTCTACAGCGTCTTAGAAACCATCCCTGGGATCTGACTTGTCTTCAGGCGATGCTTGCATCATTGTGTAACTCAACCAACATCCAGTTGTATAGATGTTCTGTTAAAAAATGTTCCATTTAGCTGCTACAGAACAGATTTATCTTTAACGTTATTAACAACACTTGTGCTTTTTCCTGCTACAACGTCTGCTGTGAAAAAGGCCTGTTTGAAAAACCACTCATGTCCAATCGATGCAGTTGTGTCAGTTGTCTATACTTAAAACATTTAGGTTTTCATCTGAAAAAACATAATCCCTCTGTCCACAGCTGTTGCCGGCATGGGGGGATTACATCGTTTGATATTGTCCATTCATTCCATTCTTGTGATTTCAGTATCTCATGAACTCCTTCAGAGAATTTCCTCAAAATTGATAAATTAGAGTTTGGTGGTTACAGGTCACTGTGACCTCACGTCTGTTCTGGTCCATCCATCCCTTTCTTTTAAACTTGATATCTCACAAAGGCTTTGTGGGGATTTCTTCAAAAACAGCACGACCGTTCACTGTGACCTCACATCTGTTACGTTCTGAAATATCTTGTCAATTATATGTTTCACAAACATCTCGAGGAAATTCCATTACACCTGGGACAAACATTCACTTGGACATGAAGATGAACTGAATAGGAGTCTGGACAGACATGCATCTCAACTGCATGTCTGGTCGACAGACACATACAACAGCAATGCAGTCATTTTTATTATTTTAGAACACCTGACAACCAGAATTCATAGAATGACTTGTTTCAATGTCTGTACAGGACTAAATGAATGGGATCAGAACAATGTAAGAAAATTACAGTACTTGGAATGTATAAGATCAAACTGTAGCTGTGGTGTTAAGTTCCTATTTACATACTAAGATCATGTTAGTAGACAGTAAGTGGAGCCACTTTTAGAATTTCCTAAGTGAATTTTATATATCAGAGGCATGATTTTTTGGTGTAAAAGACACTGGGTTTGCAAAGACAGTGAATGAGAGAAAAAAAGCATTGTTAGTCACACACACTGCTCTGTAGTGATCTGTACTTATCATGCTTCACTGTTAGTTTGCCTGTCTGCAGTATTTTGTCACACCATGGATTACCATTTCTATTCTGTAGAAATATACCTGGGGAAAAATCAGATTTCTCTGATCATATGCCTCGATTATCATCCATTGGATGCCGGGGGTAAGGCACCAGCTTGTATGACGAGAGATCTTTTAACTATATGACGAGTTACACCGTAAACATAATTCATACTTTTGAATTTACTCACACATTCCAGGATCCTGCCAGGAACCGGCTCTTGGTTTTACAGTGCATGCTGCAGCAAGAGTCTAAAGCAGCATGACCCCAAATAAATGAATTAATAAAATAATGAAATGTTACTATTTTCCATGGTAATGGGGCTGAGAGGGCTGGAACATAGAGAGATAGTTCGTCTCCATTGGTCCTAGCTAGGCACTTGGAACAGCAACTCCAATCAGTGATTTGATGTAAAACATAGAGTGTGTTGTATAATGGATCATAACATAAGCTGATATATGTGCTTCGCCTGGTTTACTCAGTGCAAGTTGACTTCTTCAGTGCAGCGAAGATCTGCAGGGTGATTGGTCTGCAAGTCAGATTAAAGCTGCACACCGGCAGCATCAAGTGGCAGTAAGAGGTAATTAAACTTCAGTAGCACTTCACTACCATGAAACCCTGTAAAATGAGGTCAGTAAACAACATACAGCATCGGATTTGATTCTGAAGATTTGGTTAATCTGAAAGCTACAGTTTATCAGTCAGTGCGACGGGATGCTTTAAATTGAGATGATTTTAAAACAAAACAAAAAAAATCCACTAGAGCAGCTTTATCTCCTAACACTAATAACATCCTTTCACAGCTTGATCTCTTTTTCTGTCTTTTTCTGTTCATCTTGGCTGTTTGTATGTTCTCTCGGCTCTGAGCTTCAGACCCATGTGCTTGTTCATTCAGTTCATTCAATGGAAGGTTTCAGTAAAGCTATGGCAGCCTTTGCATTGTCGTCATGTTCGCAAATTAAGAAACATACATTCTGAAAACCTGTATGGGATCGATTGGTCTTGGGTCAATAGAAGCGTTTGTGTCTGTTTTCCTTCCAGCGCCCGTAAACCACCAGTCCTACCACTGCCAGGACTCCAACGCCCAAGACGGAGAAGAGGATGGTGAAGAAGAACTGGACTGCGCTCATTCCTTCCTCCTCAACAGCCACTGAAAATGATAAGAAGTCATCAGCAAACAGATGAGAGTTCTGTTTAAATTTATACAACTGCATGTATGTGCTGCAGATTCACTCCTTTTACACTCAACTGCCTTGTTATCCTGTTATCCCACCGTGTGCATCATTTTTGACCAAGATAAACAGAACAAAGGGTAGATGAAAGTACTGCAGCATCTGCTCCCCTGCATTTAGTTCATTATTAAACTCCATTGGATTAACTCAACTTTTAAATAAACCCACTCACAGTTTGTTCTGATGTATGCTATTGAAACTGATCAGTTAATAGTTTTTCCCAAAAACCCTCTGTTGTCTGACCATTTTTAATAACATTTGAATTTACTATAATGGACTGTACATCACTTTAAAAAAAATCCACTACAGTAGATGTTTATCTGGTACATCATTTTTTAATTCAGTGACATGTGCCAACACAGAGGAGGGCAGTGGTCTTTACCAGTACAAGTTGATTATCTTGTTGATAATGCTGCAGCCTCACTGTGTACGATACTCGATATTGTTGCCCCTCTGAAAAAGAATCAGAAATGCTGTACTTGTTTACAGCAAGGAGACTAATTTTGTTTCAGGGGAGACTGAGGGCAACATGAAGAAAGACCCCTGAATAAAAGCTGGAGAGTTTGGGAAATGCACACAATGTTATTGTGGTAGTAACGTTTCTCTATGACCAATCAGAAGTCTGCAGTTTTTTTCACGTCACCTTTTGATATCACCTCAACTCGCATGGAACCTCAAGGGAGGTGATACCAAAAAAAGTACCAGGGTAGATGAAGTACTATCCACAAGTTTTGCCTGATGGAAAACCAAAAAAGGCAAGTCGAGCTGATATAAAAAGCACTATTTGTTTTATATGAACTGCTGAGTGTCTAAAACTGAGTAACATCTGGGTAACAACTCCATCTGCTGATAAATTCTGGGATATGAGTGAAAGCTCCAGAACAGCTACATAAGAACAAAATCATTTAACCTAATCTTACAGTGATGTTGAAAAAGAAAAGAACACTACAAATTTAAAATTTGCTCTTCTCCAGTCTGTACATTTTTACTGGCTACAGTAAATTAAAAATATTTACCAACTATCATCAGGGTATATACATAAATCCTGAAGTTGGATTTAATACTTTTTAATACTTTTTTCAATACCTCCTCTACATTTTTTAAAACCAACATGACACTGAGCTGCAACTGTTTTAATCGACAACCTTTTTGACTTTTAAACTAATTTTAAGATTTATAATACTACACACTCTTCTCCATTACAACACAATTTAAAAAGTCAACTGAATAGATTTAAAGACTCTGTGATTTGCAAATATCTTGCATTTATTTAACTGATGCTATCAACAAGCTGTTTTTTGAAGAACAGGGGCTAATCCAAATCTGATGATGTACTGGTTTTAGTGTCCAGACACCACAGAACCTCCACACGCAGTGCTGGTGTGGCACGCTGTTGCAAACTCAAGTTCAGCCAGTCAGTACAGTGATGGTTGTTCTGAATAAATGAATAATGAAAAAGATGCAACTGCCTAAAAATATCATGCATTGCAATATTTTGGAAAACATGCCCAAATTCTGTTACAGGCTAAACTTGTGTTTGCTAAACTGCAACTTCCTGGAGGGACTGCGATGGTCACCTGGAGATGCTGTCGATGCAGCCGTGGCGTTTGGTTTGGAGTGTAACGGTGGCAGCAGCACAGAAAGCAGAGATGAGGCTCGTTCGAGATGAGCAAGTTCTGCACAGATTCCAGCAACAATAACCTCATGAGACCAAGGCTGTCGCAGATTTTGGAGTCAGGTAAAATAATTATTCAGGTGCTGCAGTTTGTCTCCACCGACTGTAAGACCTCAGGGCATGATGGGAAATGCCTGGCTCTTACCTGATCTAAGATCTGGTTCACGTGTTGGATTAACACTGATCCAGTCTTTAAACACCAGGTCCTCTAACCACCTGTCTGTGAATTTGCACTTACCCATGACAACCATTTCTTTAGTTTTCTGAGCGTCAGCAGCAGCCAGTGTTTCAGCGCAAACTGTTTGAGACGACGTGCGACCACCGAATATGACGTCACCATCACAGACATCGTCTAATTAAAACAAACGAGTCTAATCCCATGTTTAAATACAGTTACGCGAACTTAGCAGATAAACACAGACGGACAACTCATAGTTTGAAAAAAGAAAATCGAAAATTTAATACCTCACGAAATGGCGATTATTACCTTTTAATACTTTTTAAAACCCCGTGGACAACCTGATCATGTGTCCCAAAAAAAGCATAGAGAGTGGAGCTTCGGCGGCCATGCTGCATCTAACCTTGAAACTGTTCCATGTTGTCGACTCTGGGTATGGTGACCTCCTCCTCTTCCTCCTCCTCTGGATTCCTGTGTACCATCAGCTCGTACAGCTTCATGGAGATGATGTCGTGATTATCTAGAGAAACATGAACAAGTTGGTAATTAACCCCTTAAACTCTTGGGAGAAATGCTAATTTGTGTCTTATCAAACTACTGAAATGGTTGTAGTGCTTGTAGCCCAGTTTCTCTAAAGTTTTAATTGAATGAATTAAACAGAGGTCCCCAGTGGTCGAGCAGCCTTCACATGATTCATACCTGACAGGTCCCCGGTGGCAGAGGAGGCACCAAAGAAGTAGCCTCTAGGTAGCCGCAGTCCTGTAACTTCAGCACACTCTTTCCACTCCTGCTTACCATCGACATCCACCATGAGCTGGAGGTAGAGGATCGGCTAGCATGAGTCAAAATGCTAGGAGTACTTTTTATACAGATATTACTTCAGACAAATGACAGTGCATGCCCTGTAAAAGTAGCTTCCCCAGTTCAAGTCCAGCTGAGGACCATTGCTGCACGTCATACTTTTCCCATGTTCCCTAGAAAAATATCTTAGAAAAAAATGACCACACCTCACTGAGACTTTCTTACCGTGAATCTGGTGTTTAAGTATCTGATGAGGACAAACGTATCGTGAACCGTGTTACGCACCAAAGCTGTGCACCCCCCGAGTTCAGTGGACGGCCCATCCTGATCATGGTCATATGAGAGAGTCCCATTCCCAAGCATCACTGATATATATGGGAAAGCCCTCTGTGGAGAAGACAGGGTAGTTAGCCAAACACGCGACAATATCAAATCATGTTGTTATTATTATAAGATTACAATCACACCAAATAGCACCACTGAGTCAAAACGAAGAAAGAGATGAGATGACAAGATATTTTAACATGAAATATGACTTCTCAATAGCAAGTAGAGGTGTTTCTCCAAATTGATTCTCCAAGTCCACAGTTCAGTTCAGACCTCAGTTTTGGTTTTGGTTTTTGCCTTTTGAAACACTGATGACCAACACTGTGTACTGTCCACCACTAATTCTACTCAAAGCCCGCACACAAAGGAAAATGATATGTTGTCTTACAAATTGGGGAGTATTAATAGGAGGGAGTTTTCATTGTGAGAGAGGCAGGATGTGTCCAACAGGTTGGGTCAGGGGTTGAGTCGTGGTCATGAGTGTGGACATGTGTGTCATGATTTCAGTCTTGCTTCCAGAATCATTACACCCCTAGTATTAGTATCAGTGGTAACTAGTAATTTGTGTAAACAATGAGGCCACTGAAGACTGGCAGGCTCTAGTACACTATTTATTTATAGACAAATATCAACTGTCACTCACATCATGGGTCCTCTCAGCATTGGGGTAAGTGTCCACAAATATTCCAAGTCCTACAAACTGGTTCATGTTGCCAAACACAGGACCTGGAAGTAAACAGGAAGTACAGTAGTGAGTCCAGTGAGGCAGCAAAGTAAGAGTGAATATTTTGTCTTGGTTTTTTTTTTTTAATTGTTGACCTTGGCAGCTTTGTTGAGCACTAAGATGAGTCAACTCTAAATACTGGGCTGCATCACATTACATTAAGTAACACAAACACTAGTAGAGTCTCTTCCTACCATTCTGCATGCGATCTTTGGTTAACCAGATGGCCAGTCCATCCCCATTGAAATTCTTCTTTCCCTGTCCTGAGATTTTGAAGTGCACCTTGAGCTCCCAGTCCCGCAAGAGGAGAGGCTAGGAAGCAACAGAAACAAAGCAAAGCAGTTTATTCTTGTGCTCTGCTATGTGTTGTACATACTGGGCAACTGAAATGAAAAAGATACTCTAATTTTAAAAATTAGTTTAACGTTTAATATAAGTGTCAAATATAAATGTTTTATGTTCATAAAAATCTTCTACACAACATGTCATGTCCATATAGCACTCGTGTTAAGTGGTCCTGTTAATGGTGTGTGACGTAGGCTACAAGAAATTAAAGTGTGTAACAGTGAAATTCATGGGGGTCTTGACAACTAGTCCACTGCAGAGTGTAGTTTGTTGACTTACAATTCGACTCCACACTGCTCCCTGCCTGCTCTGCAGGTCTGGGGTCAGCCTCACATAGTCTGGTGTTACCACTGCAGTGCCCATCAGATCCCACTGTGAAGAACTAGAGAAGCCCAAACCTGTAAAACAGTGGTAGACTGACAATGTTATATGCTCCTAACCCTGTTTGGACTGTCTCCCAGCAGTGAGCAGAGCTTTATAAAAATACTTCTCTCTTACAAAACACAAATTTCAAGCTTTGTGTCACTTTGACATTTGTTGTCAAGTTTGTAATGGGCTCACTTTCGCCTCTGTGGCACCAGAATTTAAAAACAACTACAACTGATGTTACCACTAGAGTACATATCAGGCCGCACATACCTGTCTAAATAAATTGTGTTTCATGTTTGTACCTGACACAGTTGACTTTGTGTGGTGCTTTTTTCATGCTTGAGTGCTCCAGCCATCTATTTATTTTTTTGGTGTAGTCTTACTTTGAACTGCAATTACACCTATATAGCCTGCATGTTCACCCCATGTCTTGGTGGGTTTTCTCCAAGTACTCTGGCTTCCTCCCACTGCCCAAAGATAAGCAGTTAGGGTTAGGGTTGATTGGCGACCCTATATTTCCCATAGGTGTGAATGATTGTCTGTCTCTATATGTCTGCCCTATAATGACTGGTGGGATAGGCTCCAGGACTCCAACCACCCTAAAGAGGAAAAGCGGTTAGAATAATCAATGAATGTCTGGTTAACTGGCTCATCTCTGTTAAAAAGAAGTGCTGATACAATTCCAAGCACTGTTGCTGGCCGTATCCTTTAACTTAGCTAGTTAAAATTACAATACTTGGTGGATTAAACTTTCAAGCTTTCTTTCAACTTGTGTTTCAAACAAAGCAAGTGCAGTTACTGTACATCCCATGGCTTATAAAACATGCATCACATAAATAGCAGCTCATAAAGACAGAGGTTAAAGCGTTACAATGCCTTGCTGATTTTAAGAGTTTACTCCAGGGGTGTCCAATCCTGGTCCTCGGGGGCCACTGTCCTGCTTGTTTTCCAACCATCTCTGGCCTACCCACTCCTGATCACCTGGATCAGGTGTGTTCAGCCAAGCAGAAGCTGGAAGTGCACGGATGGTTGGAAAACAAGCCTAAGGTTGGCTACCCCTGGTTTAGTCTGGTGTGTGCAACGAAAGTCCTAGAAGCCTCCAGTCATTATTACTAACTATGAAGCTTTTGTTCAGAAGATGATCCAGTATCTTACGAACCATTAAAACAATACATCCATTGTCCTAGTGATTATATATAAAATATTGTGGTTTCCTAAGCTGTAGTGACGCATGTAGCTTTGGGCGTCATCAGTCACGTGGTGTTGTTCTTGTAATAAAAGCGCCGTCACGACGTTGCGATATGTTACTCTGTCAATGTGCTCTGTGTCGAGTGAAATTAACTTTGGTATCACATACCATCGCTTGTTAATTTTAAGCTAGGTTTTAAATAACATCATTAACTGTTTTTATTTGTGTGCTAACTGCAGCAGTAATTCCCCAGACTGTGACATTAGCTAAGTTGTGTCATAAGTGTCTGAAGGGCACAAAGTTCCTCTTGACTAATAATTACCCTCGTAAGCTAACATGAATACAGCACTTGCTATTCAAGAATTATGCTCAATTGAGCTAAATACTCATTTACAATTGTTGCTAACGCTAACTTAGTTTAGGTAAGTTGACGCTGCATTTGTTAGCTAACGGTTAGTTGGTGGTAACTTACCACGGTACGGTTTTGCCAGAGAATATTCTCGCTTCAAAAAGTCCTCCATAAACTCCTGGTCGTTTGCCAGCGACTGGCTTATCAAAATACAAACGGTGACAAACACACATGTTAATTCACGGATGTTTTTAAGGTGAAACATTGGATACAAAGACCAGAGACTTGTCAATCTAAACAGACTTGGTTTCTTTACAGTAACAACCATCTTTACGTTCGTTCGAAACACTACGTCACGTGGTTTCAGGCGAGTGAGGTAGAAAAACTCCATTTCCGGTTATTGCTTTTCAAATTAAAACCTCCTACAAAACTTAATTCAGTTCTCGTTATATTATATATATAATATCTGTGTGCTGAGAAAAGACCTTATCACAAGACCAGTGGTGGAAAATATTCACATCTTTAATTTAAACAAAAATAGGAATACCACTTTTATTGCTTACTAAATTTATACATATCATTATCCTAACAATAAAATGAGAGTACTGATTATGTGCTTCGCCTGTCTTCATGATGTTAGTAACGTAAATTATATTAATAATTTATTGACCCAGCCAAAAAATAAGTATTAATGTTGTAGCCTGATGTCCCCTATCAGGGGGTCTGGAGCTATTTAGTAGAAAACACTGACATCTTCTGTCAGCTGGACTTCATCACATTGCATTCACAAGTCTATGATCTTTATGTAGCTCACAGCTTAATACATCTAGTCCACACTCTATATATGCAGTCCTCCCTAAACTAAACCAGAATCAAATCAACAGGTTCGGTTAGGCTATTTCTAAATTGAAATAAAGGCGGGGGGACTGACTCACGATCACCCACGGTACGACTGATGGAACATAAGCTTACACCAACAAATAGTTCATTTAATATAATATCAGTCGCATCAGTTGCATCAAGTTAGCTCAGCATCTAGTCTAAACAAGAGTTAAGTAATGAATTTTGTAAAAGCTGCTAAGAAAATGACAACTTTGCTAAAACTAGGTTTCAGCTTTGTGTGAATTGTTTTTTATTATTTGTGAGTTTACTTTATTAGTTTTGATTGTCAAAAGGACTTTCAACTGTCAATTAATGTTTGTTTTCTATTTACTCAGTTCACATATATCCATTATTATTTTGCTATTCTACATTTTTTGATAGTTTTTCTCCTCAAAGTATGCAAGTTGTTTTTTTTATTTATTTATTGTAATCAGTAGCAGAGTCTCTAGGAGTTCCAGGAGGAGTTGTGTGCTCATCTCCTTGGTGTATCATTGAAATCTGGGTGCCCACCAACACCCAGCTGCAACCATTTCCCTGCCAACACAAGCAGCGGCGGGGGACAGTCAAAGGGCCACCAAAGGAAGGCGAAACACTCCCTGGCAGTGTGAGCAGGTTTTGACGTGTGTGTGTGTGTGTGTGTGTGTGTTTTCACCTACTTTCAATTTGTTCTATTACACCAAAAAATTATCTTTCCTCAATCTCAAACCAATAGCTGTGAGCACCTAAACATAACCACGCAAAAGTGTAATAAAGCTGCAGTCACAAAACCAGTGCAATGCAAGAACAGATAGTTGGGTGGGCAGAAATCCATTACAGGGGAACTTTTTCAGGGGAATGATTAAGTAAAGAATAATAGATTACCTGTTAGTAGTGTGTTCAACCTATTAAGGAAGTGGTCATTATTCAGATTTACAGATACGTATTCCTTAATATGGTTTCTTCTAGTCTCTAGTTTTACCATTATCTATTTTATAGTCTTCAATTCATATGCTTCCATTAACTATTCATTAATTCTTAGACAATCCCTCTTTCAGTTCTTGATACCTTCTCACATTTTTGTGAACCATATTGAAAAGTAGTGTATGATGACATAGTTATGCACATGCAGAGTTGGGAGAGTAATTTGATGTCTTTTGATCGTAAGACAGGAAAGGAGATATTCATTAATGTTGTGGCGTCCACTTTCCATTTTTTCATAATTTGCATTATCACGGGAAACGTGTCCGTTATTGACTGTGAATTACATTAGACTCAGCTCTTACAAAAAGAGATATCAGTGACTAAATAAAACAATGAGAAGCTCTTTGCTGAGCCCGCTGGCTCACTCGCCCGCATTGTTGTCTCATAAAAGAATGGTTCGATTAATGGACTGAGCCAAGTATTGATATGTGATGGTGGACGCCAGGCTCGCGCCAGGATCCTGGAAGGAATTATAGTAATAGCGTTCAAGTTTAGGGTGATGCTATTGCTCCTCTGGGACAAACAAAGAGACAGAGTGGGAATAAGAGAGCAAACATGAAGGTGTTTATGGTTCTGTGGTGACTTGAGGCTCTTAGTATTTCCTGTATAAATCCCTTGAGAAGATATTATGTACTTACACTGAGAATTCCAGCTGAACCTTGAAACCTGATACATCAGTGTCTAGCACCTCTACTGACACCCACGCGATTTTTTCCATCACCATTTGTGCCATCCTGTAATCTGCGGCAGAGACTGACACATCCAGCATCAGGTCGTCTGCAGAGCCATAAATTCTGCCAAAGCTTATTGAGTGGAGAGAGGATCGCAGGGCATGCTTTGTGCAGTCGCTTCCCGCTGGGGCCGACATGCACCGTAATCCCCATTTGTAAGGTCAAGAGATATTTTAATATCCGTTGGTCACAGTCAGATTCAGTGCCATCCACACCTGTTCTGGTGTAAACAATTGGGAGTGAGTGTTTCCCAGGGGGAGAGAAGGTATCATGGCAATGCAGCCTATGTGTTTTGTACAGGTTTGGAAAGTATGGCTGACCACTGCAAAATGATTTTTATCTTTTATAGGTGCAACTATTAAATTGAACAGCTGTTGAAAGTTTTTCTCCTAATATATATATGAATATATTTGGGCGGCATGATAGCTCAGTGGGCAGAGCAGCTGTCTCCCAACCCAAGGGTGAGCAGTTTGATTCTTAGTCCTGGCAAGCTACATTTCAAGGTGTCCTTGGACTAGATGCCAAAACCCCGTAGTAGCGCTGACACAGGTCTAGCAGCTGTCCAAAAAACAATTTCCCAAAGGGGATCAATAAAGTATCAATTATTATTATTCTTACATAAGAGAATCCGGCATAAAGTCTAAATCAAACATGCAGAGCGATCCGCTGTGGCAACTCTGCAAGGGAGCAGCTTACTTTCACTGATAATAGAATAGAAAGGCTGAATCACCGACCGAACAAGAGTTACCACATTCCAGTTCTATGCCTCTGCTAACCAGTGACACTGTAGTTTATATGCATCTTTCCAAAATCATATTCTAAGAAATTTATGCAAGAGTCAAAGCAGTTGTTTGTAACAGACGAAGTGAAATTCCAAAAACACCTAAATCTAATCAGCTCATCACTGAGTCCTAGTTGACAGTTGTGCCAAATTTGAAGGAATTTTCTCATTCTTTACATATCACGTTCACAAGAATTGGGTGACCGCATTGATGGACAACATGATGCCTCTGGCCTTGACTATCATCAGGGCGGAGACATAAAAAGGGGAAAACTGTGTCAGGTTTCTCCTTTATTCCCTGATTTGTCTCGAAAAGAGAAAAATCAGTAATGTATATTAGTAATACATCATATGGGTTAAAGTAAGTAAAACCCGAGTTTATATTTTCTCACAGTGACTGTATGCATTCCTGCAGTCAAGAATAAATCTATATTGCGTCTTAAAGCTATAATGTGCAACATTTGGGAAAGTGCAATAAATTAGAAGCTGCAAATCTTACTAATCAAGCAGAAATTACTGAAATTCTCTGATTGGTTAGAAGGGTGAGCCTTGCTCACAAACTTTAAGAAAGCAAATATCTCTGCACTGCTGGCAGCTCTGTTCAATGAGTCCAGATCACAGAGGGCTTTGACAGCACCTCACCACATTAAGATACGTTTTAGAGCAAAATATCAGAAAAAAGTTACATACTTCAGCTTTAAGTAAAGGATGAGACTAGATCGAGGGATGAAATTATATTCAATTTTATTTGTGGGAATCTGATCTTTGTAACACACAGTTTTTGCTGTAGTGGTCCACAGGAACTGATTTCTGTTACAAAGGCAAGAAAGCCTGTTGTTGACGTTTAATTTACCATGACACCACCTGGATGTGATCTATTAGCATTAATCATACAGCCGCTCCTCTGATAAATGGACACTGCATGTGTGTGTTTGGGTTTACGTTGCACATACAACGTGCAGTTAACCCAGTGTGTCCCAGCCTCCTGACAAGCCCACAGTGTGAAGTGGGCGAATGATTAAATAATGAGGAGACCTTAATGCTTCCTCTGGCAGGACATGCCTCTGTTAATATATGATCACTTACAGCAGACAGTAAACGTCCTCTTTGTCTGCTTAAAAAACGCAGACATTAAGAACAGGCAAACACCTCTGGGCATAAATATTCACACTATTCAAATCAACAGGCCGGAGAGAATATGGTCAGAGCAGTCAGCAGGGTGAAATATGGCCGCTGCTCATTGCGGACACACTTTAATGGGCTTTTCACCCCCCCATCCTCCCCCTCACCCATCAGCTTTTTGTGCTGACAAAAAGGAAAACACATCTTCTTAATTGAAACACTCATTTCCTAACCATTTTGTCTTCAGCATGTGTTACCCAAGCACGTTCTCACTGTAGAAAACAAAAGACGCACAGCTTCTTTTTTTTTTCAGCTTCCTGGCTGTGTGAAGATGGAAAACGGGAAGTCGTCTAGGTTTTGAGCACATTTGTAAATGCACAGAACTCCTAAAAAATATTGACTTTCTCGGGCTACTCCAGAAAATTAGCGTCACTCTGCCAGCTTCTGTAAATTATCCTGAAAAGTGCACTGATGTTTCCTTTATGGCACTGAACTTAAAGACGGGTGGATGAATGACCAGGAGACGTGATGAGGTGTCCATCACCTAAACACTGAAACCTCATACTCCTTTGTTGTGTGGAGAATACGAGGGCAGTTAAATAACTTTTGAATAAAAACTAAAGTTTGCGCTCAAGTTTTATCACAATGTATGAAGGAATCTTCTTTTTTTTAAAATTCATGCATGAAAGGGTTCAATATAAAATGAAATGTTATGCAGACAGCCATCATGTATGATTCTGGGGTTGTTTTAATATATGATCAGTCATGATGTCACTCATTTCATTAGAAATGTAATTGATTATGATTGTCATTCATTTCTTTATGTGAACGCACACAAAGCAAGGATGGAGCGATTATTAGAGTGGAGCTCCTTAAACATCATCACTTTCCAGAGAGCTGATGAGCGGAGAAGCTGCGGCTCTCTCTTCAATCCATCTTTCCGCTCTCAATAAGCTAATAGTTCTAATGTGTCAAAATTGATTTCTATGGGCCTCCTGCCTCCTCCTCCCACTGCCCTTCCTCATCCCCTTTCTTCACTCACCTTCCTACACAACTGATTTATTGTGTTGGTGATGCTGGAAACATTACATTGATTTGTTTTTTTTCTTTGCATAAACTCTACTCTTTTCTTGTGAGAACTCACTGAAGAGTGTATGTATCACTCACTTTACTGCTGCTTTACATCAATTTTCATGATGCACATTTTTTAGTAGTAGAAGAAATGTCTTTGTATTTGGCACAAACATCCACTCAGTGATAAACTGAGGTCAAAGGTTACTGTGACCCTTATGTTCCTACCATTCTTGTGGACATCATGTCTTTACATTTTTCATTACTGGTTCTTAGCACAGAGGCTGTTGTTGTTGTGGTGATGGTGCAGACTGGAGATCCCACTTACAGAAAGTTCACCCTTGAAGTTGTGTGATGTTATTTTCAATTTTTTTATGCTCATGTGAAGCACCTGGAGATATGAAGAGTGCTATACAAATAACACTAACCAGACTTTTACACTATATTCTGTATAGTCAAAGGTGGTAAGTAACTAAGTATATTTACTCAAGGACTGTACTTACAATTTTGAGCTACTTGTACTCTACTGGAGTATTTTACATTTAATAATTTCTTTTGGGGAATTTTTTTTTTTTATTCCATTACATTTACTTAACATTTCACTAAAAACCTCTGTCATTTTGCCTACGTTTAAGAAACGTGATACATTTTTTTTCTAAAAAAACCCCCAGTAAACCGTGTGTCTATTTGAGATGTGTGGACATGATTCATACCAATGTGGTTCAGTCCAAAGTGTGTTTCAGCCTTCTGCACCCCAGATAAACTTTAGGCTGCAGGGATGAGCTGGGGGGTTAAAGGAAAGGATTCACAAGGTGGTGCTCAGCATTCCTCACATTTCCCACCTCCTCAGATCCCCCTTAAGAAATATTTGCTCAGTAGGCCTAAATATCAACAAAACTCGTCAGGACTGTAGCACCTTCTGTTGTCAGTTTCAAGTTCGAGGTAACAATGAGCCTGTAAACCTCTGAAGATGAAAGTGTTGAAATAAGAATCCATTTTCCTGTAGATTAAATTGAACAGGAACTGTGTGTTCGCTGTACAAAGAGGATACAGCTGAAACATCTGAAAAACGAGGCGAGTGAAATGTGTGATGGATTCAAAAAGTTTTAAATTAATTTAATTGAACGAGGTCACATCATGACGTGTGACAACACTGTTGACTGACTGCACTCAGAGCAGATTTACCAGGGGTAAAAGGGAGCAGCCATCGTTGTATTCAAAAATGTAATCACTCACATGGAGCTATTCACCTCCCTGCCACTCTGCCAAAACCTTTGCCACCTCCATCTTTCAAGATCAACCACTGATTGTACTTGACTTAATCATAAGCTAGTTGACTTTTGTATTACAAATCTGCATGTGCAAAAATAACTATAGCTGTTAATAAAAGGTATTATATTTTGTACTACAAGAATATACTGTTGACCAACCGTGACTCACTAGCTTATGTACAATATAAAAAAACATTCACACTTAAGAAGATCAACTTTATACGTCATAAGTTTCACATCATTCACTGTATCCACTGGTTTTGTTTGTTTGCCCACTAGCATGCCTTTGTTCTCTTTTGCTGGCATTACCACTTGGCCCAGCCTGCTCCACCTCGATGCACCTGCTTCTCATAAGCCAGACAGCCACACTCAGCCTCAGCTGTACTCAGCCATGCTCAGTCTCTGCTCAACTGTTCATTGACTACAGCTTTGTGACTTTCTAACACTTTTGTTCTCACCTTGTTCTGTCTTTGACTTGAACCTCGAGTGCACCTTCACATATCTCATTGGATCATTTTGAATGGACTTGTTTTTTTGGACCTGGTCCTTGTCTTAGACCCTCTTTGCTCTGTTTGTCCATCTGCCTTCCTGGTATGAAACCCTGCTATGAACTCTGACCACATTTGTGCCTGCCACCTTGTGCCAAGCCACTCACCTACTGAACTTTCATACGCCTGTTCTGCAAGCCTTAGTATTCACGTAACTGCTTCCGTGCCTGCTGCCTCAGTTCAAAGACTCACAGTTGTATTTTTGTTTATTCTGTAAAACTCTTTACAGCAGAACGTGAATAGGTTTCCCATAAAATATACTTTGAAGGGAAAAAGGACCATGACTATGACATGAATGGAGTGATGATACAACATGCTGCAGTCTGACAGTGGCTTCCTTCACTTTACTTTCTCATGGCTTCTCTTTCAGTCTGCCCCACCTCAAGAGACATGTGGCCCCTGTGTACGTCTGTTTGATATCAGATAAGACCTTGTCTCTTTTAGCACCTTCTCACTGCTGTTAAACTACATTCCTCCCACCTCCTAAGCCCAAATATGCTCACTCGCACTAACCTGTTACCACCAGGCCATTCATCAACGTTCAGCTATCCAAACATGAGAGGTGTCAGGGAGACAGCGGGGCCAAAGTGGTTTGGAAACTTTCCAGTGACCCTGGTGATGGAGATTGTTAGATACTGTAGTTCTTTAGAAGACAGTCTGCTGGAAAACGACAGAGAGACTTTTTGAAGAGAGGCTTTGAATATGAATTAACATTCTTTTCAAAGAGTGTCAGCATCACAAAACAAATGATAGTAGGAACCTGTGTAGCTGCTGGTTAAAGGACAAAACATTTACTATTATCTTTTCCAATTCAGTAGTTTTGGGATGGATTCAGCTTACAATTATTGATCAGTGTAAAGAGTTCATAGAAACTATGAGAAAAAACATTTCATTACCATCAATAATACTGGACATAGCCAGTACATTTATAATGTCCTTTTAAAAGAAAGAAACCTCTGGTGTACTGAGCCACACAAAGAATAAGCCAAGGAGAACAGTAACAGCTGGTGACAAAAGCATCCTCCACAAAGCAGTGAGTGAGCGTTTAATGGGAGATGTACCTCACATTTGGTTTGTTTGTTTGTGTGTGTGTGTGTGTGTGTGTGTGTGTGTGTGTGTATAGAGTGGTGTGTAGGTGTGGATCCATGTGTTTGTGTTTGCATAATTAAGTGTACATTTGGTGATACCTGCTCAATCTTGTTTTTCATGCTGATTGTTTCCTTTGGACTTGGTTTTACTTTGGTGGTGGTAGTAATCTGTCCAACTTGACAGCCAACAAAAAGTGTTTAGTAAGGTGTTTGGCCCCTGCTTCCTGCCAGACAGCCGTAAGATACATGAACTCATTTGGTATTTTGATATTAGTGGTGGAGAGCAGTGTCTAACATGCTCATGCCTAAAATCTCTTATAGGTGTTGAACTGGATTGAGATCTGGTGACTGTGAAGGTCATATTTAAGTCATTTTCACATGTAACAAACCTTTCACTGAGCCCTTGTGCCCTATGGATGGGGACACTGTCATATTGGAAGAGCCCACTCCCATCAGGAAAGAAATCGTTGTTTTTTTATTCTATTCTATTCTAGGATAATATAGGATCTAGGATCCTCTAAGGGGACAAGTGGACCCAAACAATCCCAGAAATGCCAAAAATGCCCCCAATAGCATAATAAATAAAGCACAACATCACAGTATCCATTATTATCCATAAAATAATAATAAAAATTATCTTTAGGTGATTATTTTGTGATGTCAGAGGGCAGTGAATGTGTCACTTTTCTCAGCTGAGGGAATCTGCTACTATTTAATGTGTGGTAGCGCTAAACAAATAGGTGACAGACGTTTGACCTTCAGGTAGTGGTCGCATATTCTTACACTACTTCTTATTAGGTTAACATTCATATAATGCATTTATATTATGTACAGCTTGAAAACATTTCTGCACTGTAAAACTGTCTTAGTTTTGCTTACATTTCAACAGATCCTTATCACATCACTTGAATGCATCACGTTTCCCACCAAATTAAACTTTGCATCATAACGCCTGCCTTATGGACCATATCCCCACTCTCAAAAGGTTTTACTAGGGACAGTGTGTAACTGGGCAGTGACTCAGTGGAGATCTGTGGGTTTATCCTCAGTGACAGGTTTCACACGCAGCTCGTGGGCCAAACCCACAAATAACAGCCAGACGCGTTGTTTGCCATCATTCTGGGACCTGTTTCAGATTACTGACTGGCTCTTTGAAGTTGGCTGAGGGACAGGCAGAGTTTTCGCTTCTGCTTCTCTGCCAGAAAGAGGATTGGGTCATCAACAGCTCTGCCACCCACCGCATATCTTAAATGACCTCTGAATAAGACGTGTGCTTACTTAGACATCTGATCAGAGAGTTGTCGGGAGGCTGTAACAAAAGGTCCAGTATGAGGTATTTCTTGATTTCACGGAAATGTCCTCGCTGAAATACAAGCCTTTAGGAAAACTGCTGTCACTCTGTATTACACATTGTTTCTTCAAAGGCTATGATATACAGTAGATATTATGACAAGCTCCAGTATATAAAGTATAGAGTAAGTGGGCACTTTTGATATGTTGCTTATATTTTCTATGGAAACTAAACTTATTTCATTAACACAAATTATTGATAGTACTTCTTTTCTAACTTGTGAATCACAAAAATCATCTTAGGGCTGTCAATGTTAAAGCATGTGATTAATGTAGAAATTTAAACACGCTTTTTTTTTTTTTTTTTACTCAAATTAATATTATGATCAAGTCCAAAAACAGGCAGTTCACAGCTACAAGTTGAGTTATGAGGCCAATGTTAGCCAGAGTCAGGGCTCTATAGCATGTATATAGGTAAGAATATGCTAAATATAAAATTGAAAGTTAAAATTAGAATGTGCAAAAGTCAGAATGTACTCATACAGGTCTTTATTTTCAGTGTTATTTCCATGAATACTTATCTCTTGGTTTCTTACCTGCCACTTTGCTGCACTTGTTACACTCTTTTTCTTTCTTTCACCTGCGCTGTGCATTTATCACAGCCTTAAAACTAGAATCTCCACTTCACAGTTGCATGTCTCTGCCAACCAAGTTGCAGTGTACGTGCATACCAGTTCATTCAAGATCCCAAGTAGACATTTGTGCGGAGAGTGCAGGTGCTGAGAAATTGTGTTGACAAAAACGGGACAGATGTGAGGTCACAGTGACCTTTGACCACCAAGTTCTAATCAGTTCATCTCTAAACTCAACTGGATGATTGTGCTAAATTTGAAGAAATCCAATCGAGGCATTTCTGAGATATTGCATTCATGAGAAAGGGCAGTCATTGGTGCAGGGACATAATAAGACCACTGTCTACGAATCGCAGTCTTAAAACAGTGAATGCAACATAATGTATTTAAAATAATGTAATGAATGAAACATTTTCCTTTGACAGATTTTAATACATGGCTCACTTTTCTCACATAGCTTTCGCTTGCATTCTAGAGCCAACAAATGGAGATGGATGAAAATAATGAAATCCAAAACAGATGACTGAAACAACAAACCTTCAAGATTAGAGTAAAATATTGATTCATTTGTATATAGGTTGAGGACATATTTAGTAATATTCTTTTGTACTGTATTAGAAAAACAGATATCAGATAGTTTGATGTGATTGCATATACTGTATATTGCTACCTCCTATGTTATCATAACTATATATATACATATACATAACTATAGAGCTCCTGCAGTGCTACACATCATGGGTGGCACTCATGTATCCTGAACCTGCTGCTCTCACTCACAGTAAGATTTCCCTGGGACGTTCCTCCGCTGTCAGGGACCGCTGAGCAATAAACTTCCCGTAACCAAACCCGGTGCCTAATCCAGCCGGGACAATCGCTGGCAGAAGCTGCACCTCTGCAGAAATGAACCCCTGCAGACTGTCGCCACACAGCACTGCATGGGTGGACAGACCACATCAGTGGAGCTCATCAAACCACAGGGTACTGGAATGATGTGGGAAGACAGAAAACCAGTGTCTGTGTCAGAATGTTGGGATTTTGGGCTGTCAGATTTCATTGGTGCAGTTATGGTGTTCACCACAGTGTATTGTAAGGGGGGGGGGCAACACACACAAAGCTCTTGATATAAAGTATGAGGTGCAAATTTAAAATGTTCTATGTGTGTAGGTGGTTCAGGTTTGGTGTGTGATAATGTGATTCATAAACTGAATTAATAAAGTTCAATTCCAACTAGTGGAGAACAGCATCAGCAGGTTGTGAAGAAACGTGAGGCAGCATTTTCCTGCACATAAAGTGCAACACCACAGAAACCCCACCTACTGTCATCAGTCCAAACGTGTCAAGGAGCAAATCAGCTTGGACACAGGCTGAGAGGGATCAGAGCCACTGGACTGTGGGTAGAATGTTTTCGGGGACAAATCATCCAGAGGAAAAATAATAGTAAAGCTGATACCTTTAATGCGTTTTAGTGACAGACGTTTAGTGCAGATACGTTTATCCTGTGGGTATCAACTTTGCGTAAAATCATAACCCGATCAGTGTCGTGCGTAAAACTTTCTTTTTCTTTCGGAGACCATGCGAAGCTTCTCGGAGCCGTGCGTCCCAGGCGAGCTACCACATGCCCTTCCAAAAAGAGTCGAAGATGCGGCCCTTCGAGAGACTAACCTGGGCGGACCCCCGCTGTTCTCAGGCATGGCTCTATCTCCCCCAGTGTCAGCAGATCCCAGTTTGGATGATCCCAGCGTGCACCCGGTGAGTCGGACGTCTCCACCGGGGCAGCCTGCGAATTTGTGCCCCGACATTCAAGGGGGAGGTGAAATAGCAGAAGATGAGCCGAATGTTTATTTGGAAGCCAGCGAGCTTTGGAGACAGTTCTACAAATACGGCACAGAAATGGTCATTACAAAATCTGGAAGGTACAGTAAATGTTGAATAATTACGCATGGATGGAAAGGTTTGATGAACGCTTCATGTGCTTATCTGTTCACTCCACAGGCGAATGTTTCCGCCACTCAAGGCCAGGTGCTCCGGCATGGACAGAAAAGCCAAATATATTCTTCTGATGGACATCGTGGCGGCTGATGACTGCAGATATAAGTTTCATAACTCCCGCTGGATGGTGGCGGGGAAGGCAGACCCGGAGATGCCCAAACGCATGTACATCCACCCGGACAGTCCGGCCACGGGTGAGCAGTGGATGTCCAAAGTGGTGAACTTCCACAAACTGAAACTGACCAACAACATATCAGACAAACACGGATTTGTAAGTTTATATTTAACTTTTTTTTTTACGTATTTGCGCAGTTATGTTGCCAGGGAGTCTAAGTCTATTTTGCGCTTATAGAATGTATCCAAATGTGAACACAATTCTACAAAATCTGGGATTAACATCATTATGTTATTTTATTGTTTTCATTTTCAGACAATTCTCAACTCGATGCACAAATACCAGCCAAGGTTTCATATAGTGAAGGCAAACGACCTCCTCAAACTGCCTTACAGCACCTTTAGGACATTCGTCTTTTCTGAGACAGAATTCATCGCAGTAACAGCTTATCAGAACGAGAAGGTATGAGGTTTAACTCTTCTTAAAGCCCTTTCAAAAAGGATGGAGACTTCAGTTTGTCTCGAGAGGCCTGATGATTTGTTACTGTTACATCAGCCTGCGCTTCCAAAAAAATAAAAAGACTCCTCAACCACAATATGCGCCTGGGATTGTTTTTCACTATTTAAGTAAGTGATCATTTCTCTTTGTACCAACTCTCAGATCACTCAGCTGAAAATAGACAATAATCCTTTTGCCAAGGGATTCCGAGACACGGGCAATGGACGAAGAGAAAAGAGGCAAGTTATCATTATGTGCCTCACATTACCCTCTGCTACAGTATTTGAATAAGTGAATAAGTTATCATCCAACACTCCTTCTTTTTATACTGGATTCAGTCTGGTGGCAACTACAACTATAATCATACCATATGTGTACAGTAGATTCAGTTGAGTCTAGGTTCTCTCTAGCAGACCACCCCCATCAGACAGTCTAGTGGCAAGACCAAAATATAAGTCTCTAAAATACTGTAACTACAACAGCTAATTCATGTTATGAATAAATAGCTATAATAACCTAGTGCAAGCATGAGACTCGAAATCAATTCATTCTGCTCCACTCAGACCTCCATCTCTGTGCTCTGTTATGCTCTTCTACTGTCTGCTACTCTCCACCACGCTCTGTGCAGCCCTTCAGGTATTAATCATGACTAAATTACAAAAAATAGAAAGCTGCAAAACTTACTAATCAAGTAGGAATAAGGATTAGAGATACCACATTCTGTGCTTAGCCCTGCTCAAACCTCAAACCTCTGGACTGCTCCTACACTGTTCTATCTCAAACAAAAAGTACCAGGCATACAGTAAACTCAACAATTTAAAGATGCAGTAAAGTAAAATGTAAAGTACATTCTTTGTCAAGCCTACAGTATCTAGAAACACATCTGCCAAAGTTGGAAAAGTTAGTTTCTTAATTAAAGATGACAGTAAACTAGAAAACACATTATATATATATATATATATATAATATTAATGATAACCATCTGTAGTATAGACTATCACCAGACTGCTAAATGTCTAAAATGCCCCCCAAAAAATCTAAAGAGGACAATTGTTCAAAAAGATGCCATGTGTGATGAGTGTGGTATATATACATACATACTGTACACTTCAGTATAGTACTCACTTTTTTCTTTAATAATGATTTTGTTCTAAAGCAAAAAGTTCATTTTTTTACTTTTTATAACAATGCGACTCGTTTCACAATCAGTGAACTGTCTAACTATTTTGTTATTTGCTATAGTATATCAGAAAGGGGAGCAAATACCTGAGTTTGCTTAAGTCCAAGTTGAAGACATCCTCAAACATCTGAAGACAGTTCAAACAATAAAAAGTTATAAATAATAATAAAAATCCATGGAATTACAAAATTATTTAGGGTATTTTCATAATAATAATAATGAATAATAATGAATACTTTATTGATCCCCTTGGGGAAATGAGCATCATATTGACCACCTTAAGCTACCGCATTTGCAAAGCTTGCAGACAATTACTGTACTAAATAACTACTATTACTGAAACTGTTTAACCATACATTTTCCAGAGCAGAAACATTCCTCACTGACTAAAATTTAAACTTCTCGTCTGCTGTTTCACAATGAGCACGTCTGTTTTACACTTTACATCTTATCTTCTAATAAGTTACCAATCACTTGTCATGCTTTTCTTTGTAACATCAGGAAACTACAACATCCATTGGAAAAGTCTAAAGAGATGCGTATGACTGACACGAAGCCTGAATCTGTGAAAGATTTGTCCTCACGATATTCAGACAATTCCAAGTCTTCAGGTACAGAAATGTTTTCCAGCTACTACTTCAACATGTATAATGCTCATTTTGCCAATACAGTATATAAAATTCTGTTACTTGTCCTGTTATTGTTTTTTTTATAATTTTTCAAGATGCCCGTGAAAGTGACAGTGACAAAGATGTTGAGGACAGTGCTGGAGAAAAGGACAGAAACCTGGAGAAAGGCACTAATGCTGACGCCAAAGTTTCTACTACAGACAGGACTGTATACACTCCAACTGTGATGCAGACAGAACTGGTCCCCAGACATCACCACGGCATCAGTAGAAGATCTGAAGGACCAGGTTGCTCTGAGCCACAAGACTCAGACAGGGAACAATTGTACAAATTATGCAGTGGTTTTGCACACAGTTGGGTTTATCCACCGGAATTAAACAGTAAACTGTGGGATTCTAGTCTTTTCTACCCTTCTCAGGTGAACGACTGGTACAGTGGTGCCACTGTGGACACAGCAGTACAGAGTGGACTGAGCCTGGCACATGTCAGGACTCCAGGACCTGCAGGGTTTTCTGTCGGCCGTCACCAGCACACACTGGTACAGGTACACAGAGGACTAACACAACAGTTACTTAAGTGTTATTACAGATATCACTAAAATGTACGTTAAGTTTAGAAAGAGCAGTGATTAATCTATCATAATAATAATAATATGTGTAACCTGCATTTTAACATTGTAGGAAATAATTCAAACTCATTATTATAAACTATCACGTCCACCAACTTAAACAATCCGATGGGTCACCTGTTCTTCTCATACAACACATAGCAGTGTACCAGCAACAAATATACCTGACCTTTGTTGCCACTGTTACATTAATAAACATCGACTTTAGATTGGGTTGTGGTTTGGTTACAGTTGGTCAGGAAAAATTTGTGGACCTTCATTGTTATGGTTACAGTAATAAGTATGTGGTTATGCTTGTGGAATATCATGGATAAAAATATCAATATTAATGGTCAAATGGACAAACAAATGGCCATAATAAAAAAAACCCGACATAATCAATTGGAAACAGGATACTGGGCTTAGTCTCTATTTGCTGAGTTACCTGACTTCCTCTTTTGCTACTGTCACAATTACTACGTCTGCTAGAACTATAAAACTATGGGCAAAGTATGGGTTGAAAAAACACTGCTGGCACAGATGAAGTCCGGTGGCCATGTGTACGGTGGAATGAAGCAGATTTTTCTTCCATTCATAGCAATTATTAAGATGTTCCTTCTTAACAAGATTCTGGTGTAATTGATGTAAAACAAAATATGGAAAATTTGTACCAAAATGACTTTGACTACAACTTTGGAACAAACATCAATCCTAAATTAGTAGACTTTACTAGAAAATTGCATGGAAACATGTTGACTTAAACAATTTAAGTGTTTACACAAGTGAAAACTAAAGATGTCAAGTTAAAAAACTTTGTTAAAAACTTTTGATTTGATGCAGTAGACAAACCAAGTTTACATTACAGTAGTAGTCTTAACTCAAAATCAGATTTCCTTTATGATTAAAGGGTAAGTTTGTCATTCAACACACACAAAAAACTATTTAATATGTATTAAAAACACACAGAGTGTCCATCTACAAACTACAAAAAAGAAGAGTGTCTGAAGTGGAAGCCTGGAATGAAAACTAGTAATTTATATTTAAATATATATCTACACTACCAGTCAAAAGTTTGGACACACGTAGAAATGACCATGTTTGTGAAAGAAAAGCAGATTTCATAACATCAAATTGATCAGAATG
>JAUMHL010000030.1:2335267-2382266 GCA_032362345.1 Sandelia bainsii
AAAAGGAATATTTACATAAACATACAGAGGCCTAAATTCTGCAAACATTAGTACTGTCTTCCAATAGCATGTTATGTATTATGTCTAATGCAAATGTATTCATTTAAAAGGATAACTGATCATGAGAAAACCATGTGCAATGATGGTAACACAACTGAAGACATGTATCTTTTCATGAAACACATGGTAATAACTATGTGTGTCCAAACTTTTGACTGGTAGTGTGTATATATATATATATAATATAAAACTTATTTACATGTTATACATGTACTTCCCTATAGGATTTGACATAGCTTAAATGTCATGTACTGAAATACAGTAGTTTTTTTTTTTTTTTTATCAAACATCTAGTATTCCCAGGAAGTACTGAATGTGGATCAATCATGGCACATTTTTTATGTGTAGCTATTTCAATTCTTTTAATCTCATGATGTAATATAGTATTTCATATAGTATATTGTATTTTTTTATTTTATTGGTTACACAATAAGAGAAAGCTTAACACCATTTTCCCCAAACGTTTATTTTATTCGTACTGTACCCTGTAGGTACCCAGTATTTACCCAAACAGTAATTTATTTCTCTTATATGTCCCATTGTTCCCTTTTTTCCAAAGCTGTGTCTTGTTTGTTTCAGTGATTTGAACAGATTATGGATATGCAGTGTTTGTCATTTTAACATCAAATTACAGCTTTAAGAACTGAACAACTGAAACCCTGTCTCATGCAAATTACCATATGCTACGAAACTGCAACCACAATTACGTCTTTGCAGTGAACGTAGTCATTATGTTGTGCTCAATCGTATTTTTTGAAGCACAACATTTATTACAGAGTGTGTTTCAAGGAGGTGATTGGGGTGGAGGAAGGGACTATAATGTGCAGGACTGACAAACCTCAGACCCGAGTCCAGAGTCCAGTCGGAGTTCTGTGTGAGTTTAGGAGATAAGAGCACTTTGGTTAGGGTTAGAGAAAGGTCGTGTTTGGTTTAAATTCAAATTCATATGGTGTGTGTGTGTGTAGTTTCTGTCAGGTTTTCCCTATAAACTCAGCCCACAATCTTTCCCTGACCTTAACCTAGTGCTGTGAGTGCCTTGAACCCAACGATAAAAACAGCCCTACTTTAAAACCCTGGAATCACCAAACTCGATGTTTTACTGCAATATCAGATATTTTTGTGAAAAAGAAAACGGGATGTTGGTGGATATAAATATGTTGACTGTGTTTGACATGTCAAGTAGTATGTATTTTGTGACTTCTCGTTTACGTTTTGTGAATATATGGTCATTATGATAACAGAAAAGACAATCAGATTGCAATTATGTTGTCTGCAAAAACATGATGGGGGGGTTGCCACCTTTTTACCCCTCTAGATCTACTCTTGGTTTCTTGGTATCCAATTCATACAACAAGACTGTAAAACCTTTCTCAGTCATTTATGATAATATTCAGCTGTTTTATCATTGTTAGATAGACAGTTTACACAATGAAAACAGAGTTATACAATGTGGATGCAAAGGAAACCTGTCAACATCTTTTCAATGAAGGATACTGTTTTGTAGACACATTTATATTACATACTGTATACAGAACGTGACAGTATTCTAGGCTATTTCAGCTTGATCCGAGCTGCTATTTTTAATATTACTTATCTTTTGCATGTATTTCCTTGTAAACAGGACCTGGTGAACCTTTCACACTTCGGAGGATTTCTGTTTTATTCCTACTCCGGCCTGTCTGCAGCACCAGCTCAGTATGTCGTCCCACCTGTGCGCACCACTGTGGATTTCAGAGCCTACCCAAGCGTCCACAGCCGAGACTACGTCACCTCTCCGCTAATAGCTTCATCCGTTCCTCCTGTGGGCATTGGTGGAGTGAAATATCTCAGTGCTGATTTGGTTACGCCGCCCAACGATGAGCAGAAGTTCTCAGTGGATGAAGGTCAAGCTGATTTCAGTCAACACGAGCCACAGACAGGGTAAAAAAAAAATTGAACTTGAGAAGGCAATGAAAATGTCTTACATTATTAAGACAGATTTCTCAACAAAGTTTGGTATGTGTGACAACGTCTGAGTGAAATGAACAAATAATGCAATGCGTAAAATTAAACAAATGAACCTTATGAGGGTCTTTGCTCAGTTTTCCTCAGTGAATCTTTTCCAAAAAAGTGATAAATAAAACATGTCAAGTTTCTTTGCATTTCAAAAATACATGGTATGCATGTATGTGTTTTTTTCCCTCACAAAGACTGAAAGGCTGGGCCAATAAAAAAAAAAGATGTTTATCCTAGTAGTGTCTTTTGTGCAAATGGTTAAATTCCAAGTCCATGTTAAAAAACGTACAACACTTGTTAACCGGCTTCATCAGAACTGTGATCAAATGTGACTGACAGTGAACAAATAACCCACAGGTTGGTAGCTCAGAGGGTAAAAGCATCAGACTGACTTACTGAGACCCTGAAAGGATGGAGTTGGCCCATCATGAGTCTGATTCCATCTTAAACTGCTCACAGACCCAAGACCCTGTGTTTTGGGGATTAGTAATATAGTCTGCATATAAGAATAAAACTGACATTGTGTATGCATACTGTACTAATCAATATTCTAATTTTAAATGTTTTATGTTTTTGTGAATTAAAAAATCATCTCACAAACTTATGCCATCAGTTAAACCATAATATATTACTTTTGATCAACTAACAATTAAAGGTGTTTTAGTCCTCACATTTAAGGGGCTGCCATCCTTAGCTTGTGGCCCATAGTCAACATGCATGATCCAAAGATGAAGCAGAAATGTGCACATCTCATCATTCAGTGGTGAAAAGTAACTAAAGTAACTATAGTTACTTTTCAGAATCTGTTTAATAATACAGTAATACAATATAATCATGTGACTTTATTGATCCCTGAAGTGAAATTAACAAACCACCCAGTGGTCAAATTAAATAAACAATTATTATATTCAAAACATCTGATAATCGAAACAGAATAGGACCTATAAGGTAAATAAAATATATTGATATTGATATGCTATTGCATCATTAATAATAATCAATTGAGGTGAAATGAGTCATTCTGTGCAAAGGTTACTTTTTCTTTTTAACTAATACTTTTCTACTTTTACTTAGGTAAACATTTAATTGCACGAGTTTCACTTGCAGCACAGTATTTTGACAGGTGTGTAGCTACTTACCTAAATAAATTATTTTAGTTCTTGTCGTAGGCGCTTTTTAATAACGTCATAAACAGGAGACGGTTAGAGCCGTAGGTAGCTAGCTAGCAAGCAGCTAAATGTTACCGTTAACCATGAATGGTTATTTTCTGACTGTTGTAATGTTTTGAGGGTGACAATGATTTCCGTGAGCTATATTCTGTTGTGCGGACAGTTCCTTCTGCTGCTGACCGTCATTCTGTTACAATGTCTGGAAGGAATTCACTCTCAAAACTCGTCAACAACGGAAACTCCTACATCTACTAGCCAGAGAGCTACTGCGCTCCCGTTCAGCGAGCAGCCGTCCGAAACAGTGAAACTGGAAAGTACGAATAATTCTGAACCCTACGAGTATCGACCCCCTTCTCCAGTCGTCCTCTGCAGCTATCTGTAAGTAATATGTAACGTTACATAAGGTATTTTGGGATGCTGTTGTTAGCATGTTCGCGTCAATTAGCTAGCGTACGCTAACTGGTTTCAGAAATCTGACGAATCATACTCAGCTGTTAGGTTGCATCCTTAAACCAGTGCTCATCGAAGCTACGGTTGTTCACATTCAAAATGTTCCTATTTTTAAAATAAAAAAGATGCCGACTTACTTGTTGGTTAAAATAGTAAGCAACTGGCTCTAAATCATCTCTACCATTTATTCATTGTGAGAATATAACACAGGATTATTAACTATCAAATTGTATGAATGAAGTTTGGCGTGTGTTCCTTGCTTACCGGAATTCTACAGTTGTCGGTTGTAGGGCTGTCAGTAATGTCCACAGCAGTGGAATAACTTGCTACAGTCCTCAATCTGTCTTCCTTTCTACATGTACTGTTTAATGAAGACCTGAGGAGTTTATCTTCTGTCAAGAACCCCTGGATCATGCGGGCAACTTCAGTGCCTTACAGGAAGCCGGCCATGGTTGTGTGGGGGTAGGTCTTGAGATTGAAACAGATGTTGTGTTGTTAATAACACAGCAGTTAATTTACTGTTTTTATCTCTAGTGGGGTGGCCAGACTCAGATGGAAGTGAACCATACACCAGTTATCTGCACTGCACTCGATGATATAGAGTGTGCTGGACCCAGAGAATTCCTCAGAGGAAACGTGCCCTGCATCAAGTATGTGCCACAACTGTCAAACTAAACTTCATTTACACGTAAATGTGGAAATTTAACCTTAAACTGGTTCAGGTGTCAAAGTGGACTTCAGTGATTTGGGCAAAAAGCAACTCCACTAAAACACAAAAACGTGGATACCTTTGTTAAAATTCTCTGAAATAATTTGAGTACTATAAGAAAAAAAATCTAACTTTGATTTTTGATTCACGTGATTCATTTTAAATAATACAACAAATGAAAATGACCGGACAGATTTGCTGGTTCCCCTAGAAAAGATTCTAAATAATTAGATAGTATAACAGTGATATGTAAGACTAAGTGTTTCCTGTGATTAGCACCACATGTCTTTAGCATTGTAATCAGTCATTTGACTTTTTTAAATTGAGAAAAGTAGTCACTGTGGTGTGCACCACTCTTCTCTCCTTCCATGTAATGGACTGGAGAAAGCAATGGAGAGAGCTGTCTGAGGAGATGAGAAAATTATCATCTCAAAGCAGTTTGATGTCCCCTTGATTAGAATTGCAAATATTATTAAGATGTTTAAGGTCCGAGGTAAGGTGTGCTTATTTATATAGCACCTTTCAGGCACATGGGCTACTCAAGGTGCTTCACAACAACAGCAAAATACATTGAGAATAATACCAAGGCATCACAACATATTAAAATAACATGTTAAGAACATTAAAGACATATAAACATAAGAAAATCAATAAATGATGTACAAAAAGAGACAAATAAAATTAAGGTCATGGGTCCTCCAACAGGGTAATGCACACTGAAGCTAAAGATATTTCCAGACATACACATCAAGTCAAGATGTTTAAAAATCTACAGTAACTGATCCAGACAGTCCAGATCAAAATCAGTACCATCACAGTTCCACCACTAGAGGGCAATGTTCATACATGTACACAACCAACACTGTTTTCACCTCTCATCTCTCTGCTACTGTGAGCTTCAGCTCTGCTCAGAGATCAGAGATATACAGCGGTTGGACACAATCAAAGCAGCACATGTGGAAAGACAGTGTTACAATCCAGCAGCTGGATCAGTGATGCCTCTGTGAAGCCTGTCCTGTTCGGTTTCTATTCACACTGTGTCCACCCTTTATTTTGTACAGGACAGGTGTTGATTTTAATGTGTACACTCTATGTTGATCATAACTGTTATACTACTTGGTGTGTTATATAATTGTTATATTTCCATAATTTCTGCTTAAATATTAAGTATATTTTATCATTTCCAAGGTGGCACAACGACTGTAGATTCAGAAACTGTGCAAATGATAAATGTTCAGGGTGTTCAGTAGGGATGATTTATTTTAATAGCACAGTTGTTCATACTTGATTCCAGCTGACACTAAATTTCTGTATCACTAATATGATACTAAATGTCTTTGGTTTGGTTTGGCATAGATACACTGGGCACTACTTCATCACCACACTGCTGTACTCCTTCTTCCTGGGTTGTTTTGGGGTCGACCGTTTCTGTCTGGGCCACACTGGCACTGCTGTCGGAAAGTTGCTCACCCTGGGAGGCCTCGGGATCTGGTGGTTTGTAGACCTGATCCTCCTCATCACCGGCGGCCTGATGCCCAGCGACTACAGCAACTGGTGCACCTACTACTGAAACGAAGGATCCAGTTGGATGTTATCAGTTAATACAGAGAACTCCAAGGACGCGTCGTCAGTCTGCTGTCTGATGAAGGTTCACACAATGAAGAGTTATAAACTTAAGCCATAAGGAATGACAGATAAGTGGACTGCACTTAGGGAACACTATATGGACCCACATGGGAGAAATCCAATTCTCGTTCTTGTTTGTGTTTACTGCTGGGCTGATATGTTTCACTCATTCTCTGATGAGGAGAAGCCAAAATACAACTAATGTTTTGTGAAAATCACTGTACTTGTGCGATGACATACAGATGTTAGCATAGTTACTAAATCACAAGAACAATTTGCTGACTGTAGTATGTGGTTTTAATAGTAGCTAGCTGTTGAATTTATGCTCAGCTCACACATTTGCTACTATAAGATGATAACACCACAAACTAACTGCAGTAGAGTTTGCTTGGAAGTGAGCCTGAAGAGCATGCTCTCCTCCAGGTGTTTAGTCCACTCTAGAAAGCATCCAGAGGGCGCTTATACACCTTATCTATGCATTTGCCCATTTGATTTGGCTCCTTCAGCGTACCTACTTTTGCATACTAACCGAGAAACTCAGAGTAGTGATCTCCAAAGTTTTCTGCAATTTCCTGAGGGCAACATCCAACACTGCCTCTTTCCTTCTTCAAATTACCACACAGCCCAGCTCTGACCCTTCACTATCCTCCTCTACTTGAGGCACTTTGAATTCCATGTTTTCTCTGCCGCCTTAACGTCTGTGCTTTCACTGATTGACATCACAGCCCCAAGGGAGTAGGAACACACAACAGAGAAATGCATGATGGTCACGTGTCACATTGATGAGGTGATGATTTAGTGGTTTTCAATGTTGATTCCAGGAGTGAACTTTTTTTTTTCTTTTTTTAACCTTGGAAAAACAACAACCTACACATGTGCTGTGAGGGACCATTCCCCTTTTGTCACGTCTCACATTAAAAAGTCAAATCTTTATCTTTCACTTTGTTAAATTCCTCATCTTTGCCTCAACCAAAGGTTTATGTGCTCTGTCATAGGTAGAGCAGGTTTCATTTAGCTAAGGATCCATAAAACCCCTTTTAGGTCTTATCATAAAAGGTTGAAGGAGACGTGTCCACTGTTCTCATTCAGCAACAGTTTTCTTTTAGCAGGTAATATATTTTCAGCTGGCTGAACGTTTTCTGTAGAGCAAAGCATTAAACACGTTGCATTTTTCCAGTGTTAGACACCAGATTCCAAGAGTTTTTTCACATACTAGATCTTTTCTTTGATCTGAATGTAATTATTTCCTCTAATTCTTTCCTAAATTCAAACCAATCTTTGTATAATTTCTCTACACTAGTGTGAACCATATTGTGTTAAAGCTTGTTTCAAAGCTATATGTTGTGAAGTCTCTTGGCCTTGTAAGATACTGTATATAGCTTAATATTGATCTGTCCTACACAAGTTTTGCCTGGGTAAGACTTTCTATTGTGTAACTTAAATCCACTGCATTATGTATTTGCCTTATGCTTTATGTGTTGAATCAGGCGTGTTCCTGGGAGCTTTAAGGGAATACTAAGTTGATTTGACATTTTGGTTTCAAATAATTTCACTTGACGCATTTCTCCTAAAATGAAGTGAAGACTTAAAACATGGGGGGCAGATTGTCCTGCTGTATGTCTTTCTCATGCTCCTCAACTGCAAATGTGCTCCTGGAAGTCCCAGTCTCTCTTGTTATAATGGTGAGAGGGAATCCAGTGTTTGATGTTGTTTAGCACTGTTCTCAGTCCTCATGACCCAATAAAAAGTATCCGCTACAGTGTGTTTGTTCTTTCATTAGATTCACTGCATTAACTACAGTACTTGAGTAAATGTGCATAGTTACTTATCAACTCTGGATGTCTCTATTCAACACAAGTGACTCGTTATAAGACTGGATTGATTGAGCAACTTGAGTTTTATCCAGTGGAAATTTTCACAAACTCCTTCATTAAAGTGAGAATATGTAATGTCTGAGAGAAAGAATAAAGTATTGTCTTACAAATGAAAATGAAATAGAAGGTTAGCAAAATTAACCAACATTTGAATCGTTTATCTATGAAAGTCAAATAAATAAAGGGAAGTGAAGGCATTAATACAATAAAATGTTTTCAGTGCTTTCTGAAATTTCCAAAAATGACATCTATCAGTCGCGTTGACATTTGCACAGCTATAAATTAAAAAAAGAGTTACAATCTGGGTTTAAAACTTTTTTTATTGATTATGACTATTTGGAGTTACAGATAATATTTATTTACAGACGATTGTTATTTATTGATCTTTTCTCATATCGGAATACACAAAGTTGTGTGTTGGCATTTCTTATACTGAAAAAAACTTTAGTTATTAATGTAAATGTATTATGTCCTAAAACATGGCTTCAAAGTTCATGGCTTTTATTACATTTACTATATCTAGACCAGTATCAAACAAATTAATGTACAGCAGAAAGTAGACAATTTCATATACAGTGAAGATTGAAAGTTTGTAAACTCTTGTATAACTAAGTATTACCTAAAACGTAATTATACTTTAAGACAAGTACTAAAACTAGATAAAGGAACCCAATTAAACCCATCGGTTGGCTTCCTTGCTGAATGGCACATCTCAAGTCCTTAGACAGCATTTTTAACGACTTAAGACTTTGCTATTCCATAATATTACATTTATTCTGCTTTAACTATTCTTTATTGAACTTGTGTTTTTAGGGTCGTTGTCTTGGAACTCAGGATTCATAGCTCCATCAGTGATGACAAGCCATCGTGGTCCAGAGGCAGCAAAGCAGGCCCTATATCATGATACTATACCCTATATAATTTTTTTGCCGTAACCCCAGAGCCAAATATTATGCAGTTAAAAGTATGAGTAGTGCGTGGAATGTTTTATGTAAGAGTAGATATGCATATACTTAATGAAATTTCAACACAACAACAGCGTTTCGTGTAGTTACACAAGCCTTGACTGTTGATGGATTGGTAGCTGTTAATTGCATCTAGCTAAGCAGATACTTTTTATTTGACATGGTTTTACGATCTGTCTGTGGGTTTTGTGCACAACACAAACAAACACAATGGTATGTTAGTGAAATTTTGTGCTTAGGAAAACACTGACAGATTGAGCTTATACACTTGACAGCACCATCTCTTTCCAGAACCAATGCAACATGCACAAACCATTCATATAAACAGTGGCACATTAGACTGACTGAAGATCATCTGTGGCTTTTGCCAATTTTATCTTTGGTATGAATAAAATTCACAAAACCAGCTGCACAAGCATTCCCAATTTATGAAGCTTCTTTTTTTTTTTACTTCTTACTATTTTTACTGGGATACCTTGACAAAGCTTATGCAGCACATTTCCTAAGTTACACTTATTCCACTTTATTCTGGTCTTTGTCCAGTATCATCCTCTGATCTTACACAAGACACTGTAACTGTGGCCTTCAGTTTCCTCTAGTATCACCATGTGCATCATGTTCCTTCATCGTCTCATATATTTTTCTGCCACGTCAGACCGTTTCCTCCTCTCTGATTGCATGTTGTTGTTGGCACCTGTACTGGTAATATTTTCTAATTGTTTTCTACTGAAACATCTTAACTTGTCATTTTTTTGTCTGCTGTCCAACAGCAGGACTTGTCATTAGAGGCTCTCACAATGACAATGGTGAAATCTCACAAATGCACAACAACACTAGATACACTACTAAAGAGTTGGCATTGAACATGTCAATTAACAATAGAACACAACATTAGACGAAAGATTTCAAAGAAGCACCACAAGTAGAACCCCAGTCACCTCAACTATACTGGGGTATAGACAGAGAAGGTGAAATCCTAACTGTCTGCAACTTCTTAACCACTAGTTTGTGACTCCTTAAGTTACTTTTTTTTTTTAAATTGCAATTTCTTTCTGCAAGAGTAAAAAGTCTGTATCTGTTTTGTGTAACTGTAGTTAAATCATTATTTGTCTTTAATTTCCTCGCTTTAAGTGCAGTGGTACAGTATGGTGTATGCAGGTACATCTTTCCTTTTCAGTCCATCTCCTCAGGAATGATGATTAGTGTAACGTCCTTGTCCTTTCGTCGCACCACCACTGAAAGCTCGTTGCCACTCTGGACGGCTTGGCTTACTTCATGAGTGGTTCGAATAGGCCGCCCATTGATGCCAATGATGACATCGTGATTGATCATGCCAGCACTGCAGAGAAAACAATGACATCCAGTACATATATCATGCAAAAAGCCTTACTAAAACAGCCTCGCAACAGCTGGCTAAATCCTGCACCATAAAGCCCGTGACACATTAAGGTGATGGTCAGCTGTCGAGCAATGGCGGGCCATCAGTGATCATCCCTCGCTCTAGTTTTTGCAGCATGTCCCACACCACTAGCACTGTCGGTGGAATGTAGAATGCCAGTGCCATTTGAAACTTTTATCAGATTTATTCTTGATGGAGTGCCCTAATAACTGAATGGTTAGAGCACATGCAACATAACCACAATGTCCCCTATTCAGTTCTGCCTGTGGAACTTTGTTGCACACCTCCTCTCATACCTTCAGTCTATCTTCCCATGATTTCTGTCTGACTCTTTGCAACTTACTGCAAAATGCTAGGAAAAAAAATAACAACACGAAATGGCTATAATCTGTCTGTGGTGAGCAAGAGTGGTGTGAAAATGGTAAGCAAATGCTGCTTTGCTTAAGGTTTGTGTACATGCAGGTCAAGAGTTTTTCCCTTTTTCAATACAGGGCACTGCCACCTGCTGGTGTGGACAGTTATTTCCTAACATGCAGACACACAACTGTGTACTAGTTGGCCGTTGGCTGTAGCTTTTGTGGTGTGTTCAAGTGTCACTTTTTGGCATGGATGAAGGCAATGTGAGGTGATGCAACAGTCGACTTTTGTTGCCGCTAGTTCTTTGTGTGTTTCCTTGTTTCAAGTCCCTTTCCCTTAAAAGATGAGCTGGGATCATGGCATTATGAGCCACAGCACTGCTTGACATTTCTATTTGAGTTATTTACTCTTCCAGTTGATCTTAGATGAATAGGCAAAGCATGGAATTCTGTAGAGTAAGATCTTATTTCATCAGACAATAGAGAGAGGTGCACTGTCAACTGTAAACTGACATCCTCTGCTACTGTATACCGGTTGATTATTAGACAGCTGCTGGATGTTTTTCAAAGTTTGAGGCTTCAGTGTCTCAAGGGTCAGTGTTGGACTATTGAGAATGATGAGAGTCTAAAGAGTCAGAGATGCTGTCTTCACCAAGAAAAAGATGTCAGAGCTTTGCCTGTGGGAAGCACAAGTATAATGAGCAACTGGACCGCAGTTCAATCTTCAGCCTTGAGAATTGCACGGATGCTCTTTTTCCACACCTCTGAAAAATATCCAGAGGCCTCCAAATGCCAGTTCACAGCGCTTCTGATGCATTTTGTAAAACCTAGTGCATCGACAAGTTCTTACTGTGTATATCATACTGATTAGCTCAAGGTAACACTTTCTAATAAAAAATATAAAACCTCACTGGTGTGGTATCTTAGATTAAAACTCACACCAACGTGACCAAAACACAGAGTTGAGCTTTTAACAAGAACTAGCATTAGAAGTTGGCCTGATTAATCTGAACAAGTTTTCATTTAATTATTCCTGCTGGGTTCTAGCACTAGTCTCTGCAATAATATGCAGTATGTACAACACAGACTACTCAAAGTCTGTGGTCAGGATAGTATTGTTACATCAGCACTAGCTAATAGTCTTTATGGCCAATATATTTACAAGCATATGATGTTATACAGTACAGTTTTTCTGTACAATTGTGAACTGAATGAAAAGAAAAAGTCGATTTCACACCACACAGTGTACAAGATTGTACTGCAATTTAATTCTTACCTGGATGCAGGTGTTCCAGGTATTACCTCATAAATGTAAACCCCTGAACTCACATCTGGAAACTGACTCTCACGTTCCTTCAGATCCTGGATCAAACTGGACACAAAGGGGACATGAAGATGTGTTAGCCATTGACCATCCACTGTTCCACCTCTTAGTCAACATTGTTAGAGCCTTTTTGGCCATTCTGGTTCTTTTACAAAAATGTTGTGTGGTGAAAATAATCCAGGTACAAGGCAAACATTGTACCAGGCTGTCTTCCTAAGAAGAAATTGAATATCTGGGAACAGTTCTTTTGACTTACGATGGTGAGAGCTGCAGCATCCGGACACCTATGTACTTCTTTTTTTGTGCTGTATTTCCTATAGATGAATGGATGAATGGATGAATGGATGAATGAGATCAAATAGTAACTAACAGAACTATTAAATAAATTAGCAACAGAAACATAAGATCTCACCATTGACTTTTCTGTTGTAGGATTCAGCGAGGAACTGGCGTACTCTGTCCACGGGAATGGCAAAAGAGATTCCAGTTGTCACTTTCAGCGTGTTTATACCTATTACATCTCCATCCTGTTGAACACAGAATGGAAGGAAAGCCATGGGAATGTGTTCTTAAGTATTTCATTACTTTCATGGAAAAACAGAACAGCATAAGTCCTATGTCTGTTCTTTTCTCTTAATTCACATAACAAAACACTATTATATAGTCCATTAAGCCTTTTTCATAGAGCCTCCTTTCCGTTAATCTGATGGCATTTGAACATGTTGCCTTCATGTCTATATGAGCACCCTGGTTGCTTTTTTGTAAAAGTCTTTGTAGGTTGGACCTAGTGACACTTGCGTATCACTTTCAACACGGCACAATTCTGAACTGCATAGAGTCTCATTATTATGCACAAGATTACAATGTACTGACACTGGACAGTGTTGTGTATTGTGTGCCTATCAATCACAATAGTGTAGGAAGTGACGCTTTAAAAGCTGCAAACCTAATCCCAGAGGATTTGGAAGATAAACTCAGTTAAAAACATTTGTTTTGAAGAATGCCCTAAACATTATCATAAAAAAATGTCTTTGCGTACAGTGGATCTCTCCGCCACAGTCATGGATAAGTATGTCTGAATGAAGCCCTGAGGTACATTAACGTAAAAGGGAGCTATGTGTAAATAACAGAAAGACCTCACTTTAATAGATTCATGAAGGAAGCAATGTTACATATCCCATGTGTCAAAAGGGTTTTAAAGTCATTTGTTGTAGATAAGTTATTGTAGTAACTTGTCAGTGTTTTCACAGTGGAGGATGTCTTATAAAAGGTTTTATAAAAACGTTGTTATGGCAACAGTTCTCCTTTAGGGAAAGAAAGCTGGAGGTAGCAACTTTGACAAATTAATGTACCATCTGTATGATTTTATTCCACAGTAACAATGGAAAGACCTCCATAAGCAGGTCTTGTCCTAAAATACTGTGAGGAAAGCTTAATCTGGAACCAGAGGGAGCAGACTGGAGACTTTGGGTATTAAATAAAACAAAATCATGACCTTAGTCCTCACTGACATAAATAAAACAAGAAAGATTGCCTACATAGCAGGAAGCATAACAAATATGCAAATGACTTGATATTATCCCTTTTATGCATGATATAATATTGTAAATCCTCTTACCAAGTTGACAAGTGGTCCACCAGAGTTGCCGTACTGTGAATCAACACAGGGACAAAAATATTATTTTATTCATTGTTAATTTAAAACAAAACTGTTAGGACAGATCAACTAAAGAACCAAGAAAGTTTTTTACACTGACATTAAAGATGGCATCAGTTTGTATGTAGTCCATGTCAGAGTCCTTGAAGCCCAGCTCCAGGCCTTTGCGCTTGGCAGAGCTGATAATGCCAGTGGTGACGGTATTCTGCAGGGAGAAGGGGCTTCCCACTGCCACCACAAACTCACCGGAACGCAGGTCTGAAGACTGGCCGAGGTGCAAAACAGGCAGTGGACTCTGCAGCAGTGCACAAATGACAGGACATGGGAGAATAAAAATCGATGTTATGAACTGAACACATACCGAAGGAAAAAAAACATATTTCATTTGCTCGCCTTAAGATTGTAAGATGATTTCAGGTCATTGAGGCTACACACAGCTAAACCTCTTGTTATCATGCAATTAAATTTAATGGCCATTTTGGTAACAAGGACCACAAGGTTAGTAGTGGTCCTACTCCACCCTTATAGTCAGGTGAGTAATAATAGTAATAATAATAAAAATTAATGTACATTACACTGGGACGGTGGCGCAGTAGGTAGAGCAGTCGGCAAATGCCAACTGTCTAAGAACCCCAGGGTTGGTGGTTTCTGTCCCAAGCCTGGATAGAAGGGCATCTGCCATAATATTCTTTTATTCTCTTGATGAAGACCATGAGATATGGTGAAAGCGTAGGAAAAAGCTAGCAACTGAATCTTGCAGATTTTAGAAATTATTCCTTCTAAGGTAAAGAATAAGAACTGATTCCCAAACATTTTTATAACAACTAGACAAGTTTTGGAAAAAGCTTTTTTAGAACTGTTTCCTGATGAACAGGTGTGCGATCTGGTTTTGTGAATGATGCTTTGCTTTTGTTCTACCACCATAAGACTTTTTTGATTGTTGGTCATACAAAGTGTGTCTGACACCAGGGACCACATTCTCACATTTAAGGCTCGTCTCTTACTTATGATCACAGCATATTACTTTAGATAACACTTTGTGGCTGCCATTCTAATCATTCAACAATACAATAAATCCCACTAAGCTTAAATCTCTTTACAGTGGCTCAGCTAGGAGGAAACCTAGCTCCTGCAGTTCTCTAGCTGCTACCTCACAACACATCTGGTTACTCACTCATACATGGTGCAAAGTTGGTTTCATTTTCATTCCAATATTCTAAAATCTGCTGCTTACTGAAACGTGCAACTCTTCAGTTATCAACAGCATTCATTTTACATGTAAAACTTGATAAGTCTGCTCTCACCTGTTCATTATGGAATATTGAAATGTCATAATAGGCCTGTATTTTGATTTTTTTTTTACTAAATACAGTTTTGTGTAACTGGAAGCTTGTTCTCAAAATAATGATGATTTTTTTTATCATAAAATTTAAACTTTTATTAACTTTTGTGACCCTAGTCCTCTATCTTGGTTTGCTTCCAGCAGTCATTTTTTTTCTGCCAACAACTCTCCCTGTGAGATGATCACTTTGTGAATTGTTGTACCGCGTTTACACCTGAAAAAAAATGCGCTTATGAATCTAACCATTTTCTTGATTGATTCTTCCCAAGCCTGATTTATGCACCTAGTAAGAACAGGTGCTCTGCATTTGTGGTTGAGGTAATTGTGTCTTTTGTATGCTGCCAATTAATGTGATTTTAACAAGAAATATATGTTCAGTATGAACTATACTGTCTTAGATTGTCTCTTCATGCCTTTCCTTATTCCAGGCTGAGGCCATTTATCTCTTCAGGGGATTGCTCGTTTTCAAGTTTACAGCCACATCTCCCGTGACATGCAAGTCTATGCCATGATAAATTTGCCTTTTAGACAAGTTTTAGAACTCTATTCTCCATTCTACAAGGAATGTAACATAGGGCTATTGCATTGTACAGCTGTCACCACTAACTGGTTGTTTAAAAAGAAGAAAGTTCCTTTGTCTTTAGACCAATTGAATTCAGTGATTTCTCCAGTTTAGTCGTGTGATCTTGAGGTATTCTTGCATCTGATCAGCGCTACAGTAAAACTGTTAATGCTGCTTAAGTGGTGTGCTTCATGTTAAGTGGGGTCCCCTCTACTATACAAGGCAGCTGGTGGTGAAAGACCATGTCTGAACAGTGACATATTTGATTTAGAACAACAGTTGCAAATACACAAAAAAACATAGCTGAAGCTTACAAGACATGATCAAATACTAACCAGCAGATTTTGGATGACAAACCAATTATTGTTAAGAGTCTTTATTTGGCCCTGATGACTATCCCACCACGTCTAGAAGTAATACTTTTTTACACTAGGAAAACACAAAACATAATTTACTTTAGAGCACTCTCAAAGATGAGGGATTACAGCGAGCACTCACATCTGGTTCGATTTTGATGAGCGCGATGTCCATCTTTTCATCCATGTCCTTCTGTATAGCATCATACTGCAAACCGCTTTTCAGCTCGACTTTGATCCTGTGCTTGTTGGTGAGCAAGTGTGCGTTGGTGATAATCCAGCCATCTTCGGACACTACAAACCCAGAGCCACTTGAGACAAAGACTTCCTCATTGGAAAAGGGCATTCTGCAATGGGAAATGCTAAAGATCATTGTGCACTGGCAGGAATAATAATAAGGTCACCCTTATTAATCTTTTAATCAGTTTTTTATTTACCTTTGAAAAAGCTCCAGATGCACCACAGCAGGGATTATCTTTTCCACAACATCTGCAATGAAGTTGAACTCGTAGCGCATTCTTCCTGGGTGTTGTGTTCCTGCAAAACACACCAGCAAGTTCACCTCTGAATGGCTCAAAAAAAATTAAGGGTTTGGAGTGGCCTAGTCAAAGTCCGGACTTAAATCCGATTGAGATGATGGGGCATGGCCTTAAATAATTCTGCAAAGAAGAGTGGACCAAAATTCCTCCACAGTGATGTGAAAGACTCATTGCCAGTTATCTCAGACCCTTGATTGCTGTTGTTGCTGCCAAGGTTGACACAACCAGTTATTAGGTTTAAGGGGGCAACTACTTTTTTACAAAGGGCCAGGCAGGTTTATTCCCTTAATACATGAAATCATCATTTAAAAACTGCATTTTGTATTTACTCAGACTATCTTTGTGTGATATTAAAATTTGTTTGATGATCTGAATCATGTAAGTGTGACAAATATGCAAAAAATAAAATCAGGAAGGGGCCAAATACTTGTTCACAGCACTGTATGTCAATGTTGGCTGGGACTGAAGACTGCAAGTTTAAAAATGAAAACAGTTTGGGGCTGCACAGTTAGAAAGTTTACCAGACCTCTATAACCTGCTCCTCATCTCTGCTTGAGGCCAGCATTACAACTAGCATTCCATGTACATACAGAAATCTGCTGAGCGTCTCCAGTTCTTGCCTTAACCTTTTTACACTGTCACCTTTTGCTTTAAACTTTTGCTTAAACTCTGTAACAACAAATTGTTTCTCCTTTGTTCATTTTAAATCTTAAACTTATAACTTAGACATGTAATTCACTGCTGCAACAGTATAAATCACCAGATGCATTTGACAGTAATTTCTTATTATCTGTCTGTGAAGATTCTCAGTCATCCAGGTGAAGTTGCCTGGAAGTTAAGTCATGGCAACTGGACTTTTTTCTTGTAAGGTTGAAACGTTTCGCTCTTCATCCGCAGAGCTTCGTCGGTCTGAGGGAAGTCGGCTAGTGACCACAAATTTATCCTCCAGGTTGGTTTCACCTCACACCTGCCTTGAATAGGCTTGTTAAGTGAAACAAAGACAGGGGAGGGGTGTGGGTCTTATATATATTATATGATTTAATACTGCTCTGCATTTTCTTCATCTCCAAAGTTTTCCTCCAACATTCCTCTCCTGAAGTCTCCACATCTTCTGATTGATGCTGTGTTCCAAAGTTGCACAAATGAACATCTCTGTGCAGAAACAGCCTTAAATGCAAATGACATCGTGTCTGTGCCAACAGCTACTTTGGCAGAACACCAAGTATTTTTGCATGTCAGAGAACTCCACTAACAAATCAACAGTATACTCCCCATTGGCAAGATAAACTGTAGCTTTCACTATTCCCTCCACTGCACTAAATGGCCATGCCAGCTTGTATGATTGTGGATCATCCATCAGATGAATACCACTTAAACTTGGCATGTCATCTAATCAGCTATTGAGTCTCCAAATTGTAAAACAAGTGTAAATTTGCTCATTGGATGCCAGATTGAACACCATTAGAGTTGCATGTTTTATCACTTTAATGGTCTCCTTAGAGCACATTTTTAATTATGATGTTAAAATATATGCTGCACTTATAGGTGTCCTGTGTGGTCTTGTCTGTGTGGCTGCCAGTAGCCCTTTGGTGCAATATTTCAAGAATATGTGGTCATTTTGTACACACACACACACCCACACACACACACACACACACACACACATACATTATTGGTGGCATGGCACTAGGAATAGCAATGTTGGCTGGTTGGTAAATTCTCTACTTCAGTCCAAATCGAAATATCAACTATTACATGGATTGCTGTGGAATTTTGTCGAAATATTTGTGGTTCCCACGGGATGACTCTCATTGCCTTTCATTATTCTCTCATGGGTTTTTTTTCTTATTTTCAGGTCAGCTATTGGCAAAACTACTGACATTTCCATCATTGTTTGCCATCTGTTGTGTATTGCTATTTAGCAAATGAAACTAAAATAAGATGTTAAAATTAGGACCCCTACACATCAGCATGTTAATTATAGAGGGACCATGAGACAATGCCCCCATCCTTCTTAAAGGACCCCCAAACTGAAAGAGACACACAAGAACTGCTAGTGATGCTGTTATTTGTAGTCGATTTATGTCTCTTATTGGTTATTTTCGTCACTGTGAGCATGTAACAGTTCAGACAGTAACAGTTGACACCCTTCTCTTCCAAAGACTCAGTCTTATTTACTGACGCTAGATAGGGATGAAATAAAAACGTTTTACAATAGAAACTGTTGCCACTTATAAGTCTAATGTTACTCTGTTGTTATTATTATGTTAGGTTATTCTTTCTATATTTTTTTAAATGATGACATAATTAATATTTTTGTAAATAAGCTATTAATATTTTTTTTCAATAACATTCATAGTTTATGTGAAAAAAAATCACTAATCGGAGAAGTATAATCTCACATACCGTATATTGTTGGATTCGGTGGCAAATTTGTCTTAGGAAAAAAGCCTTTTGAATGAGAGGTGAAACATCTTCAAGAAATGCCTACACTAACTATAACTTGTTACTGTTGGTCATAACAACCAGCTGCCACAAACAACACATGGACACGTTTTTTTATAGGGGTTTTGCTGTAGGACACTGGAAATAATGTTACTGTTAATTGAATGCCAGTTGGAAGCTGTTATTTAAGAAACTGTAAATTACGAAATGGATAAGGCAGTTTGGGGAAATCAAGAAGCTATATTTGCACAACAATGTGCTGCTGGGATTCCTTCAGGAGAACTATAGCATCACTGGATAATTTATGAGTGTACTTTGTGTCCCTGCAGAACTTTGGCCATACAGGCCATAAATAACAAATAGAATTTAAAAACTTGTAATTTTCACAAGAACTCAAGTTGATAAAAATATCCAACACAACAAGTAGTGATAATGTATGTATTATTACAGTTTTTATGATGGGTCTTGATGGAACGGTCATTTTTGACTGGGAACACAAAATTGTTTAACATGAAATGAACACAACATGAGGGTTAAATAAACGCCCTACTTGATATGATTATTATTGATGCATTAACATGTGTAGCATTTTAACACTAAAACTGGTCAAAAAGAAGTTAAATGTGACTAATTTAAGTAGTCTTATCTGGAAAGATTTCTACTCGGAACCATCCGGGATGTAAAAAATCCAATAATGTCTTGGTGTTTCCAAATTATTTCTTGCCAGACCAGTACTAAGCACTTGCACATGCATAAACTACACACCTGCATACACATATAGCTACAGTACAATGTCATGCATATACATACACCAGAAGAACTATAATAAGCGCAGTTTATCTAAAAGTGCTGAGATGTATAATGTGCGTGCAACATTATCACAAGAAAGAATGGGGAAAGAAGACTTTCCACAATTTCTACCTGAATCACATCGACCCCTCTGGATCAAAATGACCGGAGCGGTCTCACCGAGCTCGGCTTTCCTGTTCTCAGCTCTCAGGCGGCAGATGCTGGGATAAGTCCTCCCGTCGCTGCCGCACACCGGGCCGGAGGAGGCGCACACGCAGGAGCTGCGGAACCCAACGTCCGTGCCCCGGGCAGCGTCGCACCGCAGCCCGTCACCGCAGGGGAGGCCGCCAACGCTGCGCACCCCGCACACTTCACCCTCACCGGGCGCGCACACCAGGCAGCAGCCGCATCCGTCCTTCACCTGCCCGTAGTAACAGGCCTGTGGATGGACGGGGCACCGAGAAGCATCACAGACCTGCGGGCAGGTTTGTATTTTTCTCAGCAGACCTGCGTGAACCGCGGAGGTGAGGAGGGTGAAGTATGCTGCAAACTTCATCATGACCTAAAGTCAGTTCACAGCTGGTGGTGCGTCCTGATCACAGCACAGGACTGGCTGCAGGCTTGTTCCAGTAGCAGCATGCTGATCTTTGAGTCCTTGTGTAACCACTGTGGAATGCAACTGCGTTAAGATTCATGTTATAGGCCTGTATGTTCTTTTTTCATGAGAACCCCCAGAGGCCAAGTACTGCACTGTTTGTCTCTGCAAGTGATAAATGAAGCAAAAATGTTTTCTTTTCAATGTGCAGTTTAAAGCGCTGACATTTAAAGCTGTGGTGACGTCTTATAAGTGACATTTATGTTGTTGTTGTTTTTAGCTTATTCTTATTTCATTCTTCATACACAAAAGTAGCTGACATGTCACACAAGCTTTAAAGACTTTGTCATCTATCACATTTTATTTCTTATAAGCCCTGTTGCTCACTGCTCCCTGACGTCTTTGTTACTGAAGAAATTCTAGTACAAAGTACTTTACTTTGTAGAGTTTCAGAATTATTCATCTCTCAGCCCTGGAAGATGGAAACACAATCCACTAAAGCCTTAATAAACTCATACAGGAAGTTTAATGGTGACGTGTGCTTGGGTTCGTTGCCACGTTGCAAAGTTAACCAAGCGTCTGCCATCACATTCTTCTCCATGATGCCAGTCACGTGTTGAGGTTTAGCAGAGTTTAGTTCCTGCAGCAGCTGCCACAACAGGACAGGTGGGGCCCACTGTTATTCTTGCCCTTTTAATTTCAGGCATAACACTCATCCATGGGTCCAAACAGTTCCAGTTTAGTCTCCTGACTCCCAGAACTCAATAGACCTATACATACATATATATTTTTATAGTTGAAATGTCAGTTGAAGTTGACTTTTTATGAGCTTTTTGGTCAGGATACTATATTTCCTGCCTTAAGCAGGATCTCCTCCAATAATACTGTTGTATTACATGAGCGGTTTTCCTGTCCATCTTTCTTTTCCAGACATCTGATTCCCTTTGGAGAAATGTAGCTTTTTCTTCTACGCCAACAAAGTTTGTTGCTGTATCAAGAGTTTTAAACCTGTGATGCTGCCAACTGTGCCTCTTGGAGCTTGAAGTGTCTTGGAAGTCTTTTTTTAACCACTTTTTTTTTGGTGTCAAGACATGAATTCTCCTCTTAGCTTGTGAGACAGCTTCTTTATCTTTGCCATGTAACCCCCATCCCACCCCCTCAGCTTTAACACCTGCACAACCGGGATTTATATCTGCATCACAGCAACAAACAAAAAAAAAGCAAATGCAGCATCATTAGAGTTCCCAAAAGCTTAACAGTGTGCTGCAACAGTTTCGTAGCATTACGTGTTGTGTGTGTGTGTGTGTGAGACTCAAAATAGCAATATTATATCAGATTGTATTACAAAACATTAAATAAAAAATTTTCATTAACAGAAGACTGGCACATTTAGCAACTAGATGGTGAACACAAAAGAGTAATTAGCAGCTAAAGATCCGGATATTTCCCTCAGGAGCTGAGAATGAATATTCAACTTATATTGCATCGCCATAACAACTTTATACGGTGATAACATGTCAGTATAGCATTGGATTATATACCGTGCCTTTAACATCCTCTTTCATAACTGCTCAAGCAGCAAACAACTTGGGTTAGTGATGTGTCTGAATCACAACAGCGTCATGCTGCTCTAGATTTTCTTGCTTCTATACAACTATAGTGTGTAGTGGATGACAGAGGGAAGCCGGGTGAAGAAGATGCTTGTATCAAAAGTATTAATTTCTACTTTAGGTTAATGTGTGTTTACCCTGTTCTATGAAGTAGCACTGATTTTTCTTTGTCCACAGTGGAACAATATTATCATCACATTGGCAACACTTGCATCTGATAGATGTGTTTACATGCTGCAACACAACGTAGATGGCAACCCGTCTCACAATGCATATGATCATTCAGCCCATTATTAGTAAAAGAATATGACTTAGTGCATCACTGCTTGAAGATTCTGGGACTCCATGGGAACATGGTTTTGCATGTTCTCATCATGCCTGTGTAGATTTCCTCTGAATACTGTAGTACAGTAATAGGAGGAACTCTCAAAGCACTACGTCCCACCTCGCTCCCTCAGATCCGCTGACCAAATGCGTCTACTTGTCCCAAAATCAAAATGTAAATCTAAAGCTGACAGAGCATTCGCTGTCGTGGCTCCAAAGCTATGGAACGAGCTTCCTCAGGCAGGCTCCTTCCCTTGTTGTTTTTAAATCACCTTTAAAAACACATTTTTATTCTCTGGCTTTTAACTCCATGTGAGACGCTGACTGCTTTTAACTTATTCTTATGTATTTCTCCTAATTTTGCTGCTTTTTTGCTGCTTCTGGTACTGCTTATATTTATCGTGAAGCCTTGTTTGTGCTTGTGTTTGTGTCTCTTAAATTGTGTTATTTGTGCTTGTTTTTAAAGTGTAATACATGTGTTGTTTGGAATACAGTATTGTTTGAAATAGTAATTTCAAGTAGTTTATTTTTAAGACAATAGTACATTTAACATGAGTTTTTAGTTTACAACACTAAATAGTTGTGTGTTAGTACAAAATACTATTAAATAAGAGCTCAACCTGTCACTTATCTGAGGATTAAAGTGAAGGTGTTTCACCATGGCACAAACCTGGTGCTTCCATCCGATAACAAGATCAAGATTTATGTTAGAATGAAATAGAGTTTGGTTTATTTTCAGAATTCCTGATTTTTTAAATGATAGAAATATCATAGTTAGATTGCATACATAGGTTTTTCTTACGGTCATACAAGAGAATAAATAAATAAATTAACTGTGGCACTGCTAAATGAAATAAGTGTTTTTTCTTGAAACATCTTTATGAGTCCCTTTTTTTCCACTTTCAATTTTTTTATACTTTTATTTACCACTATTTACTGGAGATTCAAGAAATAAAAACCTTTAGTGGGAAGCTGAGTATGGTATTAGTCAGTTTCCATCCTTTATATCACACATTCAACACACACGTTAAACATGCAGGTTTAATTCTCTTTTAGTCCTTATCTGCTGTATAGGGGCTTTTAGATCCCTTAATTAACTGTCTGCTCTTGTTATGACTGGGAGAATACCTGTTTATTGATCAGAGGCCGGTATGTCTTCCACCTAAATTACACCTGTTGAGGGGGGGCAGTGCCTTCTTTGATTCACAGATGGAATTCATTTCATGCTATTTCTTGAAAGTTGTTGAAGACTAACTCTGTGTGACTCGCCCATGCCACGTCTAACCCCCCCCGGAAGATCTGAAGCAACCTTTGATCACAGCCTGCAGCCCCGTGATGTTCACTAGCACTGAAATCAAAACTCTACTGAAATCTGATTTAGAAACTAAGACTGTCAGGATGATGTTACCAGTGACCTTTAGAACTGAATAAGAGATGCCAAGTACTGTTTTTCCATTGTTCAGCTGATATATGAGGCTGAGGCCTCATATATGGGGGGGGGGGCATATGAAGGCTGATTCGATTTTGTGACCCTAGTGTTATCTGTTAAAATTCCATTTTAACACTCTTGTATAAGTTGACTTTTTTAATTTGTGGCTTTATTCTCACTTGTGATATCAAAGATGTGATTCATTGTGGTGCAATGGCCACTCAGTAGCTCTTAGCTGACTATTTATTATGTGTTGATCGGAAAAGACAGAGATTGTCCATCTGTGTATTTGTTTTCTCGTCACTGTGGTCAGTGACACTGTGATTACACACGGCTCCGTCCTCTCGTTCTGTTCGGTAAGAGAGATCTCGCTAATGGCTTGACAGCCGCTCTCTGACAAGCAGCCAGACTCAGTAATGCAGCGTGACACATATTTACTGTGACCATATACTGTTCTCTTAATGTGGCAACTGGAAAATCATTAAAATGTCTGTAAATCAATTCAAATATCATAAGAAGATTTTAAACCTATATTAACATTTTATTTTGTCTAATTTGGTTTGACATCACTATACTGGGAATGTTTGTTTGTGTACCTAAATTAAAAGACTGTAAGTTTTATATACTATGATAATTATAATAATAAATTTGGTTTGACATCACTATACTGGCCATGTTTGTCTGTGTACCTATATATCATATTCTAGCTGAGAGAAATCCAAAAATGCCTCTTATCCACTCCAGCTGTGCTTCATAAATAAGGTTTCTACAGAAATTCTAAATATTCAGACCTTGTTTAGTTTCATTCATGCACAGAGGGAACCGCTTCAAAAACCTGATTTCATCTACGAAATCATCAACATTCATGTCATTTCTTCTATTCACAAATTGGCCCTGTAGTTAGCGGCAACAATAAAAAAAAAAAAGCAAATGTTGGAGGCTTCGTACATACCAGTGAAACTGAACTTTGTAAGAGGAAAAAATATTTATTGTGCACTCGTGTGGCAGCTTTCAGTAATTAGAAAAAAAAACAAGGACATGTGTTACAATAGAGATTTGATGTGTGTGTGTGTGTGTGGGGGGGCTGAGGTTGAGCTGTGTTTTCCAGTTTGACATCATGGTGAACCTGTTGTCTCACTGTTACTGTGAATAAATACAGACACAGTGATGAAGACGTGTGATTTTATTAGCTTATTATGTAGTGCAGAGCGGCATTTTGATGACATCAGTCCAGCAAGTGATGTCTGCACCCTGCATCGCCCCTTTGCCACCCCCAGTTTTTCTAGATCCACCAGTGGTACGAACCCTGTTGCTATAAACGCCACAGGTACTTTCACAGAACCATATTCCTGGCTTTTTTTTGGCTGGAGAAAAGGAAAAAGATGCAACTATACTTCAAGAGCTGATGGAACCTCTGAAAGTTTTTTTTTGTTGTTGTTTTTTGCAGAAACAGAAGAACTTCAGCTTAAAAAACACAGTTTACATATCATATCTTTTTGATCATTAACTAGATAGCAGAACAGTTGTGGATGTTTCGTTACATTTGTTATCCTCAGTTTTGCCTCTAGGGTGACTTCCAACCCTCGTCTTCTCATCTTCTTGCTGGGGCAGTGTGCGGCAGCTTGAAGAAAGCCTGCAGACACTGTTTAGGCCTGAAACAATCTCCCAGGTCTTCTGATTTTTGCCACATATCAGATCCATTGTATGCTGTATGTATTTTAATGTCACCTATATTATTTCAACACACCTCAGGGAGTTGACTTTGTAATAGTAATTGGAAGATCTATTTAAAACACGTGGAGGTGTGTTGCTTTTAATAAGGTGATGATGATATTGGTAACAGTTTGTCTAACCCTTTGGCTTGAGTTCTGTTACATGGTGTCATATGCTGCATACTGATTACATGGTGATTGTGAAACCATGGAACCAGAGAGCAGCATCTGCCAGGGTTTGAACCAAACACTGAGAAAACGTAGTAAGTAAGTTGTGTTTAATTGGAAAATATACATTTAAAATGGAGCTGTCCCTAATTGAGTGAACGCTCGTTGTGAAATCACTTCATGTACTCACACACATAATGTGTTTTGTGCATTCAGCTTCTGCAGCACTTAACCACATTGTGTGATTTCACGGCGATGACTGCGACAATTGAGACAAACCTTTTCAAAGCACGACCCACATCACATTTCTCCTCCAGCTCATTGCATAACAGCCAAAGTGAGACACAATAATGGCTGACTGTGGCGGAATTCAAATTCCTGATTATTTTGTTATGATTATAATTACAATATGTCCACATGGTAAATGGATTACATTTAACATAGTGCAGTTAAGAACCCTTACATCAGAGGCAAAAGAAATGACCTGACATTTCCATAATGGCTGACTCTAACTGCGCCACTCGTTTTTTTCATTTATAGTGGCTGTCATTCCAGCTGCTCCTTCAGCATACAAATCCATTATTTCCCCCGGAAAACTCATAATTCATAAGCTCATTATGGAGGGTGTGAATTAAAGAGGCTGCACGCGTTCCTCCTTTGTGCAATTTCCTGATCAGGAGTGGCCTACTTCTGAAAGTCAAGAACAGTTTCAAAAACCATTCATTCGTCCAACTTCTGCAGATCCTTTAGGTGACTTTGAAAGGATTCGATTTGTCCTCGTGTAAGGGAAAAGTTCGGATCACACAAAGTGCTTGTTCACTGGGTTTACAGTGCACTCCACTTAGCTGTGACACCCTGCTGCTTCTGTGTGAACCAGGGATTTGTGTCTTTTACCACTGGTGCACTATTTGATCATCTTCCTGTGATGCTGCTGTTGCTGCTGCTCAGAAAGAGGAGTTGAAAATCCTCTTCCTGCCACTAGGGTACAGTAGTGATCCATATTTCATGCACTGAGTAAATCTAGTGCCTCCTATATCATTTGGGGCAGAGGGGTTGCAGCAGGGAGAATGCATTTAAGCTCCACTGCCCTCTATAGACCTAGATATGTGCAGGGAGGGTCTGCTTCTCCCAAGGTCAGCCATCTGAGGCCCAGCATTGACCGCAGCTTCTCTCCTTTTCCACTGATGACCGCTGGACTAATTGGCTATGGGTTGCCTCTGCGACATTGAAAATGAAACTGAAGCGAAATGACAGCCTGAGATGCAGCTTTTTAAAAAGGTCCCATATGGCAATTGTCAGAGCCAGAGCTGTTTGAGGGGAACTCTCCATATCCTGTTTCATTAGCCTTGTCTGCTGTTGTGGATGAGATGTAATGTGGTGGCAAAGTGCATCTCAACATCCCCTCTCCGGCAGTAGCTGTCACCACCCAGGGCAAATAAAGCTTAGTCATGAATACTGAGTTCTCTCCCTCTCTCTCTTTTGTGTGTGCTGATTGATGATGCGTAATCTATTAAGAGGATTTGGGTTAGTTTGAAATTGAGGTCGTACGAGTCTGAGAATTAGCTTCTTAGTGTCAGGAAAATCTAGCTGAAAACTACATTAACAAGAGGTGAGGGCAATTTCAGTGATGATCTCGGAGAAGTCATAAAGCGGCGAAGGCTGTTTCGTCGCTACACACAGTCCATAGATAAGTAAAACATGGAGCAGTCGTCACCAAGTCATAAAAGAAACATATTTTTTATGACTCTCCAACCTCAGCCCCTCGTTATATAAGAGCCAAAGGTTAATCACAATGTTCTATGTTCTGTTATAGGAGTGAGAAAGACTGTGTTATTTAAAGGTACAGTGTTAACTTGCATGTAGTGGAAATGTACAAGTTAGTTTTCAATGCTGACTTAAAGATGCCATATTATGCATAAGTTCATATTTTTATTCTGGGGCTCTACTGAAATAGTTTTGGATGATTTACAGTTCTCAAAACTGCCTATTTTTTTTATGCAAGACCTTTTCTGACCTTCTGTCTGAAACAGTTCGTCTTAGCTCACGACAGTCCGTAAACAGTTAGTAGAAATATGTTACAAAACTAATCTTAGTGTGGAGAGGTGCTGTTGATGCCTCCCATGAAAGCCTGGTTGCAGTGCAGCCATATTCGCTTCTAAAGGTTTTTGAGTAAGGCTCGCTATTTCAACCAATCGGAGAATTTAAATGATTTCTGCTTGAGGAAAATTGTGCCGTTTGCAGCTTCCTTCCCTTTGTTTCCTGTGAAGGAAATCATGTTTTTATTTTGAGCTTAGGCAAGTTTGAACTTTTTCTCCGAGGAGAAACATGGAGCTAAGATGAATTTAAGACAGATGGCCGAAGGCACTGGAGAAGCATAGGGCATAGGGTCAAAACTGAGATGTGTTTGAGTGGTATACGACAGAGCAACTCTGTGTTTATGTCTTTGTGAAACCTATGGAGCTGGAAATCAAACGTATCAACCCTGTGAGCAGTGGGTTCAACCATCTGAGTTTTATGGTTTTATCTGTGTGGATTTTTCATGTATTAATCTGATGTATATAAAATACGTTTTAATATATTATTCAATATTATTTTGACCAGTATTTTAAATGCATGTCTCTATATTTGCTCTCTCCACAGAGACATGCTTTGTTCTCACGTGGGAGAACCACACAATGTTGACCAGCTCTTCTCTGATTGGTCCAGACTGAGAGTAGATTGACTTCCAATCAAGCTGATCACAACCACCTGACTGATGACTGTGCTCGTGTCTTCATGTTGCTGCCTGATCTGGTTTGTAGAGCTAATTTACTAAAACCTGATGAAAATGATTGTCAGATCTAAATAGTGGCACATTTTCTGCTGTCAGTTTAGTCTGACAGCAGGATCTCAAGTTTGACTTTCGAGTCAAGTTTGTAAGATAACGTCTTCACTTCTGATATATCTTATTAAAAAAGACAAAGTGTGAGGGGAGGATCAGTGCGAGACAAGATGTAATTTCTCTGGAGTTTCAGGAGTTTGAGAAATTATCCAAAATAACTCACTGGTGTTAAAAGAAGCTTCACCACGTTCTCAGAAACAACGACAAATTAGAGTTAAGGTTCGAGGATTAGATGATTACACATCCATGACATCAGTTGCATCATGAGTTGTTTGTAGCCCCAGCCTGTGCCTCTCGAGTACATTATTACATGCATTTGTGTCACAGTGCTAAGTCTCTGGATACCATGGCGACTGTTTCTAAATTGTAGTCGTTTTTACAACACTCACCTAAAATCTGAAGGTATTTCTAAGGAGTCGGAGTCAAAAACAACCTGATTCGGTCTTAGAAAGGCAGAATTTTAGTCCATTTCTTGGGGATGACAATTTATTGATGGCAACAGGAAATTATGTTGTCTTACTCACTTTACTGAGTATAGTTGAACTACAGTATTTTTCAGCATTTTTAAAGTCTATTTGAAGGGAAAAATGAATGTGATGATGATATTCACAGCAGTATAGATGATAACTAGAAACACAAATATAAATGATAAAAAATATTTAGATTGAATGAGGCCATCATAAAATCTGTGGTCCTATATTCAAGCCAATATGGTAATTTCAGAAAACAACCAGGAAGCACAGATTTGTCTCTTACTTACTTTCTTTTACTAGATCTCCAGAAGCAAATTATGTATATCAAAAACTATATTTTTCTCATGTGTATGGGTACTGTTATTAATGCCAGCTTTACTGAGACTGAGCCATCTAAGAAATACTGGCCTTGTAACTTGCAGGTTGCCTACAGAAAATTTATAGGAAAAAGATTGAGGCAGTTTACAGAGAATTTATATCTGAAATCATTTTGATCAGATAAGTCTGGGGGAAGATTAATCTTTGTTGTTCTGCTTCTTATTGGATTTCACTTTGTTTTATGTGAAAGGGTTCTGAACTGCTGGCTTCCAACAGTTTGGTGGCCATTTAATAAGAGCGCGGTAATGATTTGGCGGTGCAGTGACTCATGGGAGCGGGCAGCAGTGACAGCTGAGAAAGGATGAGAGTGTGTGTTTCAGTGCGGACATGGTGAATGTCAGGCAGATGCACGGGGAAGCCCATCAAAGTGGAGCTGAATTAGTTGTCCTTTATCCCTTCATTCAAACTTCTTCAGAGAGTGCGACAAGACATTTTGTGTGTGTGGATAGTGGTCATCATCTTCTCCACCCTGCCCTGCAGTTTCACAGTTCCCCAACCTCACCTGGAACTGTTTAGTCATTAGCCACACCTATGTGTCAACCAGGACAGTTTTTGATCGTTGCTGTTTTGCCACCCAACCCAGTCTCCTAAAAAAAAATCTGTTTCTATACAACTAAACTGCAATCACAAATACGTTCCTGTTGGGAGTGTAATTGAACCCCGATTATGTTTTCTGTTAACATAATGACCACATGTATAATATATATTTTATATTTCTTGTTTTTTTTATTTTTTGCCTAACCATTTGTCTGTATTTTACAGTATAAATAAAAATTGATGCCTGTCGGATAGTAGAAGCTATACAGGTGAGAGCAGGGAGACTAACCTGTAAAGCTAAAACAATGACGAGAAAGGGGCCGATTCGTTCAGAGGAACTTCAGAGTAATGTGATAATTCTCTGAGTTTGTCCCTATAGCAACATCTACATTACATTTCACTTGTGTAATACTTAAAAATGTTTTGAATTAAAGGTAATACAACTGTTGCAGCTCTGATCTCATCCACACCATTCTTCATGTTACTGTTTTTAACATTACAATTACTAATTATACCTTTTGTCAGTGTGGAACCACAAACTGTATTATGTAACAAAATGAATGTATTTGAGAATATTGCTTTACTATGTACTGTATCTTAATAAAAAAAAAGATGACATATTGATGCAGCACTGCACTTTTCCTAATTCAAGACAAATCTATTTGATTTTGATGCTTCCTAATATTTACTATGCAACTCCGCAGGTCAGAGCTGCCTTCATCCGACCACCTGGAGAGCAAGAAGGATATCTTGATATCTTTTGTATATGTAAAGCAATTTCGTCAAGTGTAAAAATGTGGAAGCATGGGCAGAGCATCTGCGAAAACCCAAAGAAATGTCTGCAGGCAAATGTTGTCTATCATCTTTTGGGAACTATTATTTGCTTTTACCTTGACCTTTGTAGAGAGGGCACACATCGCACAATCTGTTTGATAACTACCACCTGCCATCAGGTGCATCTGTGCACTTTAATCAATCCTACAATTCTCAAAGTGCACAGAACCTCTATACTACAAACATATCCACCTGTCGATCTATGAAGTCTGTAAACTGCCTGATAATGGTCATATAAAATTTCCATGCCAGATTAAAATAACTTCACAATGCAGAAAGTGAAGTGGTGTATTTCCTTACAGTGTTGTCCAGCAGGGCTGCTGTGATCAGTAATGCTAAAATTCTAGCTACAGTATTTTTCTTGCCAAACCAATCATTGTTTACTGCTGTCAATACACACTGAGTAATCAATGTAAATACATGTGCACCTCTGCCCAGGTCAGTACACATATACTGTCAAAAATGCCTGCAACATTAGTCAGCACATGTCAGAGGAATTTCTCCGCAGATTATTTGGTGCCCATGTGAATAATTGCTAATGAGCAGACATGTTTACATGGTGTAAGCTGGTGTTGAGCTGCTCCTGCCCCAGGATGAGACTGGACAGTTGCTTGTGTAACCCGGTTGAACATACAAGGTAAAAATATAACTAATTAAAAGGGAATATTAGTTCATTTGAGGTCAAAATTATGTTAATGTATTTAGTTTTCCTCATTTGCAAGAGATTTGATATAAGCCAATCAATTTATTTTGTTACAATGGGTTTTATACTTAATTTTGCTTAACGGAAGTTTTACAGTGCCGTTGTGAAAGTTCGCTGCGCAGTTCATGCAGAGAGAGAGAGAGGACGAGCATCGCTCCGTGTTATTACGTTTAACTTGACAAGTAATGATAAACTAGTTATCAAAGCAATAACTGAAGAAGGGAAACTATCAGAAAGTAAGAGAATATCCCACACAGAAGCTGCTGAACGTGAGGAGTGCCGTTTCATCTGGTTAGCTGTACTTCTTCTGTCTCGGTAAGCTAGCTTCCCAACATTGTTTTGCTAGTTAGCCATGTGTGTTGTAAACGTAGTGTTTTGGTGTTTAGGCATGAAATTGAGGTTTTATAGAGTGGAAATTTCATGTAACATGTTTAAAAAGAGGAACATGTTCAGTGACTTAATTTGATAGTGATTTTGATAACAGTAGCACATACACTAAGAGAAGCCAGACAAACGGCCCTCTCTCGTGGAGTTGCTGAGTAGCATGTTGCTAGTATGTATTACTTGAAGAACCCAGCTGTAATCTTATGATAAATGGTAAATTATAAATTCTGTTGTCAAGAGATTTATTTGCCAAGATATTTTGTACTCATTTTGGGAATTGTTTACATTTTGCAGTAGATCTTACATCTTCTTTCACAAAGTAAGGTAATAATTTACAGTGTTTTATATTTATGCGCATGTATTATTTCAATGTTAGATAAGCTAAATGCAGTCGAGTGTAATTTTGGTTAATAATTGCATTGTTGAACATAATTCTAATTGAAGGATTATGAAGTTGGGATTTTGGAAGTTAAATCTAGAATGCGACAAATTATTGAAACTGGTATTTACAAATTTAAGTCAGTACTTGAGTTAATGATACTAGGTCTTCAAATGATGTACAACATGAAACATAAGAGTCAAACGAGAAGTATAGAAGCTGTGCAGAGACTATGAGCCTGTTTGTAAATGCAGGTCAGGTCTTTTATTGGAGTGACAATCATCTGGAAGGTCCAACGAAGAAGATCCACAGATTCTTTAGATGGCGAGCCCCCAGCGGATCTTTTGGAATTCAGCGTCTACATGGTTGCTGAAAGTTGAGGAGTAACCAACATGTGGTAGGATCGTGCCAATCTCCAGGAGTGGTACACAATGAAACACACTACAACAGAGCATCTCAGACCAGATTTGCACTAAGTTGACCTTGTCCAACAAGGTTAGTTCACAAACACTGACTTGACTTCATACACAAAAAACTCTGATGAGGAAAAACTCCATCACACGGACAAAAGACATTAACTGACGTGATCACTAATAGGACAAAAGAAACATTAGTGGACTATTTATACTTAAAGGACATTTTCATTTGGTTAAAGGGCCCAAATTTGATTTAATTGTAAATGTAATGTCAATTTCACTGTTCTTTATATCTGAGGCAAACTAAAAGTGCATTTGTCAAATTTATTGCGTTGTGTTGTGATGGCTACACTAAACACTTGGCTCCTGACGAACCTAGAGCGAGGTGTACTTACCCACAGGTGGGTTACACTTGATTCTCATTTTTAAATGGAGAAAGCATGAATTGCTTACATACATACATACATACATATAAATATTCCATATCACACATAAGTCTGTAGATGAATGCTGCTACTACTACTACTACTACTACTACTACTACTACTACTACTACTACTAATAATAATAAATAATAACGACATACTTTGATCCCCTTGGGGAAATTGCAGGACAATAGGTTCATTTAAAATCAGAGGCACAAGCTACTTTACACAGATGTCTGGATCCTCTGGTGTGTGAGTGTGTGTCATGAGTTTCCCAGAGACCTGTGAATGCTTCTTAAACCAGAGCATAACAGGCTGTGAGGGGCTCTGCTGAAAGCTTTGCTCTGGATATACAGTCATGAATATTTCATAGTTCATACCTACACTTTTTCCCTGTCTGCGCCGGCGGAGCCCGCTGGTTACCTGCCTCTTACCACATGCAAAAGTGCAGATACACAAGAGGCAGGTGTTTAACAGTTTGTTTATATAGGGACATCATGAGGACTATCCAACCTGCCTCAGCATGACGGTAATACATGAAAAGTCACGGTGCTGGAGCGGTGCAGAGAAGGTGATTCCAGCGAGCTGGCATGCTGTTTATCAGCAATAAAAAGGCAAATCTAGAGGTGTCGGCCAGCTAGTTACAAAACACAGAAACAGATGCTGCACAGATAAATGATTCGTGTATCTCTGAGTGTCCGCCTCCAGCTTTCTCAGCATGTGCTGTGGAAGGTGAAAGGAGAGGCTACATGCTGAGCTCAGTGGGGAGTGTGCAGAGCTTCCAAGACAATTCTTAGACGTTTGCACGCTTCAAAACTTCACATCAACTTTATTTAGGAAGAAATGATACAGTGCATCTGAGGTTCAGAGCACACCTCTGGTTACAGTTGTGTCAGTCAGGATTTAATGTGTGCACGCTGGGCACATGTGCAGCAGCTTGAAATCCAATTAATTGGCATTCATTTCTTATGCCAAATACTTTAAAGAGCATCTGTGTATGCGGAACTAGTCTTATTGGACATGTACAGGTAGTATATGCTGCATTTGTCTCTCATGTGAGTATGTGAACACTCATTAGAAGCCATGACTGCAACAGTTTTGTTCTGACCTGTGTGGCACATATGCCCCTTGTAACACATAATATCCAAATGTTGTCTCAGTTCAAAATTGGACACACACACGTCAAGTCAAACAAAATCATGATCAATATTCTGTGGCAAATCCTTTAGCCTGACATCAGCAAACACATATCTTCCCTAGTGATGTTTTCCCAGACCTTCACTGCAGACAGCTACATCTTCTGCTTGCTGTGGATTCTTTCTGCCTTTAGACTGGTTAATGGTCTGCATCATTACCAAATCATAAAATGTCATCCTTTTTTAAGTTTTGGTGTGTTTAACTGAATTTAAGCACACTGAATACTCATGTAAACCTCTCAATTCAATCTCTGCATCAGTGAAAGCATTGTGTGCCACAACAGAAATGTATGACACCATGTATGACAGATGAAAGGGGATGGTTTGAGTAATTATGTGATTCTTTCTCTCTAATTGATTTTTGTGATCGGTCTACAGAACGCTGTCCCAGAAACATTACTTTTTATGTGAACTACAACCTTTTTGTTTTCTGTCTTCTCTTGATTATTGAGTATATACTTTATGTGGTTACATCCCAGCACACACTCATGCATTGCAGGTGATCAGGTATCAGTGTGTTTAGAACACGTGACCATGAAACCATTGTGAAGACGAGGAGGTGCGACCAAATGCCCTCGCTGCCAAGTACGTGGAGAGAATTTATGCCCAAAGGAGAGTCAACTTCAATGTCTAATGGGCTTGTGGTTGACCAGCATTTGACCCCTGTTGTCCCTCCTCCTCCTCCTCCTCCTCTCGGTCCTCTGTACAATGCAACAAAATCTAAAATGAAAGAAACCTGATCAAACTTGCAGTAAATCAGATAAATTAACCTATAATTCTGAGCTAACTGCCACACAGCTCTGTGAAACCATATCGAACCCCCCACTGATTTCTTCTTTTTGTGTGAATCTAATAGTGAACTGTTTCAGATCTTCAAACAAACTCCAACATAAGATGAAGGCAACCTGAACAAACAGGAATGTTAATTGTATTTTTCAAGCTGAAAAGTTATCCAGTAGCTATACTGGATGAGGAGTGCAATCCCCTCAGCCCTTCTCTGAGCTTTCTCCAACTTCTTGCATCATGAATGTAATCATGATAATCCCCAAGCTAGTCTTTTTTCGTAGCAGATCACTGTTCAATCTAATTAGAATAGAAGAAAACCTAGTATTTCTAGAATGCAGCTTTCTGTGTGTCTATGCTTCAGGATGTTAAATTAACATGAATTAGCTTTAAAAAATAACAGGAAATAATATGTGAATCTGTGAATTGGAATTGAAATGCAAAAGTATTAATAAATGACACAACCTGGGTAAATAGAAGTGACCCACACCTGACCTCACCCCTATTTGAGTTCTTTTTATTGAGCGGTACGATTTCTTCTAATCGTTCTGTTTGCCAAACCAAACCCCTCAAAGCAGGTCAGTCCTCTCTCTGACACTGCACCTTGACTCCATGGAGCATCTCCACCCGGCACTTAAATCTAAACGTATAGATTTTATAGGCAAGTCTTACCTGCTGATTTCAGGTGAAGGTCAGTTATGCAGTTTTATAACCTTCCACACATCCCCCTTGAGTAATAACTTGGTTTTTCATTCATTATTGTCAGTGTTGCCTGGCTTTGTTTGATTTGTGGACTCGAGTGTTGCAGTCTGGCTGATCCAGATGTCAGCACTTTATGTGGTAAATTAAATTTTATGAATGGAGTGCCAAAACAACAAAAAAGCCCCAAGTTTCAATGTAACAAAAATATGGTTGATCTAGAAATGTTTTTGTTTTTAATGGGGAGGCCAGACTGGGGCACACACTCAAAGGAAGAGGGTACATTTGAAAAATTAGTTAAAGTAGTGTTACAGTCAAACATTAAATAATGATTGACTATTACGAATTATTCAATTTTGTTTTTTATAAAAAATTATGATATATTTTGATCTAAAACGAGATGGGTCGGTTGTTTATAATCAGTACTTCTCCTCTTCCGATTCTGGCACTATCTCATTTTTCTGTTGCCTATGTCACCCCTCTGCCAGTGCCCCTGTTTCATAGTCATATTTAGATTGTTTAAGCTGCAACATTGGCTGATTCGGCTGATACCAGTTCATCTTGAGCAGGACACTCGGCTTTCCCACCCTTCCCCACTAGCCTAAATGCAGCACAAGACAGCAGATGCAATCTTTTTCCAGCCATTATATTCTTTTGCATGTCCCTGTCATTAATAGAGCCTCGATGCGGTGCAGAAGGCCTTAATCATGACAGAGTGAGTGAGAGTAACAGATTGTGATTGATGGGTGGTGTGTCCACTGAGACGTGGGTGGAGGAGACGGTAATGGCACAGACAGCGCGTCAGCAGATGGTTGGTGATACAGAGCTGCAGCCTTACTCCAGATAGGTTAATTACCCTGATAAGTAAAAAATGCATTGGATTTGGCACCTTGTCTGCAACTGGTGGATATCTTTTTTTTATATGGTCACGCCTGCAGATGAGCCTTTCTCTGCACTTCGGTGAGAGCTGAACTGTGAATGTTGCATGAGTAGATGATGTTAGCTCAGTTATTTCTACTAGTAGTATACAAAAAGTTAAAATAAAAAATAGGACAGCAGAAGATGATCCTGTCATTTATAAAACACATTTATATGGTACTAATTTTCAGCCCTGTATGTTAGCCACGTTTATATTATCCAAGATGTTTGACCATTGATACGCTGTCAGACAGGAGCCATATTGCGCTCAGTGATACATGGTACAAAACACTGGACTTTAATAGCAGAGACAGAGATTTTTGGGCAGTGATTCCTGGACAGTAAAATACATCATTCTAATGCAATTACAATATAGGTGATGGTGGACAAAAAAAACATGTACATGTGATCATGAGTATTCTTTTATGACATTTTAAAAATCTGACACATTATCATCTTACAAAGTTTAATTCGTTGTAGCTTGGTTTTGGTCCGCAAACCAAAAAACTGGAGTAATGCACTCTGTTCTCTTGGTCCTAGCTGGTACTCTAACAGTGCCGTTCTGAATGAGCTACAGCTACTTAATGATCTTTTCAGGAAGTCCCGCTGAGAGAGCATACCAAAAGCATGGATGAGCTTCTCTTGATGTTTTTGGGACACTAAACTCTTGATCCTGGCTGTATTTTTAGATGGTAAAAGGCTCTTTTTGGGAGGTGAAGATGAGATCTGAATCTATTATAACACCAAGATTTCTATTAAAGCCTCTTAATTAAGGTGAAAATTGATTGTCTTTTCTTTCTTACCAATCACAGTAGTCTTCGTTTAGTCTTTATTTGATTGATGGAGAATGTTTCTTATCCAGTTATTTTGCTTCACGTATTTTTTATTGGATGTTTCATGTGATGCATTGAGAGGCACATATGGTTTTCAGACTTTTCATATGGTTTTCAGTTGTTGAAAATTAGTTTACAATTGGTTTAGAAAATTATATATATAATAATAATTTGACTTATTGAAGTCAAAGGTGAAATAATTGTCATTTAATATTTTTTTCTATTTAATTAATGCACACAGTAAATGTATACCTAATACAAATACATTTAATGTAAATTGTATTTCATTTTGTATGTGTTTGATATATTTTCATTTAGGTATTTACAATCTTCCATACATTTATACCTAGAGTATTATAATGTATAATCCATTACTGTAGATCAGGGTTGAATCATCAAACTTGAATTTTTTCCTTAAGAACAATCAAACATCTATGAGGAGATTATAGCTCTATAAGAATATATAGAATTATAGTGTGTTCTTTTACTTTTACTATATTATGTAAAGAAATCTCCTTAAATAATTAAGTGTAATGGGGTTAAACTGTTCTTGGCAGGTACATGAAAGAAACACTGGGGCTGGTCAGTAATACAGCACCAGCATCTGTAAGGTTTGCAGTAAGGGTATCATGTTCTCAGTTATTGTTTCTTTGCTCTGTGCCCCTGCTGGCATCACATCAAATCTTGCCAGAGCCTCCACTGCTGCCCTTTGACTTGCTGCTTACTTACTGCTCCTTTTAAACAAATTCATCAAAAGTGAGGAAGCAACTTTAAAACTGGAACTGACCCTCTTTGTGCTGAATAGTGAGCAGCTTTATATAATATTGTGGCCAGCAAGCAGAAGATATTTCATTAAGATGGGCTTATTTCCTAAAACCTGCTGGCAATGTGATACCACCAGTTTCCAATTTGCATATAAATGTTACAGGTGCATTGTTAGCAGGATTTATTATAAGCAGTTCAGCATACCGACTTAAAAACAGTCTGAGTCTATTATGGTATTGCTCTCTTCAATGGGCTCTATTATTGAGACCTCATCTACTAGAGCCCACAAACAGACTTGAATATCAGATTAGGCAACTTGGTTTGATGATGCTCCATTAGAAGGCACTTCAAACATTTACTCAAGTCTGATGTAAACAAAATGCTGCTTGTTCAGAGGAGATCAGGGAAGGAGAATCCTGTTTATGGAGCTCAATAATGCAAGATACCGACAGCGATCACAGCCTGCATGAAACTCTAAACTTAAATGCGTGCCCTCCATATCAACATGCCCTATTTTTCATTTTGTTTTTAAGAGCTTTCTTAAAAGCTTACTTCTATAGAGAAGGGAAAACAACAAGGTGTTGTGGTTGAAGCTGGTGTTGTTGAAGGTATCAAAAAGATAAGATGTTGCAGGAATAGTACATGCCCAATCCATGGCTCTGTGAACCCAGCTTTGTTCGCAGCTAAACATTGGATTTAAGTTTGCAACATATTGTTCTGTACATGCAGGTAAAAAAGCTTGAGTAGATCTTTATGTTCAGCTTGGTGTGTTTAATAGTAATTATAGTAATAGTAATTTTTATTATCCAAGAAGTTTAACAGTCATATTCTGTAGAATAGTTAGAAAATGCTGACGAGACCCTATTGATTCTGACCATTTGTCATTTGGTTGGAGGACTATTTGCTTCAAAACAGAGCTTCTGGATCAGGCAATAAAGGAAGATTCACCTTGAAATCTATCTGATGTGAGGGGTTTTTGAGACCCCAGGGATGTTCAGGTTGTAATCCAGCTTTAACCCAACCAGTCATCACATAATGTTGATGTTTTTTTCCTGTTGATATTTGGTAAGAAATTAAAATTAATTGACTTACCTTGTAGCAGAATTGCTGATTTCATCCATTAGAAGCTAAGTTTTTGCAGCACTCAAACACTGAGCTTTTCTTAGGACCCTGACACTCTCGACTTTCTTTAAGCCCTCAATCAGCTAAACAGGTATTTGAAATGTGGGAAAGCTGGCAGAAACACTGTTACACTTCAGCATCGTTGGTAAGTGTTCGGTGCGACATCTCCTTGCTCTAAAGAAAATGAAGGAGCCCAAACTCCCCATGGCAACTGCAAGTTGTTGTGCTGCTGCATGTAGTAAAGCATGCAGCACTACAATGCATTGCAAATTCTGACAATGCTGATGAACAGTTATTTACATGTTTTTTCCTGAAGGGCAATTTGATGCTTTTCAGGAGAACCTTTCTGAGTGCCTTAGATGTTAGAAATTAAGGAGGAAGGCGGGGAACAAACTTTCATTTCAGTTTGTCTGCCAGCTCAGTGAAGCGACTCTTTTGTTTGTGCTCTGCAGACACAACAGTAGCATTCCTGAACACTGTTATGTAATAGATAAACAATAAAGGCTTGTATAATACAGATGATTATAATTAACTGATTTGTTATTGTTCCAGAGTTGCACAGCCCTTTTTTTTACTTGTTTTCTGCCAAACTATAATTTGGCCTTTGAGAGTTCCCAATGCTTTACATCTTGTGATAAACCCTCTGTCTTTACTCTGAAGTCTTGTCTGTTGACTTTGACACAGATACTGTTGCCTCCTCCCTTCACCAGGGAAAGAATTTCTTCTGTCATCTACCACTGCTTTTTTTTCTGTGCATGTCATGATTTATTCACTAACCCCATTTCCACTGCATTTTATTATAGCCAGCGTGGTTGTTGTCCATACGTCCACCTGTACGGCCACTAAATTCTTGTCAATGTGATATCTAAGAAACACTTAGAAATGTGGTACAACTGTCCAATTGTAATCAGTGATGAGCTGATTAGTTTTTCGTGGCCTTTGGTTAAAGGTCAAGTTTGCAGTGACCTCGCCTTTATCCAGTTCTTGTGAACTAATATGTCAGGATGTATTGAGGGAATTTCTTCAAATTTGCCACATCTGTCCACTTTTACTTTGTAATGAACTGTTTAGATTTTGATGGTCAAAGGTCAAGGTCACAGTCACCTCCATGTTCTTTCAATTCTTGTTGTGCATGTGATGTCCCAGGAATTGCTTGAGGGAATTTCTTCAAATCTGGCACAAATTGTCACTTGAGGTCAAGGATGAACTGGTTAGATTTTGGTGGTCAAATGTCAAGATCACTGTGACCTTGGGTTATGTTCCATTTTCATCAATGCTAAATATCACAAACACCTGCAAGGAATTTTATTACATCTGGCACTAACATCTTCTTTGACTCATGCATAAACTTATTAGAATATGATTCTGGACAGACATGCGTGTAAACAACAACGTCACTGGTCAGGAAAGGCATACAACTGGAATGCACTAATTCTAGTTTATTTATTGTATTTATCTGTTTATTGGAGTGTGAATTCCACCTCAGATAAATTATAAGCTTAGTTGTAGTCTTTGTACTTGCACAATAAATTTAGCAAATTGCCTGACTTGTCAAGCTTCCCATCTCGCTTGTAAAACATGTAGTGTTACCAAATGTTTGATTTGTAGTTCACAGGTGAGTGCATATGTCCAGTCGCCACCATGTTTGTTGTACTCAATAGAAGCACACATAATAGTATACATTAACAACACATGCTAACGTAAAGTAGGTTTATGTTAGGAGGAATAAAAATATCAAATTATTGGGTTTGCGACATTTCTAAATAAATGCTTAAAACATCTAATAATCAAATAAACTTGGGTTTATTGTTGCTTCACCGATGTTCTTGCATTGTGCAGCATTGTTCAGTTCATTTTTATATTGTTCATACCACAAACACAAGTAGTCATTTAACAGTAATTGCTCTTCAATGATCCCAGTAGTCTGTGGTGAACCTATACAGTACGGACACTGATTATTCCTGCCCTTAGCTAATCTTCAGTTGAAACACCAATTGTGGCAGAGCAATACAGTATTTTCTTGATGAAGTTCAGACAAAAACTTTGCTCGTACAGAGGCACATTCTTATCACATTCAGTAATTTGCAACAGCCTTTTCTCCACACTTTGAAAATTAATATGTGTCTGAGAGAGCTCTCTAGTACAATCACAAAAATCACAAACACTCTTCTCTGTTATCCCCACCTTGATATTGATGTGTGAAAATAAGATTTTAATGATTCCACAGTGAATATAATGAAAGGCAATACATCTGCAATTATGGCAGTTGTCTAGAAACCATGCTTAAATATACAGTATATACAGCTGCCATATTTATATAGAGAGAAATGCGGCAGCAGTATTATACAGTAGGCTTGGTGTTTGTCTTCTGTTATATTTCCATGTTTTTTTTTGTTTTTGCGGTTTTCTGACAATGTATTGGCTCTTGCTGCTTTCATGTTTAACATTGATCTCAGAAAGTCTCAGAAAATCTATTCCAAATAACACGCGTGAGAAGCAAAAGGGTACATCTCATACAAGCTACCCGTTAACCATTTTTTCACATCATGTCTTGGATTGGTGCAATGCTGTATATTTCTATGTAAAATCTCTTCATGAAATATTATGAAATACAATAAAAACGGGGGAAAAAAATATAAAAATGTATAATTTGATATGCAAGATTTGGTATTAATCCTGGCACAATGGTTGGCAACGACAATATGGTCTTACTGTGTTTCCTCTTTTCTTTATGTGCAGTTTAAAAATGTTTTCATCACAGGTGTAGGCCTGCAGCTGAAATTACAGCCGGCTTTAACACCAGCATATAGTTAAAAGATCCACTCATCAAAGTCATTCTCTGTGTGGTTCTGCTGAGCCTGGTGTCGTCTAACTGTCGCCTGATGGGGGAAATGATATTCTTGGGCACAAGCCTGGGTCATGGATCAATACCAGCGCCCAATGAATCAGCAGCAGCAACATTTTTCTAGGATGTACTGTATTGCTTCGCTCAGTATGGGTATCAGTGGCTCTGATGAATGGACACACGGACATGCAACAACTGCTTTTTTTGGGTCATCACACACTGGAGGTACAGGTCATCCTGGATTGCAGAGTGCTAACCTCCCTCTCTGCAACATGGACCCATATTTATACTAGTCCTGATCCGTCCTGTTTGATGTTTCACACTGGTGCAAATTACACGGGTGGGTATCGATAGGTGATTTGTCAAGCTGCTATGTGGGGATTGGTTTTGTATTGCACTGGTAGCTCTGTTACTGCCCTGGATCTGAACACTCACAATGCCACAAAGAGTTGCTGTGCACCTGTCAAACTGTCAGCCCAGCTTTTTGAGTCGCTGTGAGGGGGCGTCGCAAAAACCTAAAAAAAAAGTCAAAGCCAAATGAAAAATAGCTGAGAACAGTTTGCAGTTGAACATGGTAACATTTTTACTCTGTGCAGAGCAGGGCCGCACTACTCTGGAAATGTGAGTCACAATGTTTTTTTATTTCCCAGTGAAAACTAACTTCATAATTTCTCTCATGATTTTTGAGCAATAGACTGTGTTTCTTTGTTTATAATGACAATTTTTTGTCATCACAAGTCTCAGGATAAATGGGATGTGTATATCAAAAGTATGGAGATAAGAGGGAGAGTATGCATGAACAACTACTGTATATGAGAAAAAATTAGCTGTACAGTGTGAAAAAGAATAGTGAATAAACATAAACAGGATTGCAGTAAGTTCAGCAGGTATAAGGTTTAGAGATTTTGTATAAAAATCTATAAAATCACAATATCAAAAAACTAATTTTGTCCAGATGTCGGCCTTACTTGAGATCACACTTGCTAGTAATCAGATATGTTTCCACTTTTCCTCTGAGTGTCTCCAGGCCAATCAGTGCTGGCGGAGTTGCAGATCTGTTCTCAGCTCTTAGCTGGTTTGTGCCTTGTCCCACACAGGTCCTGGGGAGTTCATCGACATTCAGGAATAAAAGAGAGTCTGTCACCTATTTCTTTTAACACTGCCAAGTTTGTAGCATGAGTTTACCAGTTGGAGTACCTCAAAAGGTTTGCAGGACACAGTAGTGGAGGATTTGTTCAGACATGTGTAGAGGTACTAAATGGGTTGGCATCTCCCACTGTGTTAACTGAGGCATCAACTACTCTTAAAAGATCCTGCATCAGATCTCTCACTGCTCTGTAGTATGTCTGACCTCACTTCTTCTGACAAGGTATCTAAGGCATGCAGCGTGTTATTCAGAATTGCAGACCACAGGGGTCTGCATCATTGCGATTTATCAAGATTGGACAACCATGAGCCAAGATGAAAACATGGCAACCATTCATCCCTATGAAAATTGCTTCTGATAATAATGAGTCAATTCGCTGGGTTTGTGACATTCAGAAAAAACATATTCTGTTTTATTGCCACTATTCGCAATGATTCTCTCTTGGGGAAAATGCTTTTTGGGTGAATGTGTGTCACATGAACAATACAGAAGTGGCAGTTGTGGGGTTTGGCCACTACACCAAATTGCTTCACTACCCAGTGTTGATCCTGGGGGCTTGGTCAAAAACAGCAAAACAAAAGAGAGACAAACTGGTGTCCATATGAGAGGTCTGAGAGAAGTGGCTGCCATAACTGTACAACAGCGTTGTAAAATTACATGTATACGCAACTGGTTATACCCTGTGGGTGGGTGCAAAGGCTCAAACAATGGGTAAGTCAACTACTGCATATTGTAGTAGAGTTCCTTGGTGTACACTATGTGTTTGTAGTGTATACTGAGTTTATATACTATTATATCTAGTGTCCACTAGTTGCAGTATTATAGCACTGTGAGGAGGGAAAACCCACATATTCACAAAGTCTGTGATGAATAACAGGTTGTCATGCAAAATAGATTTGGGGTCTTCATTTCAGTTCAATTCAGCTGCTTTATTTTAGGGGTTTAGTCAAGGTAGGTTTTCACCCTTAGGACAAGGGGAGTATACAGAATGTTCTGACTATAAAAAGGTTAAAATAAGAATTTGTAGTCAGTCACAATAAACTGCACAGGCAAGCCTGTACTCTCCAGCTTTCTCTGGATGGCTGGTTTTTCCTCACCAAAAGCAGCCTGAATGCTGCACTCCAAAAAAAAAAGCAAAACTGACAATGAAAACAAGTCATCTAACCGTGAGTGGACTGAGAAGTGTGTGTTTGGGCCTTGTGGTTCAATAGCCTTGTGTTTTTTTTATTCAGCAATGAGAGTAGCTGGATGAAAAGGGGAACATGATGGAACACTTGAACAGAGCACACTCAAACTTTGACATTTCCAGTGGGCCGTGACGCTTGTTGAATTTAGTTGAGCAATTATTTACATTTTTACTGTTTTCTAAATGGCTAATCACAAAGATAATTCGACGTTGTTATTGCTGCTCTTATATACAGGCTGAACAGATAATAACGGTCACTATTTCAATTTCTGTATTGTGACATTTACCCATGCTTATTGTGTAGTACATACAGTCAGCAGGGCAATTCGAATTGGCTCAGAATTACATATGGTGATGTTTGTTGGCAGGAAGCAGGCGCTCCTCTCACGTTAAGTGTAGAACATCTTAAAGATTTCCTCTGTGAGCAATGTTTTCCCTGATCAGACACATCTGGCTTCAACTGAAACATCCCCTTGTCTTTTGCATGTCATATATGCAATGAGACATAAAATAGCTTTGGGATAAAAATCATTTTCAAAATCTATATCCATCATTGTCTGCCTTGCCCTCTTTTATCACAGACCGCTCAGGGCAATGGTAAAACTGTACTTGAATTTCACAGACTCAGATTCCCATTGATCTGTTAGAGTCCACAAGCCTGACAGACTGCAGAGATTTGGATGCTGTGTGCACTGGAACATCTTATGATGAAGACAGCATTTTTCATATTGTTATAATGTATAATTAGTATCTCTACATGCACACTTGTCTTTTATGTTTTATTCTTATGCATTTAAAAGTAAATAGAGGAAAACTTTCTCCCTTATCTGGCTCTTAGGTTCCTTAAAACAAACAAATGTAACAAAACTTCTCATGGGACTTTGCTTCAAGTTTCTTCTGAGTGTACGTTACTTGTAAGTTGCATTGGATAAAAGCATCTGCCAAATGATTAAATGTAAATGTTAGGCTGTGTAAACCAAATTATATGGAAGCCCTGAAAGGTAAATGTCGAAAAAATTATTCTGGTGATCCATTTTCTAAATATGAACAAAATTTGTCTCTCCCCCATGTTTATAACCTAATGATGGAAAAACAAGGGTTTTGCTTTGCTCGTCTTTCTTCATCTGTGAAATAGGTGGAAAAATGTTTTTCCAGTTGACAGATTTTACAGGATCCAAGTTGATGTTCTAACATAAAAAAAATCTTGAAGAAAAAAAAAGTGTTTGTTTTTGTAATACTCACTTCAGCCTCAAGAGTGCAGCACAATACCATGTAGTAGTTAGTGTAACATTACTTTTATCCAGGGGCAGGCAATTCTGGTCCTCGAGGGCCACAGCTAATTACCTGGATCAGGTGTGTTCAGTCAATCAGAAGCTGTAAGAAACCATCTCAGATAATGGTGGAGTGGGGGAAGCCAAGGTCATTTGGTATGTTCCAGCTTGACTAAACACACCTGATCAAGGTATCATCAGTAGTGGGTAGGGCTGGAATAGTTGCAAATCAAGCAGGACAGCAGCCCTCAAGAACCGAAATTGCCCGCCTCTGGATAAAAGTAATGTTACACCAACTACTACATGTCTACATTTTGGGCTAGAAATGTCTTGTGGTGACCTGAGTGGGATGGTCACATAGACTTTGTAGTTTGTGCTGCAAGTACAGGGGATTAGGGTTTCAGGTGAGTTTTAACTAGAGGGGTCCCTCTCTCTATTTAGAACACGGTGTAGTGGTGCAGTCCTGTAGGTGAAATGACTATTGCAAAAAACACTGATAAACCTTACAATTAGGGATGGGCAGATGAGGCTTTCTTGAAGCATTGAAGCTTTTCATCGAATTGGTTCACTTTGGACAAAGCTTTGTGTGAAGCTTCATTTGCTCTACTTAGTAGTGACGGCCAGATGAAGCTTCTTGAAGCCTCTAAGCCTTCCAGCTAGTTGGTTTCAAAGAAGGGTTCATTTCTCGAGGCTTCATGAGCACACAAACCCCCCTGTTGGTCAAAGAATGTAAGACAGACAGATTCAAGATTCAAGATTCAAAATTCAAAACACTTTATTAATCCCAGAGGGAAATTATTTTGGCATGTTACAGCAGCTCTCCGTTCAAACAGAAAGAAAGAAAGAAAGAAAGAACCATAACCAGAAAAGATTAACACCAACACAAATACTAAATACTCAATTTAAGTAAGTAATAAAAATGAATCAAAACTAGGTAATTCTGGTCATAATCAGTCCTGTGTATAATGTAGTGGGTTATCTGATTATAAATATGATATGAATATGATTGTAATAGTTATCATCACTCCTCCCCTTTACATAAAGGAGAGGAGTTGTACAGTTTGACGGCCACAGGCAGAAACTATCTCCTGTGGCGCTCTGTGGAGCACCTGACATTGATCAGTCTCTGGCTGAACATGCTCCTCTGTCCAGCCAGGACACTGAAGTGGGTGGGAGGGATTGTCCAGGATTGAGAGGAGTTTAGACATCATCCTCCTCTCAGTTACAACGTTTAGAGGGTCCAGCTCTACTCCCAGAACTGAACCAGCCCTCCTGATTAATTTGTCCAGTCCAGTGTCTGCCACCTTCAAGCTGCTGCTCCAGCAAACCACAGCAAAGAAAATGACACTGGACACCACAGACTCATAAA
>JAUMHL010000030.1:2399027-2414267 GCA_032362345.1 Sandelia bainsii
TGGTGCATCCTATTAACAGTGAATTGCAGTAGTCAAGTCTAGAAGAGACAAATGCATGGACTAATTTTTCAGCATCATAATAACACGAGCAATGCACTGACCATGGAACACCTGAGCAGCTAATTGTCCAAATGGCACCAAACCATCTATGAGTAAAATAGCTGTAGTTTCTACACAGATTTTCCAGCGTTCCCTTAAATTAAATCAGATAGTCTTCACTTTGAGCATAACTTGATTGTTATCATATCCACTGGGGCAAACAGAGTCAAAAATGTGGTCACTGTCCAGATATAAACCCATCAGCCACAACTTTAGAGTGATGTGGTGGAGGTTATGACTTTTCAGTGTATGCACATGACTGTATTATTTCATGATGAATTTAACGGGACATACATATAAGCTACATCCAGATAACATCATCATAGCAGGTGGTCCGATTTCAAACAATTAAAGTCGTGAATAACTAAGTATATTTACACAAGTACTGTACTTAAGTACAATTTTGAAGGACTTGTGCTTTACTTAAGTATTTCCATTTTGTTTTATTTTTACTCCACTACAATTTAGAGAGATATATAGTACTTTGTACTCCATTACATTTGTCTGCATATTTGTAAAATTAAATATTATCAGCTAATAAAACGATGTATTATTGTGGATGAAGCAGCTGTCAGTAAAGTGGTTTAAATTCATCTCCACCTTTACCATCTGCTGTTTCTGTTTCACACCAAGTTGCTATGGTTACACAGATCCTTATCCTTATTTTTTATTCATTAAATTTTTTTTGGACATAATTTTAACCTTTGAAAGTTTGTCAAACAAATCAGAACTAGACTTGTACATTTATGTTTTAAATAATGCAAAACTCAACATTGTTTAAAATGCATCGTTTTGTACTGGTACTTTAAGTAAAATATACCTGATGTGCTTCAGCTCTAGTAAATAATTTGAAGTAGTACTTCTACTTGTACTACATTTAGGCAACGGCTTTTTTCTTTTTCTTTTCTTTTAGTATTAGTTTATGTACTTCTACACCCTCAAAACATCAAGATGCATCAATGGTGGCTACTAATGCAACCTGTAAAGCCATGCTGCAGGATGTTGTTGCTACCTGTAAATGAGGGCTGAAGGATGTCAGTCCTTAGATCGCATGACTGTCAGAGAATACTGAAAGCATATTTTGGAAGTGTTCAGAGATAAAGCCATGGATAAAAGCTAGTGTGAATGTGGAAACATGATTAGACTCAAATTTGCAAGGCTGATGCACACAGAGACAAAAAATGTTCCTGTGTCCTCAGGTTTTATGAATCTGCTGTGTGAATCTGCCTCATAAACATATGAACATGAAGTAAAAAAAGACAGAATGAGGAGTCTGAGACGTTGCGTTCAGTGATGAATTAAAACAATGAGGATTTGCCTGCTTTCTCTGGAGACTTCTGGAGGTTTGTTGCTGGTAGTGAGCCGTGCTCTGACTATATTCCATCTTGTTCCATCGACGGTCTGGGTCGATGAAGGGTGTTGGGAAAGGATTAATATTGCACAATGTCTGTCATGTATCAAACATGAGGGGGACATAAACACAAGAGAGGAGCTGATATGGAAAAATGAGTTCCTTATGTTGAGGGTAGTCCATTCTCTTTGAGGTGTACCATGTCCCATCAAAAGACACACTCGTGTAACACTTTTGATGTGGTCCACTTTCATTTGGCTATTGATGTGTCTCTGATGTGTAGAGAAGGTGAGACATCCTGCTGGACGCACACACTTTGAAATGCACTGCTGATTTCACAGACATTAATTAAACCTTTCTTGACTAAAATGTGCCTTTCTCTGGAGACTTCCACTCTGTGTCTCTGCCATAAGACTTGGTCCAAGTTTCACTTAAGAAAGATGCCGTATGCTGACTATGCAAGATCAGCTGATTTTATCATTTTAGAGAGCTAATATAATTCTTTTTTTTATAGTTAGCTGTGAAAGTTATGCAATTCAGATGATTTAAGTGAAAGCAGCAATACTAGGATTATATGCAAAACCAGTGCTAATAATACAGCAGATGGCTCTTGTCAGTTTTCCAGTTTGTATTGGATTGTTAGTGATGGTTAAATGTGTAAACAGTAATTAATATCGCTGGCTGAGCTAATTTAACTTCTTCATACATCGCCTTTTGACTTACAGCCATGCATCATGCTGTATTTCAGGGGTACCCAGTAACTTTTCTCAGGGAGCCAAAATCTGTGCCATCAACATGTCCAGGGGCCAACTACAGCACCTCATCAACACCGTGCTACAAATTACAAACAAACAAAAAAACATAAAAATCACTTTGATGTGGACTGCATGCCACATCCCGATATACAGTACCCTCAGACTGGGGGAACTGTCCCACAGTCCAGAGCAGGCCAATAAAAATTTTTAATGAGGCACCACTTTGGGACACCCTTTTATTTAAAAATTGTGCAAAGCAGCAAATAACTGAAGCTGGTTGAAAACCGTATTTTAATAGGATCTGAATGTAGACAGTGTTTTACCACTGTTGTACAATAATATTTTCCTTACAGAGTTTGGTATGTATAAAGTATACGTACAGTATGTATGTAGCACATACTTACACATGCACATACCGTTAAAACATTAAAAATGTAGGAGGTGAGACAGAACAAATGGATTTATGCAAGAACAATGTTTAAGGGGAATCAAGCTAGTGGTAGCATGAGACTTGAATTATAATTTGTATTCAGCATCTTCAATATGCAAAATTATCACAACTAATTTTAACACAACTGATCATCTTGTCAAAAAAACAAAAACAAACAAAAAACGGATACAAGTACTGAAAAAACTTAATAAAGTAAGTCAATAAAAAGAGCTGTGATGCTGACATCTGACATGTGGTGAGTAGAGAACACTGTCTGCAGTGAAGCAGCTGATTACTGCCTTGAGGATCACGAGCTCAAAGGTTCTACTGTCTCCATAATTCAGAGAAAAGCGTGCTGCTTGACTAAATACATATATTAAATCTTTAAGAAATGAGAGCAATTATTCCAGAGAGCCATTTAGATATCCAGGGGGAATTTCCTTAAAAATATTTTATGGAGGAGACGGTGTGATGATGCATATCTGTGACATATTAGTGCACCAGTGGAGTGGACGGGATGGCTAGATCAGGAGGATTGCTCTGAGATGAACCCCTTTTTTTTGGATTGGATGGTGTGTTTGCCAGGAGCCTAGTGTGCTCGGTTCAGAACAAATACAAAACCATTCAAACATCTTATCTTTGTGTTCACAGGCCAAGGCGTTACAGCAAAATGCAAAATAACACCATTTCAAAATCCAATCCGCTCATCTGCTGCTGCTAAGGTCAGGCTTAAACACAAAACGGTATCTCAAACTGCAATCTGTAAGGCGAACAGGGTGAAGCAGCAGCAGCACAGATGCCGCCGGCGTGTTTGAAAGGGCATATGAATGAGCACATGTTAGTCACTTGAACTGGTGCTCATAAACGTGAGCATGTTTTCCTACTCGGTGTTCCCTGGAGAGCACCTCAGAGAACACGGTTCACCTCCGAGCAGTGGATGCGGCCAAGTACGGTGCTGATGCAGAGGTCGGGCTCGTGAGAAAAAAAGCAACGGAGAGGTCTGACAGGTGTCTCCGTTACGGTCGTGTCACACCGAGCCTGCCCACGCTATGCAAACAGCACTGCTCATTATAACTGCAGAGTCGCTGTTTTGCGGTACACGTAAAGAAAACAGCTTTATTTTCTAGTCATATGAGGCAAAGGATTTGAAAACCTGTTGACTCCAAGTCGATTGCTTAAAGTTCAGGTTTATTTTCTGTCCCACACATAAGCACGAAACACATACAAAGAAACAAAATGAACTTTCTCTGCAGAAAGTATGGTCAGCACTTCATGAACTCCACTAGTGGACAAACATGATTCCAATAGCTCGGTGGCAAGTTACCCTCCAGCTGGATGGAATGCCCAATACCCCTGTGTCAACCCAGTCTCCTAAAATGTACATTTCTATACAACTAATCAGTTTTTTTTGGTTTAATTCCCCCATACAAAATATCTGAGCTTGAAGTAAAACATCCAGTTTTATGACTCACAGGTTATTAACAGAACTGGGTTAAGGTTAGAGAAAATCTGTGTAGAGAAAAACCTAACAATAATTTGACACACAACTTTATTACAAATTTAAACAAGACCTTTATCTTTCTCTAACCCTATCCAAAGTGTCTGCCTGCAGTTTGTCTTGCGCTTTGTACACCCTCCACCCATCCATCCAAACCACCTCTTTGTAGCTGTAATCATAGTTGCACTTTTGTTGCATAGAAACTAAATTTTCATGGCAGGGTTGTTTTTGTAGCCATGCAAGATGCAGCAGTTCTTCCTCTTACATCTGCAGATCATTGCGGAGGTTCACTCAAAAACCTTTAGAATGAATTATCTCTGCACTGCTACCAGACTGTTCAATGAGTCTGAGCCACAGAAGACTTTGATAGCGCCTCTTCACAGTAACATATGTTTTGGAATATATCTCTACAATAAAATATTATGGGAAATTGTTACCGTAGCCTTAAAAGAAAAAGTAGAATAAAATGGCACCAGAAACATTCAGTGACTGATAGCTGGTGGAGTTAGCAGCCTTATAGCCTTATAAAGCTAAAATGAAATAGACTTACTTACCTCACTGTAACTTTTTTTTTTTTAACAAACCAGCATCGTGATAAGTGGGTTTATTATTCCACATAGCTAAGTGAGACAGCAGCTGAATGCCTAAGGGCAAATAAATGGGAGTGATTCCAAATCGGTCTCGATCTGCAAATGAAGATGCACAGTGGATGCAGCTCTGTGGTTCCTAATAATTTCCTAATTTCACAGAAACCATATTGTTTAATTTTCCCAAGGAGATCAATAAAGTATCAATAATAATAACAACAATAATTATTCTATTGTAAAGGGCTTTGAACCCCTAAACACAATGTGATCCCTCCACATTCAAAATGTCACATCACTCATTAAATAATATAATAATACTGCAAACCCAACATACTTTTTGTATATCGTTTAGCATGCTAAATACTTTTTAATCACACTTAGTATATTATATGTTGAACTTACTGTGCTGCACTGTATTACTGGGACAAGGTGATGCAGAGAGAGATGTTGACACAAACAGCAGACAGTCTGAGTATCTATGCATTTCAGAGGAGATGGAGGCTGCTACTCTGCACAGCATGAAACTGAAGTAAATTCTCTCATCACCCACTGCTGCGGCTGGGCCTTGGTTAAAAATTAGGTTACTGCTCAAGCTAACACACTTAGCAGGCCATCAGTAACTGTCATCTCAGTTTACTAAATCACCTATTTAAATCTAATACACTGTAAATTGTAGAATACATTGGAAATTGTAATTGGATGTGCTGCAAATCAAAGGCCATTTCAATGTTAATGTTAACATCAAATTTAGAATTTCACTCTTCATGCTAATGAGGAGCTCCATGAATGCACAATTAGTCTCAGTGAGTTCTCACTGAACTGTTTCACTGAGGATGAGGAGATAACTTCTGTCTGGCCTTCAGGTCTTCTGAAGGACCCACCTTTGTGAATCGTCTCCCTCTGAGGATCCAGGCTTTTAATTGGGACACAGCTGTTGTCCCTCTTCACCGTGAGGAATATACAAAAATGATTGCATCTTTTCTGCTGGGTGACACCAGTATTTAGCCGAAGACTATAAATATGTTAAGTCTTACCAGGTTGATAATGAATCAATCCAGGGTAGTGCTTAAGTATTACATGGGTCAAGTTTAACCGAAATAAACAAACACACACCAAAAACTGTTGCATTTTATTATAAGAGGTAGAAAAAAATTGGCAAAACAGGATAAACCAATATTTAGTTCATTGTGTTGCTTCTTGTTGCCAGACACAGGATGTGGCCCAGTTCTCACTTTGTCCACACAAGGCACAAACCCACTCCTCTGTGTGTCATTGTTTTAACTGTGCTTTAACTTTGATAAAGGATGTGTGTTGGAAACGCCAGTGTTACCATCAATTGTACCCTTGAGTTCTGAAAAAACTCTCCCAGCACAAAATTACAGCTCTAAGTTTCTAAGGCAACAGTGCAGAGTGTGCTGGAGAAATTCTTAGAAGACCAAGTAATTTTCACCACAAGTAGGACCAGAGTGTATATCTGAATATTTTCTTTATCATGACAGAATATCTTCTACCTCCATGACCCAGTATAAAGCCTGTTTTGTTGGGGCATGTTATGTGTCTTATTTTCCTGCATCTTAAAGATAAAGCACTTTCCGTGCACAGTCATCACATGTCAAGAGCACTGGAACAGCTCTGGCAACATGTGAAAAGGCAAAACATATTGTAACACTATGATCCCCTGTCTGGGAAAGTTTGACAGAGCAGGAGTAATGTGGGTCCTCAAACTCTGCGCAAAAGCACACTCAACAGACAACAGAAAATCGGAATCTGTTTTTGTTGAGTTGTCAGCTGCTGCATCAGAAAAATCCTTCTACCCCCCTGTAAACATGGCTATGAAGCACCATGAGCCACAAGAGGTTCACAGATCCGGCACACACATGCAGGACGGACAGAATGAAAATCCCTGAATGCAAGGCCAGATTTTGTGACCTGTAAATCCAGGTATGAGGTAGTGGGTAGTAGGTATTTTGTAGGCAAAGTAATAGTATTGATATTATTATAATACCACAAAATGGGGCTGTATTTCTCTTCAACTGCAAAGTCTGCACACAGTTCTGTTGTTTAGAAGCAGAACAGAACAGTGGGCACTGCTCAGAGTAGTGTTCATCACCGCAAAGATAATAAGCATTCAAACTCATTCACAGGCCAAAACTTCAACAACACATTGAGACATTAAGCCTGAAATGTATTTTAATAAGCTGAAATAAACAGTGCCAGTGTCCAATTTAATAAAGAAAACACATAATATAATGCTTTTAGTTCTATGTCATTCTGTGAGACACTCAAATTATACAAATTAATGCTTATACTTGTATTTTACAAGCTGACGTTCAGTGCTGAACTCCACAGGCAAAAATCCTTTAATATGTTAGCAATATAAAGTTCAGATATTTTTGTACAAACGGTTATACTGTTCCATTTGGTTGCACGACTTCTGCTCCCCTATGTGACACAATGCACAATGATAAACAAAGAATGCAATCAACCCCCCAACGTGCTGCAAAGGACTCAGACTTTTATAATTGAACTAATGCAATATTTTATATAGTATGTCCATATAAAAGTCAGAATAAAAAATGCTTCAGTCAAAATTACAGCAATTATGTGTCATAGAGGTTGAACAGAAGTCTACACATATTTTTTAATTTATCTTAAAAAAATCTCTCAAGTGTTTCATATTAATAACTGCTCAAATGACTGGTCGTGTGTAGTAAGGTGCTTGTAGTGAAAACCTTATCAGTGAGCAATTCAATCACACCACAGAGTTTAAAACTTTATGATGACTTTTGAAAAAAGAACAAAAGCTATCTTGTTGCTTGATGTTGATGATCAAACAAAAAATGTAGTTATTGTGAGAGAAATCGGCGCCCATTGGGAAATCGCATGTGAGATTGAAGTGTATTTGGTCAAGGATTTGGTGTAGATCAAAACTGTGCTAAAGAGAGAGTGAATCTTGGACATGTATCAGATATCTGTCTCTAAAAACATCATCCCAGAGGTGAAGTATGGTGGATGGAGCATCGTTGTTTTGGGGCTGCTTTGCTGCACTGCGGCCTGGACAGCTTTCCGTCATCGAGGGAAAATGACTTCCCAAGTTTATCAAGGTATCCAACAGCATAATGTCAGTCTACAAGCAGAGCCTCAGAAGAAGCTACTGTTGGTGATTTAGCAGGACAGTGACCCTAAACATCAAAGTAAACCAATATCCATAACCAATATCTAAAACAGGTATAAAGTTCCTCCTGGATGTTGTGCAGATCTACAGGAAGTGTTTGCTTGTACTTATTGTTTCCAAAGGTGCTATTTCACTTACTTTTTCCACCACCACTTTCTGTGTTTCAGTTTAGAAATATTGTGTTTGTTGATATTTGTGAATTGACATAAGTTCACTTAGTTTTTATTGCCACTTCGATCTCAGTATGTTTCTTCAGAGAATTACATACAGATTTACTGCTATTGTTTCGTCACAGAAACAAATAGTGGCTAACATCAGTAATAGGACATACTGTTTCCTTATACCCCATACTGGCCCGATTTTTTTGGGTGGAAACATAAAGGACATTTTGTCCTAAAGACTGTACTGTAACTTCAGAAGATATCTATGTCCAGTACATGGGTATCTGGTTGGTGAGTGCTTGGTGAGTTAATTGTAGAAACTATTAGACTACCTGTTGCTTTTTGCAATGCTTGTGACTTTTTGATACAGTATTAATACAAGGAATAATTAATACTTTCACTTGATTCCAGTAGGACAAAAGAATAATGATTTTCCTTTTTGTAGTTGGGGGTTGGATATTTCTTTCTAATCCTTCATTATAAATTGGATACAACAATTGGCTTTCAACTTCTTTAATATGCCTTTGTCTTTGTGATTGAGTATGCAGTTTGCACCACCTTTAATCGGCAGGTTTTACAACAGTGCTCATATCTCACTGTTCAGAAAGTTCAGAAAGATTGTCATACACTTTACACTCTCTCCTCTTGTTGAATAAATCTACAAAAGGTGCCATTGGATGTATTTCTGAAATTTTGGGGAACAAAGTCCAAAGATTAAAAGATTATCAGGGGCACCACTGGGCTATTGGCCATCCATGCAATGAGTCTGAACAGGAAATAAAGCCAAACATGAATGGGAAATATAGTCATTGACAAAGTTAGAAGTAATAATTTCTAATTGAAATAATTAATCTTTCAAACTTTACTTTCATCAAAACATCCTGTATTTGCACTAGTAACAGCTTAGCAGACTTTGGGCGTTGTATTTGTTTGTTTGTTGAGGTAGTCTGGAGAGGTTTCACCCTTATGCCTCCTAAAGAACCTTCTCGATGGTCACTGCCTTTATGAACACTTCTTACAGAATGTACCAAACGGTCACACTGCTCCCATAACAGCTCATGTGCATCAAGTACAACATGATCATTAGGGATTATGGTCACACATTCAGTTTCCTGCAGCAACGATGAGAAGCTGGAGGAAAAATGTTAGTATTACTTAGACTGCTACAATGTCCAGCCGTGGAGTAGGAGGGAATTAAAGGATAAAGTTAGACTTGGAGTAAGACTGGGAGCTGGTTATTCATAATAACATCACTGTTTGGGCTGTGTCACCAAATAACTGACCACCTTCTTCTGCTCCTTTCTTCCATCCACTTGCACGCACCATCGTAGTGTTAAGTTTGATCATTTAAACACGTTGCTCAAATGAAGCTGAATGTAAAAGTAATCATTAACATACTGACAGCATACTATATACATGTATATATCTATATATAATTATTATTATTATGATAACGTCATTATGTCCTCCACTGACTGATGACCCAGACTATAATTGGCCATGAGGTACTGGTATACAATAAAAAAAGAAAAGCAAACTGTGGTCCTCCCCATATCTTTCTCTTCGTATAATTACAACATCAAAATTATGTGAAGTGTTAAAGTGTGTGACATCGAAAACATATTCTAAATCTATGATGTATGCGCACATATTGCTGCGTTGTTTCGTCTGCCTGGGTGAGATCTATTCCACTTTTTATGTCTAGGATTGTGCATGCACTGTAGCTACTGTATATGTTTGGCAACATGCCCAGAACTCTGATTAGACAACCTACATCCATCAATGTGTTTGCTCGGTTTATAAAGTGTTTTTAAATTCTATTCAAGCTTTAGATTTCAGTGATGCTTGCCCGCAAGTAAACACCGGACCTGCTCCATTAGGAATGAATGCAGGTTCTTTTGCTTATGAAACATGTGCCATTGTGGCAAAAGCACATTTCACAGTGCTCTGGTACAATATGATGGTTAGTCAAAAAAATTTTTTTTTTATCTTTGTTGAGCTTTGTTGGTGCTGCTCCAAGGTTTCAAACAGTTCTGTGTTGTATAGAGTGCTATAAACTGTCATGTTTCATCTGTGTGTGTCTAACGCAACAGTTGAACTTCTATGTTATTAATCCGGGTCTCCACACAGTCTCACTCTCAACATCAGTAAACATGACCCCAACCATGTTTTCAAGTTGCAGTATAGCTGTGTAGACACAGATGGAATATGTCTGTTAAGGTGCTGCTCATGCTACGCCATCTATGCATATATGTATGCATGGGCCTGTATGTGTGGCCTAATATGATCTTTATTTTTTGACATTATTTGTACTGATTTTGGTTGGTTGATTTGATTGGTTATTTGGGGCAAAACTTCTCAACTTCATATTATATGTTCAGTTTGCAGTTGTGTGTAACTGTTATCAGTTGGATTTTCCATTTACAAAAAGAATGACAGAAAAATGGAAATTTTAATTTCGATCTCTAAAATGGTATTCATTCATTCACTAATTCATTTGTCAAATCAGGGGATACTGGTTCATCATGCCTGATGCCTGATGCCTGAAGTATTACATCTTCTTCCCTGACAGTTATGGCTGCTTACATAACCACTACTTCACTAAAAATTAAACTTCACAATTTAGTCTTCAGACCTAAATTACCTAAGAAGAATTAGGAATTAAATTAGAATTAAAACCTTTATGGGTTGAGAAAATATTCCTACTTGTCAAGATGAATTAATAATAAAAATCCCTTAGAGAAGCTGGATGTGCTGCCACAAAGATGAAGAGCTTTTTTGTCCTCTGTAACAAAATATGTGGTAAGAATTAATGTATTTTCATATTGTCATATTGTTTGTCATACACTACATAAAAGCATAGATTTGTATAATGTAGTAGTTGCTACACATTGGTGGCTTAGGGATGTAACGATTATTTTTTTCTTTTTGTTTTGTTTTTTTGTGGTTGGAGGCTTCCAAAACATGGATGACCTACACTTTGTTCTGTCCCTGAATGCTTCACAACACAGATGACCTAGACTCTGTACTGTGCTGTGCGTTAGACTGTATCTTTCACTGTGTTCACACTACCAATGACAAATCACTGATGCAGCGACAGCTGCCGTTAACTGTCATTGGAACCCTGGTTGAACACCTCACTGTGTGAGACAGAGACAAAAGGACGCCGGCAACATGACAGGGGGAAGTTGAGAAACACACAAATCTTATGCAAGTATGCTGTGACCGACTTAAGCAACAGCCCAGTGAGAGCCAATCGTGATCAGCTTCATTCCAGCAGAAATCAAAGCAGAGTCAGTTCACTATACGACACGAGGTTTACACCTCTAGTAAGTGACCATGACCCATGGGAGACTTGCAGTTGCATTAGAACACAATTGTTTTGTTGTCAGTATGGACAAGTCAACTAATATCATTTTGTACATATAAAATGTTTGTGAAGAAGATCTACAAAACCTGAACAATGCCTATAAACATACTCCTAGTCATGAAAAAATAAAGACGGAGTTAGTATACTGATATTAATTATGAGACAGGTTGGAACCTGCAGATGCATGAACTGCTTTCTATGCTTTCCACACATCCTTGGACAGTCACACAGTTGTCGCATTACATTAATCCCTTAGAGTGTGACTCAGCTCAGGATGAGTTTCCAATACACCTGCAAGTCCCACATGTGTACTAGTGTTATTGGAAGAGTGGATGACATTTTAAACAAATTGTCACCTAATCTGTCTCAGTAAGGGCAGCACTTGATAGGTGAACTTGGAACTTTGAGGGAGATAGCATTTGAAATGTCACCCACAGGAAAAATGCTATATACCCTGTGTTCCCAAGGGCTCGAAGCAGAGCCTGGTACTGCCATGAATTGAACAGAGTAACTACATCATAGCTAACTTGTGAGACTCATGTTCAGCGTGGATCTTTTGAAACCAAATCTTTCTTCATTGTGCACATTTACTTTCTAATCTGATATTTTTCCCTTTGATTTCATTTTATAAAACCCATGGCGCTTTAGCGTCTTCTCATTTTCACACCGGCCGTAGCTCTTTTTTGATTTAAGAAAGATCCATAACAAAATAATCACCTTCTCTGCAATGAGAAAATAGCACACATGTCTTGAGACTGTCCAAATACTGATAACACACTGGCAATCGGCCTCACTCTGGGAATTACAGAGGAGCCGGCTGGTAATCTACTTCAAAAGTGGCTTGCACTGGGAAGAGAGACATGCAGAGTTAAAAGCAGGAACAAATCCCCCTGTCCAAATGTGCACCTCGGTTCCTCCCCATGACTGACAGTAGTTGCAGTGAAATACTGGGCTCCAGGCACTGCCAGAAGGAATAAAACCTCCCCTGATTCTGATCCAATTTGTGGCAGCCAGTTTACAGACTTGTGCGTTCATTGAAAAAGACAAGAGTTTAGGAATTGGCATTCTGCAAGGTGCTCTTGGAGTGTTCAGACATGCAGGGTTGCATTTGGGGATCGATGGTGTTGTCTGGCGAGGTGGATACAAACAAACACACACACACATTCTCCACACCAGGCTAACATTGGTCTCCATGTGCTGAAGAAGATGAAACCTTCAGCACAGTAATCCAGCAGTCCACTGTAAAAGCCACCGCCCTCCCGATGCCTCTGCTTCACATGTCAGCATCGCCACATGCTCCCGCAGTAATTGGGATGGAAAGAGACCTCTGGGTAAGTGGTGATATGTGCTGTTCTGCTGGTGAAAATAATTTGCTGTTTCCACTGCGAACAAGAATAGAGTGATGTAATTCTGATCCCATTCCTCAACCATTTTACACTGTGTGTCTGCAATGACTCTTTTCTTGACTGTAATTATTGCAACAATGATGCAATGAACACTTAAGAGTAGCTACTTAAGCTGCATACAGGAGGCCTTGGACATACAGTACATGTACCGTATGTTGTATGCAGGTAAATAATGGGAAAATATCTCAATAATGTGTGTATTATACATATGCCTGGGGGCAGTATATAGTGTGTGTTTTTTCATGACAGGTTTCTCTTATCCTCTGAGTGAGCAGCACTGATTGAATCCATCTTGCACTGCTGTTTTTACCGTACCAAATGGCTTACATAGTTAGTTTTATTCTAGCAGCTCCACAAGCTAATGCTGCCTTCAGCTAATAAGCACTCTTGTGCTGAGTAATTACAACCATTTACCTCCTGCTTCTAAAAGTGCAGTTTAAAAATCTTGAAAAAACAGAAATAAAACCATCAGGTTTGATGAAACTGTCGAGGTGTCACTTTTTTTTCTTCCTTTTGGAAAGCTATCCTGTCATGCTTTAATTACAGTAATAGAAAAAACTGAGGCAGCTCTTCCCCAGAGGCTGCATTAAGCACACTTTTCAGAACAAAGTCACACTTGAGAGATTAGTACTTTATCCACTGTGATGATTCTGGAGGATCGGGAAGTTGCAGAACATATGGAGCAATTTTGAAAGCAAATGTCAAGGACAAAGTATCTTCAGCATCAGGGTTTGTAAAGAAAATACAATATGAAATATGTTTATCTGAATAACATGCAAAATGACTACAAAGAGGCTCAGCATGACCAAAAACAGATATAAAAAGACCACACATACAAAATAGCCAAAAAGACATACAAAATTACAACAAAGGCACTCAAAACAAACACAAAAGAAACAAAATGACACAAAGTCTGAAAGCAAATGTTATTAATGTGTCAGAACAAACATGTAATAAAGTGTCTTAAGGATCATGGTCAGAAACAGGCATCGATTTCAGGTCCTCTGGTAAAATATGCTCGTCTGAAAAAGATGCAAAATGACCACAAAACAATGCAGAATGAAGAGAGAGATGAACCAAAATGACCACAAACAAATGATTTGACTTGACTACAAAAAGACTCTCAAAAAGTGTGAAGCCAACTTACCACAAGGAAATTGCACCAAATGACCACAAAGTGGGACAAAAAAAAATTTAACAAAAAGAGATACAAATACACCTGAGCAACAGCTGCCCCTGCATACAACCATTTTGGTATTGTGGATAAATTCAAAACTCCTGTTGCACCCATTTGCAGTTGCTAAGCAATGATTGAACAGTATGTGTTCAGGGGCAGGGTTTAGAGAACAGCAAACAAACAGTAAACTTAAAAATGCATCAGTTCAATAGCAACCCAGTCTTACCCCAAGACTGGGTCTCAAAATACCACAGTTTGAGACTTTGGTGCCAAAAAAACAAAGAAAAGAAGTGCCACATCTGCGGTGTTCCTCGTTGTCCCTACTCATCTTGAAGAACACTAGCTTTAAAAGGCAACGTGGATATTCACTCCATGTTTTTCTGTTGAGCATGCTCGCTTCCTCCAAGCCATTATACTCTGTTTTCCTGTCAGGATTTCTCTTGACAGAAACTGCATTTATGTTTGTTCAGCCAATCTAACGATCCAGTTTCCCACCCTTTATTCCAAAAACAAAGTGCTGCAACTGCAACAAAGCCAACTGTCCAAATCCAGTTTGCCTTGGAAATGTAGAAGTGGGTTTGATTAAAATCCATATCCATTTTGGCTCAGAGGAGTTTAAATGTATCAAAATATTGATCTACCATCCTCCTCTTTTACATCTAACAACCTCGTATATGTCAACACTGATGAATCCCACACTTCCTTTTTTTTCGTCATTGTGTTCCGACAAAAATTAAACTAAAGTCACACTGAAATACTGTAATATTAAGCAGAGCAGATGACAAGTGGAAGTGTTTTATCAGTGTTGGACACTATCAAACACAGCTGTTGTTTTGCTAGTGGGAAGCCAGTGAGGGATAATGGCTTTGTACTCTTCCCAAAATGTAGTGGAATAAACTAATCAGCTCTCACTAACTAATAAATATTAATGTTTTAATAATTTAACTTTTAACCTCTACACACTATTTCAGAAAAATAAGTAAAATATTAGAATTGTTCCCTGCATCTACTGAGGGAGAGTAGCTGCTAGCCTGACAATATATATACAATATATGTCATGCTATTATGACATATGGTATTTTCTTTGTATTATGACATACAAACTAGTTCCATTTTTTACAACAAACACTTATAACTACTATCGCTTTATCAAAGTCAAAGTAAACTTTATTGTCATCTCTGCTATATACTGTACAGGTACACAGAGAGATGAGACGACGTGGCTCCAGCT
>JAUMHL010000030.1:2414367-2424374 GCA_032362345.1 Sandelia bainsii
CGCTGCCTCGGTCTTTGTTCTGGGCGCCGGTGGTGTTAGCAGACCCAGGCTCCGTAGCGTCTCCGTCAGCAGGTTTTGCGTGGAAATTGTGCAATTTCTCTGGATTTCGAGCAGGTTGTGTCTGTCGTAGGTGATACGCATCGTGAAACGAAAACGAAACTTAACAAAATGAACAAATAACAAATAAGACTGAATGCGCTGGAGCACTGTTAGCCGCTGCCTGCTTGTGGTGCCGCCGGAAGCATACTTCCGCACAGCTTCAACTTTCTCATTATTTCACAGAACCAAGCTGCAGGTGGCTCCTGTTTGGTTTAAGCAATTGTCCATTATCACTGTGTGTGTATTTGTTATCATCATCGACGACTGGGCTACGATTTGGTACAGGTCAGTGCAGTGTATGAATGATAGTCATTCTGAGCCTTTGGAAATCTTTTTTTTATTATTAAAATCTGCAGCCCAGTGCAGCAGTGTGTCTCACCATTGTGTTTTTTAATAATTTTTTGAACAACAGTGGAGGACACTGGAACTAATGGAACCACTTACATAGCATGTACTTGTCAAAAGTGATGCGCATTTGTCCTTGAAGATCCACTAAAATGTTATTGTACCCATCACTTACATTCACAACTCATATGTGTCATTCCCCACTTCTGAGACTTTCAGGTGTAAATCTCATTCCATCTTATAAATGGTTTAAGAGTGAATGTGCTGTTGCATTACCCCCCAGAGTGTGGTCCAATCAGACGTTGGGGTGAAATGCTATACCTGCCTGGGAAAGTCAAGTGTGACTCAGTGTGGAGGTGACAGGCTGAAGGCCTGTTTGATCATGCCAGTGTCTCCCCTTCCACGACTCACACCTGATTGATGGAAGCTGCCACAAGCTAAACAGATCTATTTTTCTCCTGCCGCTTCCTATGCTAAGGCTAGACTGTAAGCAAACATGCTGTTGAGTTACTGCGTACCAGCCGCTCCTCAGTTGTCGGCCTTGATCTGTTAGAGGAAACTAGTTTTCCTCCTTTAGTTTTTTGTTATTAATAAATACATGTCAGCATCAGCATCCTTTTAGTAAAAAAGTGGGCATCTAACAGTAAAAGCCATTCTTTCTAATGTGTGCTGCATACATCATTGCCATGAATAGGACACAGCAGTAAATACTAAATGGGAAAAAGCCCTGGCTGCTCCTCTAGGAGTTGCCATTTGCTTTAATGCTCTTGCTTCTGTTCTTCCCATTTGGCTCAAATTAGTGTGTTGGAGCTCTATTAAATGCAGGAAAGAAAATGAAGATTTCATAAAGCCAGTGCCAGTGTCTCAACAGGGTATGTTTTATGGATGGCTGCTACTGCAGCTGAATTCCAGCCTGCTTTTCACAGTCTGGCTCTGGTTTATTCATGACGGCCTGATGTTTTGCTGTTTTGCTTGCTGCTTACTTTTTTATATTTGGGTGTTAATCTCTCCAGAGTTGAATGACAGCATAAAACCTGTTCATTTGCTGGGGGTTTAGGTCTTGTTTTCATTAATATCTCAGAAACCCACTGAAAGATCATTACAAGACAAGATCTTATTTTACTCACAGGGGTATAGTAATTTGGAGAAGTTGCACCAATTAACAAGCTTTACACTTTGATTCATGCACAGACATTTCATATACTGTACAGGACATAAGCACATATAGTACTTCATCATAGAGTGGCACCTTGCAGTGGTGATAAATTCCTGACAGGAACGACACACTTCATAACTAACAGCTCTCATTTGGATGACACATATTGTTTTCATCTATTGTTAGGAAAATTCACTGGAGATCATCATCTGAATTCCAAAGGTATTCTTTAATTCTTGCCGGCAAGGGAGCACACAAGCTTACAGCAGTAAGGTCTCTCAGTGTCTGCTCGCAGGCAGCAAGGTTGCACAGCTTCTTATAGCCATAACAGAATACAAAAGTTCCATCCCCCCACACACACGCATAATGTTACCTAGAAAGGACTCTGTAAGTCGGTCAAAGGTTAAGTGTTCCTTGTACAGGGATCATAACTCCACAGTTGAGGGGAGGACATCAGAAACAAAGATATGACGCTATATGGTAAATGGTTAACATATGGCTCTAAGGTAATATAGATCTACATGATTAAAAGGTTAACATAAATTCACTACATTTTTCTAACATCTATCATTAGTAATTTTCCAGTACACGGTACTGTAAAGCGGTGCCTCTGTTAGCTTCATGTCACACTTTGAATCACCACCTCTTTGTTGCAGATCACGAATCACACACATAAAGGTCTCCCGTGGAGTTTTGAATCACTAACGGTGCTATGAAATAATGTTTTCATGAGTTTGTTCCAATTAATGTTTCAAACCTTTATGGCAAATCAGCTTTGCAATGTTTTGAGGAAGGAATTGCATTTAATATGTTTGATAGACCTCAATGATACACACGATGCATTTAGTAAATGTAAATATAGACTCCATTAAAAAACTCCTCAGATACTGTTAAGGCAGAGGTAATGTGGTTAACCACAGGTGTAATATGTCTTGGTAGTTTAATATACTGCAGTACAACAATTTCAGAGACACATCACTCTTTGACTGTCTTTGGTATCGTTGTAAGACAGCATTTGTGTTATTTATGTGTTATGGGCAGACAGTGTATTGTTAGAAGTGTTGTGGCACATTGAACTAAATGTGATGAAACTAGTGTTGTAATTACTATGACATATGACATGGCTCTCAACAAATATTCTAAATTTGATTATACAATATGTATATGTGCATACTATATAATCTATTGATTTCCTTGGCTGACACATATGTTGCTTAGTGCACCAGTGGTTTCTTTCTTTTTCAGGACATTCTAAATTGTTTGTGCAATGCCTTTGTTTCCCACTTATCTCAGATTCAAAATGGCTTGCTTTTCTCCCATAGACACATCTTGTTTTTTTTTATGTCGATTTATACTTTTTAACAACAAATGGGGTCTTGCGGGTAGAATCCAAGGCTACAGTAATCATTTAGAGTTATTTATTATCTGAAAATGAATCTCACAGTTCAACAACATTCATATTTTTATTTATTAACAAATGTTCAGAGAAGTTGTTGCATGCTATTTTAGAAATTACCTGGCTGAGTAATCCTGCTTTATGCAATACCACCTGCCTACCAGGAGGCAGGAGCCTAATGGATGGAAAAAACAACAACAAAGCAGACAGTCCTTACACTTTCCCATGAATAGTTAGGGTTTCTTGGTTTATGTATGACCTGTGTACAGGTAGGCAGTCTTTTTAGTAAACATAGTTATAATACATTGTTATAGCCTAGCACCATTATCAAACCAGAGCCAAGTGATAGTTGCACATAATCGCTCAATCAGTAAGATCAGGTGCAGGACAAAAAGCTTGTTCATGTTTGCAAGTTAGATAAGAAAAATACTTTTAACTAATGCATGGTGTTTATTCATGTGTCAACTGCAAATACACATTAAAACAGTGCTCCACTGAATTAAGGCCAACAACAGCATGAAACAAAAAACAGAAAATATTAATTCCTCCCTTTTGTTTGTCTTATTATCCGTTCAACAGAAAATGCAGGACAAGTGATTTAGAGCAGATATAATAAATGCTGTGGTGGACAAAAGATGCCGTTTATATTCAGTTAGACATTAATCATCTGCTTTGGTGCACTTTTGATTCATCTTTAGGAGGCAAGATTAGCAATCACTGTTTTAATAATGTTCATGTATTTCACTCTTTGTGCAAAATTAATGACAAAAGGAAAAGGTAGGTAGCAAAAAACAGAAACTAAACTATTTTTATTGACCACGTGTTTTTGGGCTAGAGACTGATGATGTAAAATTTTCACATCCTATAGTATTATTGTATTGGTATGTAATTACCTCCACATACACCAGCCACAACATTAAACCTTTGTTTGCCAAAGGTTTAGGAGTGCAATGTCCACTTGTTGGGTCTGTGTTGCTTCAGGGTTAAAAACAATATTTAATGTTTTACTTTACAGAATTGAAATGAACATAAATCAAAAACAAGACAGCAATGCCATTTTTTTCAAGATAACTGAACATGATGTAAGTCTGCATTAGATTAGCATTCTATATAAATACAGTAAATCTACCCTAGAAAGTACCCTAAAAACACTCTGCGCTAATGCAAAATTAGCAAAGCACACACAAAAACGTAAAAACACAAAATGCAGACTTTTATTTTTGAAACTCAATTGTCCTTGACTCAAAGACAGAAATGTGCAGTGGCTATAAATAATTGTGTGTTTCACTAAAATTTTTATGCTGGCAAATAAACTTAATTTGAGGAGAGGAAACAGGATGGAGTGTGTCTTCTGAGTGTGTATTTCAGTTAACTGTATTTTTTTTACATTAGCAGTCATTTAACATCCATTAGCCACAACATTAATACCACCCAGTGGTTTCATGCATAAGGGACTTATCAGATGATTTGTGCTATCAAGTATTAAAAATCTGATTTCTATAGATAGAAAAAAAACACATCTATCTGTACATGATGGCTTTTTCATGTTTGAAAACCCATATTGTGTATTTGTAGAATGATATCACCTTGTTTGAGTTCAGATTACTGTGTGAACCTTCAAGTGTCATTATAACAAAATAAACAATACAACTTGTAAATAAAGACATTGACAGTTGTTATTGGCTTTCAAATATATCACCGCCTCTGTTGAAATTAGATTTAATTAGCTGCTTAAAATAACCTGGACTTTAATTAACCAGATCTCCGCAATCGAAGCTGGAAACAAACATCTTAATTAAAATCGTTTTATCTGGCACCAAGATGTCCGCTAATACCTCACCTCCTAATCGCGCCGCTCACTGAAATGCAATATTGTGGTATTGTGGTGAAGAGGAAGCGAAGTGAAGCTCAAAAGAAAAGAGGGGAACGATAGAGAAAGGATGCTCCAGTTGTAATGAGGGTGATTTCACCGTTGCTCAAAGCTGCAGGTTGGCTCATTTATTGCACCGTGATTCAATTTATAGTTGTGGGCGTTTCAGCCCATATATAACCCTCCCCAAGTTCAGTTTGGTTTATGTCTGAGCAACAAAGTTATGATGCTAAATCCTGCTGAGGTAAATCATTTGCACATCTCTATAACCAGATGATTGTTTTTCCACAGTATGAGCTCTACTATTTCACAAAGTCTTAACACATTTATAACAGAAAACTCTAAGTTTAAAGTTTTTACCCATCTGGCATGCGAAGTGCTTTGTTCAACAATATCAAACCCCTCTTTCCAAACAGCCCAGGACCTTGTTAGCTAAAAAAACACGAGCTCAGCCTTGAGACAAATTCTGGGAAACAGGACTCAGAAAGATGGAGAAGACAGAAAATCATGTTAAGTGATGGAAAGAAACTTCACCTAGTTTAAAACCCCTTAGGGATCCAAGTGCATCAGTGCTCTGAGAATTTCATGAAAATATGAAAAATGTTAATATTCTGAATATCTCGAATATTATCATTGACTTTAGTGTTACATCTCATTTGAAAGCTTGGTGATCATCTTTTCAGCCATTTCAGTTATTCTATGGTAGGATATATGAGAGGAAAGAGGAGAATGTGAAAATCAGCCAAAATGTTTATGTCCCTAAGGGTTAACAGCCTGTTTGTGATGTTTTGTACTTAAAGAAACAAAAGAGCCACAAGAGATTTGTCATTGGTGATTCATATTTGTGTGATCTCATTCCTGCATTAAAGATTCTCTGGTGTTTGCATTAGCAGGGAAATCCACTGCATCGAGCCTATGTGTTCCCAGGTATCCCTCAAAGCACCACAAACTCAACAGGTGGACACTCTAGGTCAATTTAGTTCAGGCCCTTGTTAAAATTTCAATTCAACCTGACCCAGACTGATTTTGAGTGACACATTGCTATAACTTCACTGTCAGTTTTTAGGCTTGTAGCTGTATTTTAGCTCTGCTTGTTAGGGGAAGGAGAGTAGGTTGAAAAAGCGTAATGTTTAAAACCAGCCTTACAGAAAAAAAATGGCTAAAAGGCGAATGGTAAAAAAGTGCATTTATGGTAACAGACTGAAAAATATTTGTTCATTCTACTGTATGTGAGAGAGTCACAAGAGTAATGTGTGTATAAGTATGAACAAGTTGTTACAAGAGTTATAATATAGAAAATTCTGCATTTTTCAAGAGTGAATACTTTGGCAGAAACAAAAATATTCTCAATTCTGAATCCCATCAGGAATGTGCACTTGCATGAAAGTGATTAGCCAATCATGTCTAAATGGGCAAAAGAAACTCGTTTGGTGAAACTTAAAAACTTCCTGTATGCAATTATTCATGCATTACACGTAATAGCCCTCTTTGGTGGCCTGCTGCTACTTCAATCATGACACTGAAGAACAGAAAGTTGAGTGGAACCGCTGCTGCAGAGGGGTCAGGATAAGAAACTTTGTAATGCCTCTCTTAATTTGTGTTCCTCTCTTCACCTCTTGTGTGTGTCTGATTAAAAACCGCCACACATTTTACACCTGTTTTTCACAGATATTGAAATCCCCACTGACAGATCAAGAAGCTAAAGGGTGTTAAAGACGGGGTAGGTACAGTAACTTCTCTAAAAACTCGACTTTATGTCATTGCTTTTACCACCAGAAAATCTCAGTGTGGTCCTTAAGTAAATGAGTAATCTGGATATGAGTCAAAAAAGTCTACAGCTCTGCCTTCTACTTTCCACAGTGCTATGTTCTATGGAGGATAAATGTGTCACATGCCTGGACAGTTGAATAGTTTTCATTTTGGCATGACTGATGTGCCACCAAATATAAAAATAAAAAGTTCCTCTCTGCATAAGAACTAATGACAGTATGTTATATTTAGTATTGACAGGTCTGCTGGCCAACACTGAAATGCTTTAAACTTACAGGATCACAATACACAATCTGTAACTGAAGCAAGTTGTGCAAACTGAACGGCCACATACACCGTTTGTTGTTACTCTCTCATATAAACCAAAGAACGCCCCCATGACAAGCAGACGTCCTTTGGAATTTGGTGCTAGGCAACAAAATGGCACCTGGCATATCTACAGTAGCAATTAAATAATCCAAGGTTTAGTCATAATGTGGTGGTTTGGAATGAAATAATTACTTCATTGATGTAACGTGAAGTACGTTATGTGCAAAATGTCTTTGTGGCAAGATTAACAACAGAAAATTGGACTTGAGCACCAGTCTCCTGTGGCAAAATCCTTTGTTTTATTGATTCAAGCATCCACCCTGATACCCTCCTTATGAGACTTAGTAAAGTAATATTTACTCTCTTTTTTCAACTTTACATTTCCTGAAGAAAATAGCTAGCTCTTTAGCTTTTTGTTCAGCGTTTACCTGTGTCTGACTGCTGATTGGCACTGAGCAGATAGTGTACTGTGGGTTATTACAACTTTTTTTCTTAAAACAAGTTATTGGCTTCTGGCTTGCCACGGCTAAAAACTACTCCTTGAGATTCCATTGTATTTATTTATTTATTTGATTTGACATTTAGGCATATTAAATATTCCATCCATCCATTTCTATAAAAGGCACCACTTGTTAAAACATAAGCACCATCTATTAGAGGCTTTAGCATCAGCTTGGCGCCTTTTACACAACATAATGCACTGAACACAGCTGAACACATCTTCCAGATTCCAACTCAACATACTGTAACTAGACACTTCTCAGTTTAACTCAGTAAAACCCATCTTCCATACCCACACATACTCATCCCCTCTCTTTGCTCTACAGCTCCCACAATGCATGTGCACTTATCTGGATCATTTAATCTCACATCTTCAAGAGACCTGGTTGATTAAATGTTTGATTATCATCGTGCTGGAGTGGCCTATGGAGTTTGAGATAGCAGCCTGATCTCTGAGTGCCATCTACCCACAATGTGCTTCAGATACGCTGCACCTCATGCTTGGGTGATTATAGTCCTCAGCCAACGAAAAGTCTTATCCAGGGCTATATGAAGCTATCGTGGCAACAATTACTCCGCTGCGAGACTTGCTTTACACACTTCAAACAGAATGCCAAGACTCCAGAGCAGATAAGATGAAGATGAGATCAAAATCCTCTCCATTTGCCTTTATCAGACGGTTACTAGGTGCTGAGATGATTGTAGTTGCTTGTTGAAGGCTGACCCTCATATATAGCTAAACCTTGCTGTCATGCACCCTGTTCAGTTATGAGATTAGAAGATGGCCTTAAAATCCAGCATTTCACAGCCTAATGAAAAGTATATTTAAAGGCAAATATTGAATTCATCATGTCAAGCAGGAACCCAGGTTTCAGCAGCACAGCAGTACACCGTGGTGGGTGTACCACCTCATCACGAGAGCCACTGATTTTCCGTGTTGTTGTTTTGTTTGGGGGGGAAAAGACCAAACCTGGCTCCCTGCTGTTCCCAGTGCTGCTGTAATTAATCTGTTTGTTTCTGTTTGAGGGATATCTGGCCTGACATTTTGTATTCCCTTTGCAAGCCAAGGAGATTGGAACCTAAGCAAGCATCATGGCATGCCATGTGGAAAACGTATTGCTTTGGATGTATGTGTCTTGGTTTTTACAGAGCTGGGCTTCATTGCTGGGTTGCATTTGACATAGTGTAGTGTAACTGTGTGCTACTATTCAGAAAATGCTCTGGAAATGCTGTATCAGAATTATTCTTGCAATAGCTGCAGAGCAAAATGTTTATTTGATGGATATTATGTAGACAGTATGTGGTACCTTATTTTTATGTCCTTGCTGTTTGGTTGACCAGTAAACAGTTTCTGGTCTGCCATCATCTGGAGAAATGAACGAGGAAGCAAGAGAACATCTTTCAGGGAAGTATTTTACCGAACCGAAACATAAAAGGATTTTATAAAAATAAAAGGATTTTATCCTGTTGCTTTCTGTCTAGTGCCTGACTTATGTAGGGGCGAGCTGGTCCCAATGCATGGTGCAACAGTGGCTGAGGACTTCTTACTATGGTGTATCAGCACTGTTTAGATGCTATGATCTTGTGAGAGTAACAGTGCTGTTTTTACAATCGCCACTGCTGGAAACCCTGCTCAAAATACACTGGGTTAAAAGTTGCATAGCAGAGAGGTGTGTAGAGTCTCATAATTAATTCATTAAAGAGGAAGGACCAAACAGTCAGTGAGAATAATGTGACAAGGACGGAGATGACCTGTGTTCTGTCCTGTGCTCTGGTGTTGTGGCCTGTAATTTTTCAGAATAGCACATGAGAGTTAACCCACAAAGCTAAATCAACTAATTAGCCGCTCTATTTTTTTATATCATTCACTTTTCATCATTTTGTTCTCAGATGGATCAAACCATATAATTTATGATATTTTGGAAATTATCAGAGTTAGGGCCATAGTTAAGAGTGTTGAAGTCCTCACAGTGGGTCTCAATCCTGACACCTGGCAGACATGCCTGTAATTCCAGTCAGGTGAACGAGCTGACAAGTGCCTCTTCTTAGGCTGCACCTGAGTAGCGAGAACAAGTGTGGCCCAGCTGCCCTTGGAACCATTGCAGTTTGCTGGTGTGACAGCTGTCTCCAGTCTTTCCAGATATATCTAGAAAATGATGGACATTTTGCTCTATAGATATGTAGCTACTGTTGTCTGTGCTATTTGCAGTATGTTTCTGGTTTTAGCTATTATTTTCAGCGATTTTGCTATGTTATTAGTAGTTGTTTTCTTAATTAGCTTTTTTTTAAACGTTGCATTGCATTGAACACCCAGGCCACCGTATAAAATGACCATAAGGAGGTCCCAAACAGTCATAAAAAGATGTAAAATAATCACAACACAAAGAGACAAAAACGTTAGTGGGAAAAAGACCACAAAGAGATGCAGAATTAAAGCATATACACTACTCACAAAAAGTTAGGGATATTTGGCTTTCGGGTGAAACACTACAGTGATATTATATCATGAAAGTAGGGCATTTAAGTAGAAGCATGCAATGGTGATTTCCTCATCTTAAACT
>JAUMHL010000030.1:2428954-2445350 GCA_032362345.1 Sandelia bainsii
GTCTATAATTTATTGTCTATAACTTACTGTTTTTCACAACCAATTCTGTAGCTGTTGTCTGTAACCTATTCTTTGTTTGTTTTGTGTTTCTTTGTTTCTGATTCTGATCTGGCTGAGAGGGTTCAGGCCTATGCAAAACAGCAGTGGGAACAGAGCACCTCCAATGGTAAATCCCGTACTTGAAAGTGATTTGGCAGTTGACGTTGAAGTTGGCCTCTAGGGTTGTTTTCCACAGCCCCATTGATGAAGGCCTTTAGAGTCCTGTTGGTCTTGTACAGTTTTAAGCATTCCTGAATCTATGTGTGAGGCATCTTGTCAGTGAGCCACGTGCCTATTCATCTCAGCCTGACAGGAGCTTCTGTGTTGTGTAGAGGCAGGTTATTGGGCAGTAGTTGGATGGGACTGGTCCCTTATAGGGGTCCTTCAAGATCAAGACTGTCCAGCCTTCAGTCAACCATGTGGATCATATCAGGGCTTGGTGCTGTCCAGTTCTTCATGCTTAAGACTCTTTCTTTCTTTTGTGCCATTGTGATGGTTACTGGATCCTGTTCAGGGAGGCTGCCGTGGTTTGCTCTCAGATCCACTAGCCACTGAGCATAACTGTTGTTATGTGATGCTTCCTTCTCTCATATACTCTTCCAGTATTTCTCAGTTTTCAGTATGAAAGGCAGCGATCTTACCGCTAAACTATCAGCTGCTTATATATATATGTGTATATATATATATATATATATTTATGTGTGTGTGTATATATGTTTGTGTGTGTGTGTGTGTGTGTGTGTGTATTAGTAAGTTATTTGCCCTGTACAGGCCCTACACTTCCTTCAACCTGCCTCACTATTTTTCTTCATCTTCCACAGTTTCTTCCCAAACCCACAGAGACCTCATCTTGACTTGTTACATTCAGTCACAATTCTTACTTGAGAGCGACCCCAGTCCCCAGAGCTCCCCCTAAGCCCCTTGGCCTGTGCACTGAGCCTCGATTTTTGCATTTGCTAGTGAGTGGAGCTCAGCCAGGGAAAGATGCTGTTCAGCCATTCGAAACAGAATCAGCTAAAGTGCAGGCTTAAATGCAAGTGCTATCCAAGAGGGGCACTGCGAGTCAGGTCAGCAGCCAGAGAGAGCAAGACAGAGGGAATGAAAAGGAATAAGAGAAAATTATACAGCACATTAATTAGAGTCTGAGCTGTAATTTGGCATACGTGAATACTAAATGATGCACAGTATGTTCTGCATGATAAATGTAGTTGAATTTACAGACTTCACTGTATACAAAGACAAATTACTGTTACTATGAAAAAACAGCATTTCTAAAATCAATGCAAAGATGCAGAAGTGCTGTGAATAAACGTTTAGTGTATATATCAAAAAAGGTTTTAAAACAGCAACAACAACAAAAGTTAGGCAGTGTAATTTTAGATGCATTCCTCAACAATGCATTTGATAAACATGCAAAAAAGCTGAACCTTTAGACTGTGGAGGACTAACAATGAACAAGACTTGAAAAATGTCAGACAGGTGAGTACAACAAACAAACTGATTGTTGTAAATGACAGAGTGCAGAGGAGAAAATCCAACTGCATTGCCTAGCAACAAAACATTCTGTGTGCACTACAAATTGTGTAAAAACTTTGTTGTTTTGTCCTAATAATTCTATTAAGGCTATATTGAGGAAGGTCATTATATACACAGAATTGGACAAAGGTGCTAGGTTTGTTTTCCAGCCTGGAATGGCATATATGCAGCAATGTTTCCATGCAAATAAAACAATAGTTACAGTTCTAGTATCCACTAGATCCACTTTGCGCTTATAAAAAATGGCTAAAGCCAGCAACTACTGTAGCTGGTTAACATAGTTGAACGCTTAGCAGCTGCAGAGCCAGATGTTTCCACAGGAATGTGTGGAGCTAGTGGGAAAAGTAAATATTTGAAGTTATTCCTACAGTGGCCAGAAAAACAATTTCAAATGAATGGTAAGGTCCACCATATCAGCTTAATTTGATGATATGTCTGCATAGGTTGTTGCACTTCCTCGAAGTGATCAAAAAGTCAATTAACCCAGGTTTAAATGCAGAAAATACTGTGATTGTGTTTTTAATAAGGGTTTGGTAGTGATAGACAAGAAACAAGAAATGTCAACAAGAAATGGAAAATGAGGGTGCCCCACATTGTCGCCTGTGATGTGTCACTTGCTCTCAAACTGGGGTGTCACTTTAAATGAGTGGTGAAGCATGGCGCAAAGCAAGAGTCACTTCTCACAAAAACAAAAAAAAAACAGCAATATATGCTGAAATCAGGCCCCAGACCTTTTTGTGCTGTTCTAGTGTTGTGTTTCTAGTGTTTCTGTGTTCTCAAGTTCTCATGCAAATTTGGCTGTGCCAGTGCCTGCTCCTGGTTGGTGGATCTTCCCAGCTCCTGTCTTGGTCCACTCCCCCTTCCTACTCCACCTCCACATCCCACCTCTGCTTTCCTGTTGGTCCAACTTTAGAACGATCCTTGAATGAAGATCCAGGACGCATCATTGGCACCTGTTTAAAAGCCTTGTTTTGCCTTCATTGCAGGCTGCTGCACTGTAGTTAGAGCAGCATGTGTAGGACCAGTCTTTTTGTTAGTGGGTTCTATGTGTTTCGTAACTGTTTTGTGAAACTTTAACTGGTACTAGATAGACTTGTTTTATTTATTTATTCTTTTAATAACATCCTCTACCTGAGTTTCTCCTTAGCAATAAAGTCTCCACTGTTGCCTCCTGCCTGTTCCCCCCTGTCTGTAGCTCTGTCAGTTTGTTGTCAAGTCTTTTTCTTGTCCAGCTTTGACTTTAAAGCATATACAAAGACAAGGGAGAAATAATTTATCTCAGTCCATTAATATTAATGGTAAAACGGCTAAGCTAAAAGTTGCTTGCAAATATTGTCAGTCACGGGTTTTTGAGCTCGTTTTCTAAAGTGTAGTTACTTATTTGGGCTTTGTTCTCTGTATGAACCCCTCATGATTCTCTCCACAATAAAGTGAAATGCGATAGTTTGTCCTTTTACAGCTGGGATCCGTCCACAACCCCGTTTCCTTGGTTACTGCGCCCGCCTGAGCCAGCACGTGCCCCCCTCCGCCCGCCCGCAAAGACACACAAACGCACACCTCCACCTGACAGAGCGACAATGAGTGACAATGTCCGGGAATAAGTGGGGAAAATATGGACAAATATATTAAAGAGTGGGAGAAAGAGAGCATATTGAAAGACTGGATCTGACTTCAAAGACATTCTGCAGATTTATTAAGTGTGAAATATGAGCTCATCATGCAGATTTAATACAGCAGATGAACAGACCTGATGGTGAACAGTTATACAAAGATGTCCATCGTGAGATCTGGAAACACTGATCACTACTAGATAATAATTATTCTCGTATTGAACACATCAAGTCTCTGTCTGCTGCAGCTACATGTTTAACTTTACAGTAACAAGTAAATCTACATCTGTCCTGGACAGATGCACTGACAAATTATTTGTTTTATGTTGTCTTGTTTGCACAGTCTGCTAATTATTATAAAGTGTAAAATTCTTAAATAAGATAAGGTTTAGGCTTAGATTTATAGGTTACGGTTAGGAATGACTGTGTGCACTCGCGCGCGCGGGGGGTTTGGGGTGTGTTGCAATGATAGGCAATTATAGGCGATCACGGGGCACCAAGTCGTAATCTTGCCTAGGGTGCCAAAATGGGTCCAGCCGGCTCTGGGCGAGTGCACTGTTTGTGAGATTTGCAGTGGTTTCTGTGGGATGGTGGATCATGGCTGTGTCACGGTTCACACACACTGTAAAAACACAAGGTCAGATTATGCCTTCTCCAGAGGATTTTTTTGAGTTTGGTGCACGTTGACTTTGGTGACATAAAAATCCTTCCATTCCTCTTTCAGTCATTTCTGTTTCTGACCACTCCCTCGCCCTCACGGGTCAAAGGCCACATTATTGTTTCCCATTGTGAGTGTGGAGGGTGAATATCATGTGCAATAAGACATAAGCTATCTAACTCTATTTTCTCCTCTGTAACTCTCCAGATGCTGGGCATATTGGGCCCAATATGAAGCAATGACATAGTACGTTAATGCTTTTTGCATTGAACTGCCAGGAGTCAGGTTCTTATCAGTCGCTCCATCTTGGCTCAAGGGGCAAAGTCCCATATGAGAAGCCTTTGCCGTACAATCCCCCACTTTGATTCAATACTGTCACTGAAGTTTTTTATTGTCATTTGGACCTGATGGTGACAGTCCTGCAAAATTGATAAGACCTCTGGTGCGAAGAAGATGGCATGAGCTGTCAGTGCTGTTTTGATACATTAATTTATCATTTATACTTGAAGCTATGGTCAGCAGAATTTTCAGGTATAGATTAATTTAGATTCAGTTCAAATATTAGGATCAATTGTTTGTGAATTTATGTCTGCACTACGTCTAAAATTAGCTGTTTGGTTCACCTGATAATGGTTACATGAGACTTACAAAACATTGTTACCTTCATACTGGTTTAAATGTATAAATGTACATTTTTAATAATAATAATAATAATAATAATAATAATGATGATGATGCTGAGATATTTTACGTCTACATATATATGATGGTGCAACTACAGAGTTTTGGAGTCTTGTCCGAGAAACCAGGAGTCGAACCACTGGACGACTGCTCTATCCAACTGATCCAAAGTCGCTCATATGAAAATATTTTTCACATTTATTTCCTGTATAGAATGCGTAATGTGTCAAGGATTCATTAAAGAGACAAATGACAGTGGATGAAGATAACAGAGGAGGTGAGGACACGCACAGTTAAAGTGACATTTTGAATTATCATCATCCTTTATGTTGCAGACCGTGATGGATTTAGTTCCTGCCGTATGTGGAAACAGAAATGAGGATGTGCAGCATATTCAGCCTTTACCTCCTTGAGAGCAAGTAAGCATGGCTTGCTATTCATTTGCTGTTTCAACCTGTTGACAACATTTTTATCTTTCGGTGAACCAGTCCTTTTATTAACTGTCAGCTAAAATGTTAAATAAAACTACCCTGCTGGTCGAGTGGAGAGAAGACATTAAAAAGCCTTAATACCTGGCAAAGAGGAGTAACATGCAAACAGGATTCTGAAAGAAGCCTTTTATTCAAATAATTATATAATTTTGCTTATATAATATTATTCCTCAAATGGAAGATGTAATTTTGGTTGAGTATTGAAAATCTCTGCATCTCATGCTTCAAGTCACCATCGAGCCTTTCAGTATGGAATGGGTGGCATTGCATTTTATGCATAAACTGTTTGAACTGCAAAAAATCTCAATGTTATCAAGCCATTTACTTTAATATTTGGGTCCTATTTTTTTCTCTCCAAGCCTAGTTCACTTTTTTTAAAAGTATTTTCAAAAATATGCATGCCTATCTTGAATAAAAAAAAGGCAAGTCATGTCGGTACATGCGTAGAATCAAGATGAAATGAAATGTGATCTTTGGAAATCAAGCCAGTCCCCTAAACTAAACTGGAATCAGAAATAAGTTTTTGTAGGGAACCTAACTGCAACCAGATGTTTTTGATTAAAATAAATATGGATATGTTGACAAGTACTATAAAAGACAAGTCACAATGTTCAAGATCGAAAAAAACTTTATGAATCCCAAAAGGGAAAATTGTGTTGCCAGTCAGTGCTGCTCTCTGTTCAAAGAAAAGGAAAGAACCACGCCAACAAAGATACAAAATAACACATACAAAAACTCAGTGAGAACAACAACAAAAATCTTACGATGGATGAAATATGTCTACACTAGTCAGGAATGGACACAAGTGATGACATAAATAATGCTTATGAGTATGATGATGGTGTCACCCCCTCCTTACAAATATGACATAAATAACAATTATGCTGATGGTCTTCTACCTCGCCCTTACAGAGGGAGCAGTTTATAGTATAGGTTTTAAGTATAACTTAAAGGTCAATGGAAAAAGGATCTGCTGTGGCGCTTTTTGGTAATAAATATATCAATAAAACATACCCAGAAAGTTTTGGCAGATTTTCTTTTCCATCACTATATATGCTCTTGTTATACAACTTCCATTTTGGTGACTATGACCTTATTAAACATTTTATGTTTGGGTTTAGACTCCTATAGCACTTACAGTTAAGGTTAGCTAAAAATCCTGGGCTGTCTTAATAGAGAAATAAATAACACTTCACACACAAAGTGTTAAACTTGAATCAAAAACAAAGTTTTTTCATAACCTTTCCCAGTTTCCCAACCAGGACTCTGGCTATGCCAGTCCCTACATCCATCCCAGCCAACTCTGTGCAATTAACTTTCCACTCATAGATATAGGGCTTCATTTATTAACTCTACTGGAAAAACTTTGAGAACTCAACATATACACAAAATGACTTGACGTGCTCTTTTTTTTACAGTGTAAAATATTATATAAACACCTGAATCAGAATAAAAGTAGCTCAAGCCAACAGAGGTTTAGTTCTGCTTAAATGGAGAAACAAAAGAAGAAATGTCATGTAACATTCTTTGTTTAATGGTTTTTTGAAATAGGACAGCTATACAACTGGTGCTACTAAAATGTCTTGAGGTTTTGAGCCCTTTGTTGACATCTTCTGTAAATTATGTCAAATTAGTCTGACTATATTTTAAAGGATAACAGCTGATCTGTGCAAACCACAGCCATTGTTTAACGTGATATTACTTGATACTTTCTTAATCCCCTTTAAAGTCATCTACCTGCCAGGACAAGATTTGCTCTGTAGTCTGAGGAAAACTACAATTGTTTGTTTTAGGGTTGAACCCTTAAAAAAAATTTTTTGTTGTTGGGTGCATTTTTCCACGTTATAGATGGACCAGAATTGCAATCAGGGTCTGTCTCTGTGGCATCAAAGGGTCAGCTACATTTCATAAATCTAATTTCAAAAATGGATAGACCTAATGAAATCTGCAAAATTAAAATGTGGCATCAGGGCAAGCTGTAGCTCTCTCCAGTGTTCTGCTGAAGAGTTGCTCCATTAATTGCATTGGGCTGTGATTATTCACAAGGGTTTATAATAAGGAGGGAGTCAGAGATGTTTTATGCTTTCTAATTGCATTCGTCTACCCACCACCATTTAGCTGGGGAGCAGTAAGCTACTGTACATTACTATTGTCAAATCAAGGGAGGCTGTGTTGACCCTTGTTGCTTGAAACTGATTTTGAAGCGCTCATCAAACAGATTGTGCTTTGTAAACATCACTCTTCCTTAATTTTACAGATTCTGATGATACGCTGCAAAGCCATTATCAATTTTCTGTTAGATTCGAGTTCATCAGTCAGCTTCCCACCAGAGTGTTCTGAGAGAGGAGGTGAAGGCTACATAATATGCAAATTGCTTAATATTTTTCTCAATTTTAAACTCCAGAAATGTATAATCAGTTGTGAAAGGCTGGGCTAATGGAAAAGCTTGTCACCTTCTATTTCTTCCTAATGTGAAATGAATAGAACTAAATGATTACATGCTATTTTATCTAGACTTGTGTCCATGCTTGACATGTGGGCCAAATATACAATAACGCTGGATTTTATTGTATTAAATGGCTTCCTGTTTCCCTGCATGTTAGAAACTGCTTATTCTGAAAGCTTCCAGCTCTTCTGTGTGCTTTGATAAAACTTGTCCACAGAAATATGACTGTGTTAACATTTCCCAATCGCTTTTTTGGCTCTGTGCATCTACCATATGGTGCCATGTGGTATTGTTGCACTGGCTGCTTAAAATGCAGAAAATTCACATAAATTTTTGCCCATAAAGTCAGGGGCATCTATTTGGATTTGCATGACGTGTCATGGGGCCACACGGGGGAACAAATGTGGGACCAGTCGGCAGCTCCACCAAGGACTGCTGCAGCAGCTGCTTTCCTGGATCTCTCACTTCCTAGGTAATATGCCTTTAAACTTGATGGGCTAGAACAGCTTTCTCTTGTTCCATTCTGTTCATCGGGCCTGACTAGTACCGGAGTTAACTTGTCTCAAACCCAACATCTACTACAGGAAGCAGAGGGCTGCCTGCCACCTTTAGTGTGCTCTCAAGCAAAATACATCAAACACTGCCATGAGATAAAACTGCAGGTGACATGACAAGAACCACGACTAGTTGCTGTGCTATTCATTATTCAACAGCACTGGTTACACAGCACACAGCTGCGCTCATGTTTTGTGTAAAATGGCATGTTATTGCAGTGTTGAACCGTTCAGAAAATATGCTTTTCAAGACAGCGCATGACTTAAGGACAGGGAATTTGACTATCATCCACTGTAATTGTGTGGAAAAGCATTTTTAGGAGGCTTGTACGACCTATAAATTATGAAAGATTTTATGGCTCTATCAATGGGAATAATTCAGAAATGGATTTTTACGATATTCTGCTGTGCTTCAGGAAATACAACAAGAAAATGAGGTGGCCCTGTCAGTGCTGGAGGAATGACTTCAAAGCTTTCGAGCGGGTCAAGGACAGCAGTGAAAGGATTATGAATTTTATGTGTTGCACGTCATAAATATTCACATCTAAAGAGAGAAAAGACAACAGTGCAGTTAGTCCGTATCCATCAATATCCAGCATGAGGGGAAATATCACCACTTTTTTTATCAGTGAAATTAAAATAATGATTAATTAATTGATGTAGGATAATGTTTGCCCACCAGTATAGTAAATTGTTATTAGGAGCACTTAAGTAACAAATGTGGTAATGTGGAAACCACCATGTGTTGCCTCATAGGTAAATACACAACCAACAATGTAAAAAGGCTGGCAAAGACTGCTTGAAGCAGCCATACCTTAATCTTGATTTCAAATCTTTTTCATTTTACCCACCACATCACTGACTGCACACTAATCTTCCTTTTAATTGCAGCTTCACTCAAGCCAAGACTGTGTGAGGCTAATTCAGAATTGGCTCTGAGAATGTGTTGGTACGAGTTTGCTGGGCTAAACACAAAGGCATCACACTGTAATGACGAGGCTGTGTAATTATTTTAGTGATTTGCTGAGCAGATTCAACTGCATGTTCAGTTCTGTCTACTAGGAATTAGATTTATATACTACTAATTTACAATAGCAAATTTATTTATATTGAGTGCGGTGTCCAGTTCTTGTATTTTAATCTCTTGTATTTTAATCTCAGTATTTGCTATTGCTTGTAGCAACTAAAGCAAGAAAGTTCATGTCATGATACAGATTTGCACACTAACAGTGGTTGGAGCATCTTTATCTTCAGTAATGTGATGCACAGTAAGTGAAATGGAACATGTAGGTGGGGTGAGGGGGGTATATAAATCAAATCCCTTGCTTAAAATGAGCTAAACTCAGCAAATATCAAGCTGATGGACTCTGCTCACACACATCATACTTGTGTTGTCTGATCAGAAAGAGCAGGCGGAGGCAGAAATGAATAAATAAGAGCCTATTTTTTTTTAAATGTAAGCAAATTAAAAGAAGATCCAAGCTAAACATTACTGCTCTCTTACAACTTTACAGATTCAGTGTGTGAATGTACAGCGTGTGTGGTGAGTTCTGCTTGAATTTATGTTGCTTTTTAGCTTTTTATCTTAATAAATATGTTTATTATCTTATTATCTGTGCATGTTGAAAAAGGTGGAGGAGGCTGAGTCAAGGTTCCGTCAGAGCAATGAACCAATCACCAACAAGAAGTCACATGTGATGCAAAGTTTAAAATAATCGAGAGGCCTGGATTATCCATGAATTGGCCCTAACAGTCATGTTAGTGCATGTGTACACAAAAAAGCACGACAATGGTACACTTTGTATGTTCATGATCATAATCATAAAAAGAATGTGGCGAGACTAAAAGCAGGATTTTGGACTTTCAACAACTGGTTTGAAAGTAAATTGTGGTCCAGTGTACAGATAATAGAAGTATGAAGTTGAAACTTGAAGTCTCCATTGTGCACATATACTAAAAATGGACCTTTCAGTGGAGTAGGAAGTATTATTTGCATATTTATAGAGTCTAGATTTTTCAGAGAGCAAGAAAATTTACTGAGGTAACTTTTATTTGATGGTACTTATACCTTGATGTATTAAAACGTAGGACCTTTTGTACAACAAAACCCAAATATTAAGTGATCAAATTTATTGGAAAATACAATTTTAAAGTTTATAAAACATAATATTTGATTTCAAATCCTTTGTTGTCAATAACTTCATCAAGCCTACAACTCACTGACATCACCCATTTGTTTTTTCTTTTGATTTGCTTTTCCAGGCTTTTACTGCAGCCTCCTTCCATTGTTTTATTTTGGGGGGTTTCTCCCCTCAATCTTTACTTCAGGTGAAATGCATGTTCAGTTGGGTTAAAGCCTGGTGATCGACTTGCCCAGTCTAAAACTTTCCACTTTCTCATTTTGCTGAAGCCCTATGTTGAGTTGGCAGTGTGTTTTGGATCTTTGTGTTGCTGCATGATGAAGCTTGTCCCAGTTAGGTTTGATGCATTTCTCTGTAAATTAGCAGACAAAAAGTTTCTGTACACCTCTGAATTAATTCAGATGCTACCATCGAAAGTTTTATCATCAATTCAAATTTATGAGCCACTTCCAGAAGCAGCCCTGCAGCCAACAATGGCTGTATGCCAAGTAACCTCATCACAAACGAGCTTATTTCAGCATCATAGATGAGCTTATTTGAATCATGAGCAGATCATTTCTTCACAGGTTGGTCTTTCCATCACTTTAGTAGATGTTAATCTTGGTCTCATCAGTCTATAAAACTTTGATCTATTTCTGTACTTCTCTGCGAAGTCAAATCTGGCTTTCCAATTCAACAGGACGCCACAGATTTTGGATTTTGCAAGACCTCAGGGCATGACGGGAAATGCCTGGCTCTCACCTGATCTAATTTATTGGGTTGAAGGGCCCAGTTCTGGGCCCCCCTCTACCGTGGGCCCGGGACAAGTGACCCGTTTGTCCCCCCCTGTTGGCGGCAGTGCTCCTACCCCCTGGCCTTCTATATAGAGCTGTGTGCTTTTCCAAATCATGTCCAATCAACGTAATTTACCACAGGTGGACTCCAGTCTTGGTGTGGAAACATCTCAGCAGCGATGATGACAAATGGGAGGCCCTTGAGCTAAATTTCAAGTGTTGTTGCAAAGGGTCTGACAACTTATGCCAATTTTTTTCCTTTTTCATACATTTGCAAACATTTCTCAAATTCAGTTTTCAATTTGTCTTAATGGGGCACTGAGTGTAGATTAATGAGGAAAAAAATGAATAGTGACAGGCTGCAACATAACAAAATTGGAAAAAGGTTCTGAATGCACTGTATGGTGACTGATGTTTTGCATTTATGTAGTTTAATATCAAATTAAGTCTGGTAAGTGAATTTATAGACTGCAGCAGCAAAGTGATATGATGACCATGTTTCATGAGAATTCTAATCCTTTAATGTGAAATATTTGAGTCATACCAAGATAAACCAACACGCCATCACCTGAAGCTTTTTAACAAGAACAGAGAACATTCAAGTTATTGGAGTTCGAGTACAAAATGTCATTTTATTTAATCTGCACCTCATGTGAGTATTCGTGACATCCTGCACAAGCGGAGACCATAATGCTGCTGGAAAAGTTAGAAACTGTTCGTCTTGATTGCAGCTTTTTGTGTCTGCCCCCTGCTGTCGCTGCCTGCACTCATCTGTTTTCCAGGCTATAGGCGCAGTTCATCTCTAACCAGCCTCATGTTTCTCTTATCAGCTGCTGTTTTCCTTGGCTGACCTGTTCTATGTATATTGCTCAGTAAACAAGAGTTTTTTTCTTTTTTAAGACATTCAAATTTACTGCATAGGTTATGCCCAAATGTTTATGCAAAGCCCTTGATTATTAGTTTTCCACTTTTCTCAGATACAGTTTCTTTCTCCCATAGACCGCTGACTTATTTTCATGCTGATTTATCCTTTAACAACTAATACAGTCATCACAGGGTAAACTTTAGAGCTATTTATTGTTTGAATGATCATGATCAGGGGACTGTAAATGCCACATGTACTTGCAGCTGTGTAAATCATACAGTATCCTAAAACATATCTGTGATGGAGCCATAGTTTACACTGCTCTCTCTCTATTAAAAGCTAGAATTATGGTTTGACTAATAATTGCATACACGTTGGCAGGGGTTCGTAATGCTGCCCTGTCCAGAAATTTACCTCTATTTACTTTCGTTCAATGCAACATATCCTCAGCAAGAACAATTACCACAGCTTCCACCACTCTACCTGCTGCTTCATGTTCAGAATGCACTCCATTAAGCAGCTCTTTCCACTCTCACCATTACAGAACATGCAGCACAGCTGTATGGCCAAATGGATTGCAGACATTCCATTGCTGTACACACAGTATGAACAGGACATAGTGCTGCACAGACTGTGAGTGGTCCTTTATGCATTCCGTGTACTCAATGTCCTGAGGCAACTTGATTAATATTTTAATAGTGAACCTGTATCGTGCAAGGTTGTCCCAAATACTCTTTTGTTTGCTTCCACAATGCACAGACACCAGCTGAATCTAACCTTTGTGTCATCTATTTGCCCAGAAATCCACCAGTAAAAGTCAGGACCACATTCTTTATTGAAAATACAGGAATTACAAAGGCACTGGTTGTTACGTTAGTTACTAATTCAACTGTCTGAGAAGGGTTTCATCAAAGTGCTGCATAGTTGCACATAAAAATAAAATGAGGGGAAATTGCCACTATAGTGCTGTTGTAGAGTAATATGATGGCATTCATTTCCATTTTTTATGAAGCACAGCACAGCAGCGCACGACACATTTCAAACCAATACATCTTTAACAGATCTGATTGTTTGTTGCTTGTACAAGAGGTCATCGTACCCTTCCTGTCACATCAGCATCCATAAGCCGCACGCAGATCTAGGAGAGAAATGTAAATGGAGTACAAATGAGTAGAAACAGTAAGCATGGTTTTACTACAAAGAAATCAAGTTATTCTTATTGTCACTTGGTTTTCTAATACTGAACTTAGGGTTGTCCAACTCTGATCTATGTTATAGTGGAGTGAAATATATCAGACTTAACAGGGTGCATTAATTGTTTTTGTCCTTTTAATAGGAATAATGAAATATCATCAGACTTAGGGTCTCTGTATCTTAAAATTAGGTGACAAACTTTATTTCTTTGCAGGTTGTAGAGCAAACTCTTAAGATTATCCAACAGGCTACAATTACAAGGCTTTATCATTATACACACATTACATATTACACTCAGCTACTCAATATACAGTAATACTTTTTGCATACTTTTCCATTTTACCAAAATAGATCGTATAGTGCAGAGGTCACTAACAGGCAGACCACGGTCCGGGTCCAAACCCAGACTCTGTCCTGTCCGGACCCAGAGCCGGAACCAACTTGTTTAGTCAGTTTTGGCGGAGATTATAATTTGACCGGCGACTCTTTTCTGACTGTTTCTACACCACTACTCAGGTAAAGGCCCATTCTACCTGTCTCTGATTGGCCAGTATGCGTTACCTGTGTGGTTACAAGTTGGTTGGGATTAGGCACGAGGACTGAGATTGGTGAGGGCAAGAACCAGCCAATCACAAGCAGAGTAGGGCGGGCCTTCACTGAGCAGAAGCGCGGAAAGTAAACAGCGGCCGTGACAGAGAAACATATAAAGGAGAGAGAAGACAAGAGAGAGTAAGGCGGCGGAGTCAGTGTGACATGGCGTGTGCTAAATGGTGGAAGGTTGACACTGAAATCCAGACTTTTAATCCCGAATGGACCGAGTTGTTTATCTTCATCCTTCCCGTAGGAAGCTTGAAACCGCTGCGTCTGTGACAGTGGTTAAAAGTGGGAATGTGAAACGCCACGATGTAACTAAGCACAGAATCACATCTGAGAAGAGTTACCCACTAAATTTGGCAGTTAGGCTACAGAAAATAAGCGATCTTAAAGCCAACTACCATTGGTCAACAAGGATTTTAACACATTCTTTACTGGTCAACAATGAGTGTTCCTCCACAAAAAAACATCCAGTGATGGAGTCAAAGAGAGTCTGAGTGCAGGAGGTCAAACCCTTTTTGAGAGAAAACAAAAAGTAAAAAAATAAAACAAATACCTGAATCTGCATTAACAGCCAATAAAGAAAGAAGAGTGAGATATTAACCAGAGATGTGTTAGATCAGCTGCATAAGGCTCCATAGTCTGAGCTGTAGATGAGTCCACTGATGTGTCTGACAGTGCTCAGCTGTTTTATTATTTATTACTGTATGTAGCCCTCCAGAGTCCAGAGTTACATTGAAAAGAAATATTGTTGAAATGGCATTGAATTATAGCTTAATGACAAGTTACTTCAATATATATATATATATAAATTCATATTATTGTATAACTCCATTGTAATGCAATTTAAACATGACAATGTAGCGGACTTGGACATGAAGAAATTTTTTTCTCTATCCTCCTTAAATCATACTTCACTACCCCGGTATAGTGCATATTGTGTCAGTCGTAAGCGATGCCTGGTCTATGTACAGAACTCCAGTGTGTAATGAAGCCATGAATCTTCCTTAGCAGAACAAACAGTGGTACACAATGAACATAACTGAAGCCTGCAGACTTATTGTTGCCATTTGACTGGACCACCACCACGTGTCCCAACCCAGTCTGATATATACACTTCTAGAAGATTAATGAAGAATGATTCCATATAAAATATTTCCTGCAGATCAGCAAAAACCTCTGAAGCAGTTAAACTGAACAGTGATTGGTCCTTAAGTCAGTTCCGTTTTTCAAAATCAGCAATGAGGTGAACAATAATAATGAAGCTGCTGAATATGTGCTGTTTCTTTAACAGTTCACTCAGACTAGTGCTGACACTAAAATGTGTGGTGCATGAGATTTGATTATTTTATCAAGTCCTGTTGATCCATGGCTGGCTCTCAAATCAGTGGCAATGTAAATGAAACGAAACAAACAGCTCCAGTCAACTCGAACAAAGCTAATAGAAACAAAGCATTACAGAGTTCTGTTTCATTAAAGCTGTAATCCCCTGCAGCCAGAATCGGTTTTTAGTTGTTTTTTTTTCCCTCTTCCTTCTCAGAAATATTGCCCCTGTCAAAATTTGAGCATTTGTAGGTGATACAATTATTTTGTCTTTTGAGCAATGCCATGGTGCCATGCTAGGCATTATTACTGGTCATTCCACTTTACTTTACTTTACTTGGCAGACGCTTTTATCCAAAGCGACTTACAAGAAGTCACAAGCAATTACCATTCGGGTTCTGTAAATTATGAGTTACTACAAACTAAGAGCCCTGATAAGACCCAAAGAGCCCTGATAAGACTGTAAAAGACGTTCCCATTTAGTCATTTCCCAAAAACTGAGGATACTAGGGTGAAAAACTTCCACAATGTATAAATACTCCATTTTATATTTATAACCTATTATTATTATTATTTAAACTGATTACCAGAAAGCCATGAAAGTAAAGTTTAAAGTAGAGCACCTCATTGCAGGCCTAAAAATACTAAATGAGGTGGCCAGACTAAATGGAATACACCTTCAATTTAATGCTAATTTATATCAGCCACTAATATGGTCTGTTCTCCTTGTGCTGACGGTTCTACTTTCATAATCATAAACAAACCTACTACCTACTATGTCTACCTATCTACGACCTACTACCTTCTGACTCTTGCACTGTGGCACCAGGGGTGGCCAATAAGATTTTGAGGATGGCCTGTGCCACCTCTCTAGGCAACACCTTGGTTTAGTGCTGAATTTGTATGAAACTTGAAAATTTGAAAATTGTATGAAATTTGTATCAAACTGAAAGTTTAAACACGTGAACAGATCCTCTGAAATACTCATTAAGCAGCCTTAAACACACAATAAAGGGCGTAAAGTTACCTTAAAACCAGTGGCGGCTGATTTTTTTGGGGGGCGCACTTTTGCAAGTCAGTTTTAAGTTGCGCTCTTACCACATATCACCACTAATATAAGCCAAAGCACCATTATCACGCATCACACTACTTTAAAAGATTAAATTAACATAAAAATACACGGTCTGTGTTTTCAGTCATTTACTATTTATGAGTAAATTTTGCCCGTTTCAGCTTCAACTGAGAACATGAAGTGAAGGAGCTCATTCTGCACTGTTAGATTTCCCCTTACACACAGTAAAAGACTGCAGGTACTGCTGCATCCAGGGATCCAACAAAGTCCACCAGCCCTCTGAAAATACCAGGATTTTCTAAGTGTTCACTTTGATCATGACCACGCAACGCGAGCTCAAACACACCAAAGAATTTAATGCAGTCTATTATCTTATACAAAATGGGTCAGTTTTTGTCCCCCTCCTCATTATGTCATCT
>JAUMHL010000030.1:2445450-2486529 GCA_032362345.1 Sandelia bainsii
GCTGGGATAATAAGGTTCTATGAGGTCTTTAAGATATGATGGAGCCTGATCATTTAGTGCTTTATAAGTGAGGAGAAAGATTTTAAACTCTATTCTAGATTTAACAGGGAGCCAATGAAGAGAAGCTAATGTAGGTGAAATATGATCTCTCTTGCTAATTCCAGTCAAAACTCTGGATGCAGCATTCTGGATTAACTGGAGGCTTTTGAGTGAGTTATTGGGACATTATTGGGAGAGCTAATCTGCAATCTGAGCTAACAAACAGGTTTCCTTCTTAAGATAATGAACATTTTCAACTCATTACTTTTGTGATATTCAATCTTTAATATTCTCCTAATTTTTGGTCAATGTAATGCTTTTTAATGGTGTGTCTTACTGAAGACTTACTGATGTTATTGTCTTATTCAGTTTTTTAAATTATTTTATTTCATTTTATTTATTAACTTTTTATTATCTAATTCTTTGCTATGTAAAGTAACCTTGGGTGTTTTGAACGGTGCTTATAAATAAAATGCATTATTAAACCTCTGACCTATGGCACTAGATAAAAAGTCACAAGTATCATAAAATTCTGCACCAAATTGCATTTTAATCCATCAAGCAGCATCCAGACAATTCACTCTTTCCTCCAAATGCCAACCTGCAAGATAAAAAGTTTGGGGAGTCACCAAAGTCATTAGGAGTCACTGAAGTCTGAGACCTATGAATCCATTATGTAGATGCTGACATGCGTCATAAGATAAGTGAAAATTCACTGGTGCTCAGTGACATTAGAAGACCACCAAAAATACTAGGGCTCATCCCCTAATCACTATGGATATAAATAGTCAGTCTAACTGATCAATAGACTGACGTTGCCTAAAGTCATGTTACAACCACAGAAAAAAAATATCTGAAGTTTGTCTTGAGGATCTCAGTAAAGGAAAGGTCATGAGAGCCATTAAATTCTCCCCAGAGACTTGGGTGGATCAATCTGTTTAGGTCCTGAAGTCTCGTGTGCAAAACTGGAGTTTTGTTTGTCCTGAAATATGCACTAAAAAACTCACTTGTTCAAAATGGAAAAGTTTCACTCTCCCACACATGTTACCATTGGTCAAATCTAAACAGCAACCTTCAGATTACATTTGCTGAAATTATGTAATGCTCAATGCTAATGTTTTGAGATTTTTCTTCAGTAAATGCATGGCTAATACAATTAAAACATTTGGTTAATGTTAAAACAGCACTGCAGCAGCTCAGTTGGGCAATTTTCTTGTTTCTTATCAACACAGTTTTCAGACTGGCTCCCTGTTTTCTGCCATATATGGTCATTTCCTCTCATTTCTCTCCCCTCACTATGCTCTTCCTCTGTTCACCTCAATCAGACTTTCAATTTCCAGTTCCATTCAATTCAGTTTTATTTATATAGCACCAAATCACAACAGAATCATCTCAAGGCACTTTATAAATAAGGTCAAAACCATAAACAGTTTTACAGAAAGAAACCCAACAATCCCCCATGAGCTAGCACTGGGTGACGGTGAAGAGGAAAAACTCCCTTTAACAGATGAAATGTCCAGCAGAACCAGGCTCAGGGTGGACGGTCATCTGCCTCGACCGGTTAGGGTGATTGGATAATGGAGAGACAAAAGGAGAGCAGACAATAACAGACAGAACATGAACAGGGAGAATGCCAGCAGCTTCCTCATGCAGCCAGACAGTAGGACCTGGGCCACACAGCCAACTTCCATGATGAGGACCTGGAAAAAGGATAAAATGCACAAAAGAGAGGGAGACAGAAAAAAGAGGGAGAGGCTGTATGCTTATGTGCTTGGGAGAGAAAGAACAAAGGTCTTAAGCTTGTGGGCAGGACTACTATGAGTTACAATTAATTGATTAATTATTAATTAATTGATACTGAAACCAATCCACCAACCAAGGACTGGTAACAGGTAAAAATCCCTGCCACTGACTGAACATTAGGGCATATAAGTGAGTTTTGAGCTGTGATTTCAGCACAGAGGTTATTCCAAAGGAGCGGGGCACGGTAGGAAAAGGCCCTGCAGCCTGCTGAATTCTTTTTAACTGTAGGAACAGACAAGAGCCTTGTATTCTGAAAGCAGAGGGTACGAGGTTTAAGGATATCAGGCAGGTATAAAATCTGATCTAACTTTAATAGGGAGCCAATAGAGAGAGGCTAGGACTGGTGGAATGTGGTCAAATTTCCTGGTTTTGGTTAAAATTCTAGCAGCAGCATTCTGGACCACCTGAAGACTTGTAGTACTGACTTGGGGCAAACCTGATAACAGCACATTACAATAATCAAGTCTGGATGACACAAAAGGCATGAATTAAGGTGTCTGCATCTGCCATTGACAGAGAAGGCAGAATTTTAGGTATGTTACAGAGGTGAAAGAAAGCAGTCTTAGTAATATCTTTTAATGTGTTGTTCAAAGTACAGGCAAGGCTCAAATGTGATTGACATTTGTTAAGGTTAGCTGATCAAACATGTGACGATGTCGGGGTGGGCCAATGACCATCATCACAGTTTTATCTGAATTTAGGAACAGGACTATAATTTAGTAATCTCAGAAGAGTCATCAGTTCTTATAGGGACATATACTGTAGCTGTGTATCATCTGCATAACAGTGGTAATTCAGTTAATTCCATAACTGCATATAATTTGGCCTATGGGTGACACATAAAAAGAAAAGAGGAGAGGACCACAAACCTAGCCATGGCATACTCCAGAAACTGTGCTGTTCATCAAGTGAAGGGAGAAGACAGCCAACTATCTGCTGGGCAACCTGTACAACGCTGTGGAGCTCTTTCCTCTTACTACTGTGCAGCTGGAGAACCATGCACAGAGACAGTAGGCCAGGATGCTCTCTACTGTGCAGCCGTAGAACAACACCAGCAGTTTCTCAGGAATGTTATTCTTCCTGAGAACCCTCAGGAAGTAGAATCTCTTTTGGGCCTTCTTCACTAGCTCAGCAGTCTGCGTTCCCCAGGTCAGGTCCTCCCTATTAATGATTCCCAAAAAGCGAAAGCCTTCCACACAGTCCTCCTTGATGTTAAATGGCTGGATTTTTCCTTTGCCTTTCACTTCCTAAAGTCGACAATTAGCTCCTTGGTCTTGGCTGTGTTGGGGAGAAAGTTGTTGTTCATAGACCATGCTGTCAACCGCTCTACCTCATTCTTGTAGGTGGACTCATCCCTCCAGAGATGAGCCCTGCTACTGTGGTATCGTCAGCAAACTTAACAATGGTGTCACTGTGGTGGGCAGGCATGCAGTCGTGTGTGTAGAGGGTGAAGAGCAGGGGGCTCAGCACACAGCCAGTGCTGAGGCTGATGGGTGTGGAGAAGTGGGGGCCCACTCAAACCCTCTGTGTTCGGTCACTCAGGAAGTCCTTTATCCATAGGCAGATGGAGTGTGGAAGTCCTATGTCCAATAGTTTGGTCACCTGTTTGTGGGGGAGGATGGTATTAAAAGCGGAACTGAAGTCTATGATGAGCAGCCGTGTGTAGCTCCCCTGCTGTTCCATGTGCGACAGAACAGCATGGAGAGCTGTGGCTGCAGCGTCCTCTGTAGACCTATTAGCTCTGTAGGCAAACTGGTATGGATCAAACATGGGAGGAATGAAAGACATGACGTGGTTCCTGATGAGCTTCTCAGTGGTCAGTGCTACTGGCCTGTAGTCATTCCTCGCCTTCTGCAGCCTCTGGACCACCTTGGTTATCCAGGGATTCTGATTGGGGTAGACCAGGATACTTTTATCCACTGTGACAATGTCTATGCAGTTCTTAATGTAACACAGTAGTGTCACTAAAACATATCAAAGTCTGGGTGTTCAAAAATGTCCCAGTTGGTCCTACTGAAACAGTCCTGCAACTACTGTGATGCTCTGGCCGTCTGGTCTTTTTGCTGTTTAGGACAGTTTTCCTGAGTAGCATGTATGCCGCGATTAAAAACAGGTGTGATAGTGGTTTAGTCCTATAGCCCTGTTTGATGTTCGTGCAGACTTTAGCACATGTGTTAGCTCCTCTGGTGGCACACCGGTGATGATGTAATTTAGGAAGCAACGATTTTATGGTAGAAGCATGGATGGAAGCATGGTTAAAGTCCGATGTGCATGGCATCAGGGTGGTTTGTCAGCCAACTGCTAATAAAAGTCAGATATCTGTGTTAGCATTAGTGTCCGGTGCTATCTAAACAGATGAGAATGGGAGGAGGGTGGTGTTCAGACTGCTGAGGGCTGCACCCAGTGGCTCCCTCTGCTCGTACAGTCTCTGGAGCATCATGAATGTGCTATTCCAGTGGGTTTCAACCTGTTGCAGAGGTTTATGCTCTGGTTTTCCCATCTGTCACTGTATTTCTGACAGCTTCTCTTTTGCTGTGGTGTTTGATTTGAAAAGCACCACAATTCTCCGTGCCCTGTTGCGAATGTCATCAAGGTCCAATGTTTGCGAGATTTCCTAACCACCAGATTCAACATGTGGGCAAAAAAGTTAATGTGGTGCTTACTGAGGAGATTGGCACCATATTTGGTGCTGCGTCTGTGACCAGACTCTTCACTTTGTCTCTGATTCCCCACTCTACCAGTGTCTTTGACCTCTGCTATGTGTGCTACGGTATGGGACTGGGGGAATCTTTTACACCTAGCAGAATAGTTGATAACTGGACTTCTTCTGTAATGAAGTGACAGGTCACTGCCAAGTGGGCATCCATAACTATTGAGGTCTACATATCTGCTGTTAAGCTGACTGTGGACGCCTTTGAAACTTGTGCCACAGCCTGGTCTTTGGTGACCCTGTATTTTTTTACATACATTTGTTTCAGGGCCTTCCTTCCTGGGATTGTGTATGTGGGATCCAAGAGGTGGACAAATGCCCTAAAACCTTTATTTTCCACCATGGCTGTGCATCCATAATAATAAGGTTCAGCAAGGTCTCATCCAGTTGTTGCTTCCTGGACACTGATGAAAGAAAAAAAAGTTTACATAACATTTTATTTTATTGTACTTTTATACAATAACTTATTTCCAAGCTTGAAGTAAAATGAGTTGTTTTTTATCATTATGAAGGAAAGAAAGTAACAAAGGATATATTAACCCTAGAATACTAACCTTGGGAGATTTTCACCCATGCAACTGTTGTCACATGATTTTCATTGTGTTGCCGGTGTGTGATTGGCCTGGGTCGTTTGGTAGCTTCAAGCTGCTCACAGATGTCACCAAAGACAGGCATGTTTCCCTGTTAATGTCCCTGTGTTTTTTCAACAGGCACATGTTCGGGTGATTTTTACCTTACTTTAGTGACTGATAGAATATATTTTTCATGTGCAAGGAGACTGTGCCTTCACTGAAAATGCCCAAATGTCCCAGGAATGGGTGGACCAAAGAACAAGTTCCCAACTCGTTTTTCTCTTCTAGGAATTTTATGTTAATGATTGCCTAATTTTTCATTAATTTTAGAGCCTCTATCGCTGTCGGGTGAAGCTGTCACTGTGTGAACTGTTGCCTGTTGAAAAACCCAGGGATGGGAGCAGGGAAACATGCCTACTTTCACATTTAAGTACTCTTCATAAGTGCAATATTTCAGTTTGCCATTTATTGTATTGTATATATTTTGATGAGAAGTATTTTTTAATAGAGTTACAAAAATGTACAATAATGTTCTAGGGTTAAAGGCGATTTCTACAAGATGTACTTGTGTGCAACTATTAAATTCTATTAGGATTCAACAGAATAATAGGTTGTATTGAATGATTAAAATACCAGAAGGGTCAACAGGATGGGTTTCAGCTAAGGTGCTCTGCTACAGAGTTGCAGGCATCCTCATGTTTAGCACGAACATGCCGCAACAATATCAATAATATGAAGAAAACTTGAAATATTACAGACTATCATCAGAATTAGTATTAGTTTAAACAGCCATATTTGTCAGAAACAACTTAAACATAACAATGCAAGGGATTTGGCAGCGGAACACCAAAATCATCAAGCGTCATCCTCTGAAAAACCGTGAATATGTGCAACACACACTTAAAGGCAAGTATTTGATTTTGACCAAAAAATGACAGATGGACAACAGACAGATGGGTAAGCTGAAGTAATCATGTAAGGCCCAATCTCTACAGGGAAATGGGCCAGGAAGTGTGCAATTATAGTATTTTACAAATTATTTTTTAACAGCACTGCTTAGAATACAATATTGATACACGTTTTCAACTGTACAAATTTTATTTTGTGTCAAATGACTGGTGTGACACATCCACTGTGAGTGGCATCATCTCTCTACTAACAAATACAGCATAGTCAAATCTCTACCACAGCTTTCAAGACAGTGTTAGGATTTCAGAGTAATTTACTTTCAAGCCCATTGATAAGAAAAGCTTCTATTATTTAGTGAATATCTGATTATGAAAATAAACTCTTTGATTTTGAAAAAAGTGGTTGGTACTTTCAGGATCATTCATAGAGAAACAATCTACAATCAGCTTTTCACTGAAGAAAGAAAACTGGTTTTTTCACCTGAGCTTAGTAATAATCCTTTGTGAGCTAAGTAGATTTGAGGGAAACTAAAGTGATGCAAATATCAAATTCAGTTGTAATTGTAATTATTTTATTCCATTCACATATTAGCGTCTGTAATTTGTAATGTTTTCAGTTCAAATTAAACACATGGTAATTTCAGTCGTAATTTGTTTTGTATATGTGCAGTTTATTTTTCATATAGTTGCAATTTTTTTGTACTTTATGGTCAAGTGGCAACAATTAGTTTGTTGAGGATGAGATTGTGAAGTTTACCAGTTCATGTTAACAGCTAACTTTATAAACTATAAAGTTGAGTGATTTCTTTTTTCCTCTCCTAACTAGAAAACCACTCTGCAGGTTTAGTACGGTTTGAGTTTGTATTCCTGGAGAATGACAGCTTCCTTCTTGCTGATGAGATACTAAAACTTGAGAATATCATGCAGCCTGTAGGAGGCAGAACATGACACAAAAGGTACACTGCAAAAATCACAGTGTTTTATTTACAGCACATCGAAGCAGCCCCAGTCACATGGTTAGAATCATGGTTTATGTATATAACCCTGGTTTCCTGAAGGAGAGAAGTGCTATACAACACCAGAAAGCATGGTAAACAGTTCCCATACTTTTTGCTGTTGTGCTGAACAGATCGACTGAAAGGCAACACGCACTCACTCACTGTGAATTCTCTGGACACTTACCTGCTGTGTTCACACATGCCCTCAGTCCGACATTGCCCAGACTTTGTACTAGGGTAGGGTAATGTCTGTTTAATGTCTGGGAGGACTGACATTTGTGTTCTCACATACAGCTCCTTCAGGTAATGTCTGGAGAAGTTCAGGTTTCCATTGCACTGTCTGAACTTCTATTGTTACTTATTTTAGGAACACCCCATGGTTTTTCGAGCTCACCACTACTCGTTACAGTATATATAGATGACTGCAACATTGATGATATTACATTGCTGTTTTTATCAGGTATTGGAAAAAAACCTAGTATTTATCAGCACTGCACAGACAGACAAGTGATGTGGAGCAAAAGAAGTTCACTTATTATTATCAATCCTCAATAAATTCTTGGCCTTCCAGTAAACTCTCACCTCACACCAAAGAGTTAGAGTTACTAACACCCACACACCCACACACCCTGCATGCCCCTTTATTATAACAGTTCTTAAGCGGTAGTTGTCTTTAAAGATATGTTTTAGGGGTTGAATCTGGGTCACTGTGAAACTGAAATTGTGAACTTTCATTATTAGTCACAGAGTTTTCATCCAAAATTTATAATTCTGACATGATTCTGTGATGATAGTAAAGCAAAGCACAAAGACAAGGTCACAGGTCATAAATTTACTGTTTGAATTTGGTCTCACTGCTCTCATCAGTGTTATTTCCATCAGCAGCAGGTAACTGTTTCCAATGAAAAAGCGCCAATACACCCACTGTACACCAATTACACAGCAGGCACAATTAGAAACTACCTGGTGAACATACTGGAGCATTTAGCAGCTAAAGAGCCTGATATTTCCCTTAGGAATTGGTGGTAAAATCAACTCTACTGTCTGGTGAATAAGCAATTGTTTCCTAACAGTGCATGTCAATGACTTTATGAGCTGATGATGCATTATTGCTGTGTTTACAGCTTGTTGTAGTGCCCCTAAGTGCACAATTAATGTAAGTTTAATGTAAGTAAAAGCCCTTCTTTTCGACATTTTAGTCGGGAAGCATCACTGACATCCAAGATATCCTTTGCAGGAGAGAGCTGAATATATAATGGAATATAACAAAAATGGAATTACTCAAGCAAAGTACTTAAGTAAATAAAATCTACAGTTTTACGTACACAAGAACTTGAGTGATTTCACTATCATCAAAGAGTGAATCATTTAAAAATGATATTTAATATTAGTTGTGTGTGAATTAGACTTTAAAGCTGAGAAACACAGGTCTTACCCAGGTCACAAACTCGTCTTGCTATGTACAGTGGAGTATAACTTGATTGATCAAAGAATTCAGAATAGGAAAATATGGAAATGAGAGCCTTCCTTTTGGAGCGTGAATGATTTTTCTTCTTCAACAGTTCCACCTTATCCAGGAGGATGTCATTTCCAAAATGTCTAGACCTTGACAGTTTACTTTCTCACTAGTGCTGTGTAATACAGGCATAAAGTTTCCTGGTCCTCATCTTCCTCGTCCTGACACTGCAGACCTGAACCCAGCCAACCTGCAGCACCCACTTCCTTTTATCATCAGCTGGATTTGTCCACAGCAGCCTCAGACTCAAACGATTGATTATTGCTGTACTGTATGGGATTCTTTACAGGTACTCAGAGCAAAGTAATGGATAGACTGCTGTTTCCTCCGCCCCGTTAACTGGAAGAGTCGGTGGGTATGATCACACACAGCTCATTGCACACACCAGCAACACCTTCATCATCCAGCGCAGTTTCCTCTGGATCCTGACTTCTCTCTGACCTTTTGATATCACCTTTCATTTCAACCTCAGGCAAAATGAAAACACCTTCACATTATGCACCTGCGAGTTGGCTTGATCACCAAGTTTAAATAAAGAATAAATCAATGTTGAATATCCACTTATAAAGTATAAATATATATGAAATGAATGCTTACCTTATAAATGAGGTCATTGAGGAGCCTTCATCATAGCTGACACAGAGTGGGCAAAGAATATTTACTGAAGGCTCTGTAGTTTCAACCGTATTGACTAGATACATATTTAATGATCAGTTGTGGTTGTATTTTTTTTTATTATGTTTTGGACAGTGCAATCATACAACTGATCTGATAAGACCAGTGTTACCACAATGTCATAATACCTTTGCAAGTGAATTCCTGCATCCAAAACTTTACTCAACTAAAAGTACTGTAGTATTATCAACAACATATACATAAAATATTAAAAGTAAAAATACTCACAATGCAGAATTTTCCCTGAATTGTACATTACAAGGATTTCAAAGCAGTGTTAGTAAGTCACAGAGATTATATCCAAAGACAATCAGTAATATAAATTTCATTACAGCAGCATTACAGGTATGATGCATTAACAGCAGAAACCAATTTGCTTCTTACTTAGAGTTTTTCACACTAACTCTACAAGTGCTACATCAGGCATTCATCACTTTTAATTGATCCACTTCATTTGAATGTATATCCTGCTGCATCTTATACAGTATGCATGTATAAGATACAAGGGACACTTGTTACATGTACTAGAGGGTATTTACTGTGTATGGTTACCCTAAATACTGCAATATATTTGAGTGTGTGCAATGGTAAAGTGTCAAAAAGAAAAACACTGAACGGAAGAGAAAGAAAATACACTTCATTAGCTAATAATTATCTTTCCAAGCAACCACACAGCTTGAATATTCCCATTACTAAAGGATTCCTGTTTGAGTGGGGGATATTTTATGTTGCATCTACAAGGTTGCTAATTAAAATCCATACCCCTAATGAGTTTTTAGCACTGCTATTGGTTAACATGATTACTTAAGATAAGAGCAGTAAATTGAGGTCCTTTTAATTAAGTGTAAGATTTACAACCATTTTTACTGAAGAGGCTCTAAATTGACTTTTTTTTCCTTTTTAACTTCCCACGGCCAAGCAGGCTCACCAAAGGGTCAAACTCACAATCTGAAATTCAAGAGCTCAGAAATTCCATTTACAAATTCAAGTATGTGCTTTGCATTTGGGGCTGGTGGATGCTACAGCATGGATGTTGCTTCCAGGCAACTTTATATGTAGTATTAATAATACGGCATGCTGTATGTATTTTGAATGTCCCATGTAAATTGGGCTTTTTTAAATGCACTTTTCACAGATCACTTGTCAGTCAAACTGGTTTTATCCCTCAGATGATGAATCCTTGGAAAATGACTTTGACAATGTACCATGTGCTTGAATGTTCTGATTTTGATCTAATCTGAGGACACAATCTGATTGAGTTTATTGTTAATCTGGGACAATGTTTCATCCAAAAAAAGTAGATTGTGATAAGCCTAAAAACTATGTAAGGATTTTTATAGGAGGATAATCTCAAGAAGACCACAGCTATGTACTGCTACTGTATAAAAGAACCAAAAATGAGTAACCAGCTTACAAGTTTCATGCAAACATTAGGCTGTAATCATCTATGCCAGTATAAATTCTAACAAGGTTATAGATAATACTGTATGGATAGAGGTGTTTCCTCAACTCCAGTCATATAGTTAGTGAGATGCAAGTTTAACAAATACTAAATTGCAATTTTTATTTCAGTGATTCAACATGATACAAGAATTCTTAAAATCCAAAATTCAATCTTGTATTTGTGCCTGTAAACATGTTGCGTTAAAGTGACACATTTGTCTGAATGGATATTTGCCATTGTTAATAATTTTTTGTAAGTTCATTTTCTGATTCTGATTTCTGATTTAGGTCTGCATTATGTGGGAAAGAAGTTATTGCAATCTGCATGTTAAAGTTATTTATAGTTAAAAAGTAACATAGAGGATAACTGCTGTGTTCACCTCAATAAGTCACAACACTGCTATAAACTATGACATAAATAATTGTCTAACTATCCATTCTAAAAGTCGCCACAGTTTATAGGACTTCCACAGTTTCACATCTTTGAGTGGGGTAGTCTGTACAAAGACTCTGAACACTGATCAGAGCTTAGTTTGTGTCTGTTGAAGAGAAATTATATCTGGCTAGGAGATGTGAAGTGATGAAAGCCAAGCGAACAGTGTGTAGATGCTACTTCATTCAGTCTGTTCCTGCTGGGAGCTAAAACAAGCTACTGTAACAGCTGTCTGCAGATATCACGCTGCCATCAGCACATACAGTACAGATAAATTAGTGAGAAACTTAGTTTATTTCCTGTCTTTGCTCAGACAGATTATTAAAGTGGATGCCTCTACTTAGTTGAAGCATCTGCTAGCTGTCCATGTGCAGCTCTATAGGATAGCATTCTTCATTTTGCATTGAGCTTCAGACTTGGAAATGCAATTCGGCTTGTAGAAGGCATTAAAGAGTTTAGTATTTTCTCCTGTTTTAACCTCACTCCAACCAGACATGGTTCTGCCATTGAAGAGCACAAAGAACATCCTTCTCGTCAAACTCATATCCTGTCCTTCCTGAGAGGACAGGGTAGCCATTTGTCATGAAAAAATGAAGAAAGTCAAGTACTAGGATCTGATTGAGCGTTTGTCAAAGGATGGCACGCAGCCTTGTTTCCCATCAAATTAGGCTGCCACAGTTTCCCAGCAACATCAGTGCAGTCTACTACAGAAGATGGGTTTGGAACCCAAACTGATAAAGAAAGCTAATGGGAAAGTAGCCAGGGCAGATGAGGCCAGTTCAAGATGGTTGTGGCTAACAAGAGCCGGCAGTTGATGCCTGCAGTTAGCCTTTGCTGTCCCAGTGCACAGGTTAGGGAGTGAACGCCTATGTGATGCCTGCTGAGGATCCATAAAAGTTTCCAAAATGTGAATGTTCTGACCACCCCCTTTACAAGATCATCAAGAAGCAGCACTATATGTTCAGTGGCTCCTGCAGTTTCTGCTTATAGCATAGCATCTCAGATGTTTATCTTACCAACACTTTAGTCTATATACTGTAGTTCACTTTATGCAACTTTAGAATCAAGAAAAAAACAGTGCTGCTGAAAATCCCAGAATTCTAAGATGTGCTTCATGCAATATTGACACTTATCTGATGTAAATGAATCGTCATGAATTGAACCAAATTGCATCGAATGGAAGGTACTCCATTCTGGAATGTGTGAATCACAATCAAATTGGATTAGCAGATCAGTGCCTATATCTAGCCCTAATTAACATTATGACACTTGCAGTGCGGTAAATCCAGGCAATTTGATATGTTGTCTTGTTGGTCAAGACAATCATAGGTGAAAGGCTCATAAATGGACTCAGAAACTGTCTGTAATAGAGAGGAATAATTATAATATTATAATTATACAGAGATGTGAGTGTGGTCAGTTTGTGTTCTATATCATATGGTTAATACAGGATAATACATATGAGGGACTAGTGTATATTTAAATATACTAACTGAGAGACAATGTTAATGATATGACACAGAATTGAAGCTGAATAAAGATAACATTTTAAATAACTGACCATAATACAATTATTAGAATTGTCATTAAATACACCAATGAAAAAGTCAGTCTTCTCAAGGAAACCTAAGGATGTGTTGCCAAGGACCCAAAATATCCAGCAAAGGGCCTGTCAATTGTTGATTAATAGCTTGCTTGACACAGTGCATGGTGGTTTATTTTTATCTGTCTTTATCTGCCCTGTTTATGCTAGATTCACATTTATATATTATTATTATTGCATGAAACATTGGGAACTACACTACATTAACCCCCACCATGCACCCCACCTTCCCACCACCACCAATGATTAAACAGCAATGCACACAGAGTATTAAATTGTACTGTAGTGCAGACACGAGCAGCCCAGCTCTGCCACTGTGGCCGTGGAGGTGTTGGTGCCTTGGCCCCTTTTGTCTAGGCTGCAGGGTAATTGCTTTTCTAGGCCGAGGTTATTCATGTTTTGCGATTGGATCATCCGACCTAGAGCAGTAAGGCTGGGTTGTTTTAGCGGTTTGCCTCAGAGCTGATTGTTTCAGTGAGGCGCTGTGCCCGCCAGCCAAGGGAGCCGGCGATACAGGCATATTCTATATTCTGTCTACCTCACTGTGAGGAAAACGGGCAGCTTTTTATTAAAACTCATTTCCCATCAGAGGAACCTTTTCCCCCAGTCTATTTATTTCTACCTATGAAGCCCATTAATTTTTTTATCTTTGACCCTTTTGGCTTTTAAAAACACAGCTGAGTCCTCTGTGTCTGTTCTAATGGGATTTTTCAAATGATTTATTCACCTCTGATTTTCCTCAGCTCAAGTTTTAATTGGTTTTTGAAAAAAAAAAATGGCAAGAATATCTTTGCATTCTGTCATCATGAACTGTGTGACACTGAGATGAACAGTTAGCATTAGTTTTCCAGCTGTTTTTTTTTTTTTTTTAAATGAGGGCGTTTACTACATACACTGGTTGTGCCTTGTTTAACAATCTAAATTCACTGAGCCATATTGTCATCACCTCAGAGGGATGCAACACCTCAGTGTATCCAGGTAGTTTCAAATAAATGTGAACTCATTCTGAGAAGGAATACTAATCATTTACTTCTCATGTGTTCCTGACACTATCTATTACACAGGCAGCTTACTGCAGCAGACAATGTGTATTCTCTCTAAATACTGACACACTGATCTCTGACTGACATCTCACTTCATCCAGAATATATTTGTCTGACATTTTGCACTGGCTCTTCTACAGATCCTCCATATATACTCTTTTGATTTTCTTCTCACCCTGAGGTCACAAATTATCAGATTGCCTTGCTGACATTTGGCGTGGTCTGAGTAGCTGATACCTGACCTTTCTACCAACTGGTCCCTCCTGGCTTTCAACTGTTGCCCAGCCTCGGGAACACTAGCAGCAGTATGAATTGAACTCTTAAATATTCCACACCTAGTTGACAGTGCTGAGATTTTATTAGACATATAAAACATGCAGGGTTGAAATTGATTGTCTCATTTGACCGGAAAAGTAAATGGTGTATGGAAAGTACACCTGGAAACAAGGAGGTGTCAGTGGAAGTGAATTATTGATTGGGGAAAGCTGTTTGATGTTGCGCTTTGGGACTTACTACATGCAGCCAGTGTTTGCCTGTTAAAGGCAGTCATGAGCTGCTCAGATGTTGATTCAGAAAGGGCTTGGTTTGTTTCTGCATGGAACATGGACTTTTCCAGCAAAAATTTGAACACTGATATTTGTGCATCACTTCCTGTGCCAACATAGAGTAGATAGAAATGATATACTGCATACAGTACATGGCTAAAGAAGAGTTCCAATTTAGAATAGGACCTCAAAAAATCTAATCCATTTTTTGGACATTTGCACATATATCAGCCCTGTCTCCTAAAAATTACGTTCATATAGGACGAAACTCCAATCCCGATTATGTTTTGATACAGGACATATTTGCGACCCGATTACATTTTGTGTTAACGTAATGATCATATGTTCACAGTTAACGTAAATGATAAGTCGCAAATACGTTGATACTAAACGTATTAATGAAATGTTCACAGGTAACGTATTTTTGTCCGCCAAAATATTTATATTATATTAAGTTTTCTGTCGGCTAAAATGTCCGACGTTACATTTCAATGCAGTTTCGTCCTATACGAACGTAATTTTTAGGAGACAGGGTTGCATATATAGGATTTTTGGAGTAACAGTCTTGTCCAAGGACACCTTGACTTGTGGCCAGGATGCACCAGGAGTCAAACCTGATTCTGTGGTGCATTGACAACTGTGCTACCAACTGACCCACAGAATCTACAGTGGAACCTTGGATTGCGAGTAACTTGGTCTGTGAGTGTTTTGCAAGACGAGCAAGAAATTTTAATACATTTTAACTTGATTGACGAGCGAGGTCTTGCAATACGAGTAACATGTATAGGCTTTGTCTGCCGAGCCTCGCATGATCACAACTTCTCTCTGCAACGTATTAGATGAATGAGACTCACCAATATTGTCTCCTCATTCCAGCATAATCTGAGTTGTTTCAGAACATTAATTAACATTAATTAAGTCACTAAAGTTTAGTTTGTAGCTTCCAGCTGTGTGTAGAATTATTTCCTGTGAGTTTGTAGACATTGCTCAGTAAAAGGATCCATATAAAACATCTCCACGGTGACAACTTCTGTGCGCATTTCTGCAGGTGTCGCAACATCTGTAACTTCATTAATTATTCATGATTGAAAATATCAGATTGTTGATGTAGTCTCAGACTTTTGCTTGTATATTTAGTAGAAACATGTGACATGTCATATGCCATGCATAAATACATGCAAATAGTCTGAAAAGATTAGATGCTTTTGAGCATTTAGATGAAAATAGGACACTGATGTGTTAGATTCTTATTAATAGAAGTTAAGTTATTTATATACAAATGTTTCTAACAAAGCCAATTCCAATTTCAACTCTCATTCTGGTTGGTTGGTCAAAGACTGCCCTTCTGTAAAATACAACTCTGAAGGTCGTTGGCAACACCAGCAAAAACAAAAAGTGACACCTGAGGGAAATGCCTTACTCTTTAGCAGCTAAATGCTCCATTATGTCCACCAAACCCTGTCTCCTAAAAATGATTTTCTTACATCACCATGCACACCACCCACTATGACCTCAATAATAAACATATTGTATCACCTTTCTGACAGTTTCAACAAAACCTGAAAAATTATAACCTTGTAAAAGTAGAATTCATGGCAGATCTTCTGTATTTGATTTCATTAGATTGTACAAGTCTACCTAATAAAGTGGCCAGTAAGAATATAATATATAATATCTTGTTAGAAAGTGTAATGCGGTTGAAACTATAGTCCCTAAAAGACACATTTGCTGTGGAGTTATATATATGTTACTTTTAGGAGACAGGGTTGTGACCAGCTAGTCACTACCTGTGTGCTGTTTGTAGCTACAGTAGGCAGGTGGCTTACAGTGGGTTTATCATTTTTCTTGCCAAAAACAGCTGCCTGACTGTGGTGATTTGGGGCAGTGGCTACGGGCGACCAGAGCCCCTGTGACACGTGGTAGCTAACAGCAGCAGAGGTCTGTCAACACACAAACAAAGCAGCCACAGCATAGAGACTTAAAAAATTAGATGGATACTTCATCTCCATGAAAGAAAAGAGAGCCCTCATGTCAAATTACTTACATATCATATTACATACATATACTTATCTCTCTGTTTCTTTACTCTTTTTTTTCTTGATGGAAAATATCTCTCTGTGTATTTATCTCATTAACAAGAACACAGCAGAGATATGTACCCTACTGTGGGTAGTGTTCTTGGACACTGAAGCTCTTGTACTACATAGTGTGCTGTCTGAAAAGACACAGATGCAGGGCCAGAGTCTGTTCATTTAAAAATTATGTTGTGGATGTAATGTTCAGGCACCTGTTGATGTGTGATTTGTGAATGAATCTGTGCAGAATGTCTGGCTTCTGCTGAGACTATATTCATCCTTGTTTCATTTTTATGCTGTGCTATCTCATGGGTAGTTACTAGAAGTTACTACCTTCTTTACCTTTTTAAATTACTGTAACTAGGCTTTGACTACTTTGCTACGTGCATATTTTAGATCTATATTTAGTGTACAATCTTTTGGCAAATTCAGCATTGTATTAATAATTGTCGTAGCTGTGAAAGGACAGGTGGCCACTGCAGAAAGACCAAGTGACAGGCTGGAAAGACACCTGACAGCTGGAAATAGGCCCAGTTTGGGCCAACATGAACTGGCAATTCATGATGGCAGCAGCTTAGTACTACATGCTGCACCAATTAAGGTAAAAGTCACCGAAAGGGCATACTCCGAGATTCAGCGAGTACAGGGGTAGGAGATGACCCACAGACACAACTCCTAGCTATTGACCTTGACCCTGAACAGAATTGACCACTAGCAGGTAGAGCACTTCAGTGGAAGCCACAGTGTCAAGTACCTCGGAATACCCCAAGGGAATAAAAAATGCTTAGGGGCAAGTGAAGCGTACAGACCACTGAGTAACAAAAAAGTCGGGACTACCTGTAGCTTATGAGCCTGATCAAAAACAGTGATGATGTTAGAATGCTAGTTGCCTCTGCACCAGCAACAGCTATGGCCATAGGCATTATGTTTTCAGGTTGGTCATCCACCATCTGTCCCATTCTTGTGAACAGGATATCCTGACCAACACCTTGAGGGAATTTCTTCAGAACTGACACAAATGTCCAATAGCTCTCAAGGATGGACTGATAATGTTTTGGTGGTCAAATATCAATTCACATGAATTCACTGTGACTTCATCTCTGTCATATTCTTGTCAATGAAATACTGAAATAAATAAAACACTTGAAACTCATGGAATTTCATTACATCTAGCACAAACGTCCACTTAGACTGAATGACTGATTACACACTGTCTGTCCAGACTCATTCTAAACTGTAACTTAACTGGTGGAGGCATATAACAGCAAGGCAGTAATTGTAGTTACATTACAATGCAAACTGAACTGACTAAAGTTAGGAGTATTAGAAGGTTAACTCAGTGTTAGACTGAAGACTAGTGGTTGATAATAAATCATTCGAAGTCATTAGAACCCAGTAGAATGTGTAGTAGTGAGGCCTGCAGAGACTCGTGTAGCTCCTCCTCATGAACTTTCCAGAGTTGGTTGACCTCGGGAAAGACTCCAGGAGAGACTTTCTTCTGCAGCTCCAGGCATACCAGAGTGGTGTCATCTACATTCTCTGTCTCACAACACAGCATGGTGTCCTGCTCTAGCTTTTCCCTCATCGGCATGCAGTTCAGGTGGATCTCACTCTTATTGTGCATTAGCTCCTCCTGGCATGGTACTGGTACAAGCAGTGCTGCTGACATGACCTCTGCCATCAGGACTTTACACTGCTGCTAATGACTGTGCACTTTCTCAAAGAAAGACAGGAAACAGTGATTGAGACCCTGCAACTCGTCCTTCTCACTGGTCCCCATGATGTTGAGCTCCTTGGTGACCACGGTGTGGAAAGAAGAATAAGAAAAAGTTTGTATTATAGGTAGTAAAGTTGAGGTGACAGGAGTAGATAGATAGGATTGCAAAGACAACTCACAAAGCAAAGCAAAGCTATAGATTGTGAGAAATACATATGAATGTGCTGAAAAATGACCTCTAATCCCATTTGGCAATGTAAAGGAAAGCAGAAATTCTACAGTGATTGAAAAAGGAACAATTTAGGGCAGTTTTTACTATAATGATCTGTATAAGTTTACAGAGGTACAACTTAGTAGGAAGAGAAGTGGGACTTTAAACAGACCAAAGAGGGATTAAGAGGCTTACTTGGAGAAGCAGCACACATAAAAATAGGGACAGGGAGTTAGATTTACTTCTAGACATTGGGAAAACAGATTACCCAATGGATTTTAAAGCCTCAACTTTGAAAAAGATAGTAATAATAATTAAGTGAGCAAGGTTGGCATCAGCCTGTAGGCCTCATGGCATGCCCTAAAGGCTGTATGCTCCAGATGTGATGCCATTTTTTGGAGGCTAATTAGGTGAAGGACAGGATGGATCTTTATTGCTAAAGAGGAAGATTCTGTTGATGTAGGATGGTTTAGGTTGCATTCTGAGTGTAGTGGGCCAAGCACTGCATCTGGGCCTTAAATGCAACATACTGTCATACTATGACATAGATTCAAGATTGGGTCAAGTCGCCAAGTGTTGGCTCCTTGTTCAGGTGAGGGTAAAGGTTAAAAGCAGCTTGAAAGTACTTCAGGTCAGGTTAGAACCAGACAATGACGGCACCTGTCGTGAGGCCAGCAGACTTATGACTGAACAATGTGATACCAAGTCACAGTGAGCCTGTGACAGGTTAACACATAATTTAAAATGAATGCTGAGCTTTCATAAGAAATGCATGTCCTAAGTTTAGCACTTTATGTACTGTACTGGTATATTAAGTATCCAGAATATAAGTTTTGTAGTACATTTTTGTATAAAGTAAGAAAACTCTAAAATGCTGATGTATAAATTGTTATATTTTTGTGTCTAAGTATTTTGCAGTTGATTGTATTATACCACATGGGAATGGTAAATTTGTGGTTGCTTTTGTTGGTAAAATGACACATAGTCCTATTTTATTTCTTAAGACAACCCAACTGACCTGGTTTCTGAACCACTCCCTTGCTAAAATGAGTGCTTAGGTTCAGTTAATTTAGCTGGTCTCTCTAAAAGAACAGCTGGCCTTAGTCGGGCCCCTGTGGTTTAAATGGGCAAGAACTGCCACCACTGCCTGCTGCTGCTGAAAAGAAGGTTAATGAGAGCAGTAAGAGTGAACAAAAAGAGGAAAGTTGCAGGCCCTGAAATCAAAACAGTTGAAAAAAGATTCAGTGATCTGTAGAGCTGAGGGAAAGTGCTGTGATAACTCTCTGTGGGTTTGTCAGTATGAATGACCCTTGTATATTATGCATAATCATTGTTAATGACTACTGTATACTAACATACTAGTGCTGACATAAAATATTAATTAATACAGCTTTAAAATGTACTGTGTGTCAACATGCTTTCTTTTCAATTATTCACGTAAAAAAAGACAGTAGAAATGCATTTCTTCTGATTATATATGTTAGTGATTATTAGATCCAATTCGACACAAAAGAAGTGATTTCACACTCAATGAAAGCATAAACACCTTTATATTCTCATGTATAGTACATGTTCACACTCCAAATGTATCTTATGCTGCTACATTATCAAGATGATGTGGTTTACATTGAGGACTGTTTTTTATAACAGGTGCCAGGTGTGAAAATGCCTGATAAAAAAGCACTCTGTACTTTCATAACTACTAAGTAATTCTCATGTCTGATATTTTCATTGTGCACTCAGATGGGGCTGAATCATATTTGTGTTGTAGCGAAATGTTGATTTGTTTCAAGTCTTTAAATTAGTTATGGTAAAGCCTATCCATACCAAGTATAATTTATTAGATTTGGCTGAGAAAGGGTGCTTGAAGTCTCTATGAGCTTAGAACGCCTAGATATGGGCAGTTTATCCCATTTGTTCTACTAGATCCACTCAAGCTTCATCAGATAGGATGGTTCAGATGGATGGTATTAGTGTTTTATCAAAAATTCCATAGTCTCAGATTAAGAGGTAAAACTGCTCTTGTGCCTACAGTATATGGCTCCTAAGCTACACTAAATTATTCTTGAATTGTTTTTAATATGTTGTCTATTGTGATCTTTCTGATTCCTGTTTTTTATTGTGTATGAGCAACTAATCCAGTTTCCCCTAAAGCAAAAAAAAGCTAAATTAATGCCAAAACAGTGCAGCAGCAACAGAGAGACTGGGGAAATATGGTGCCAGTTAGACTGTTTGTGGTGTCCACAAGATGAAGCCAGTAAAGCTTTTCTCCAAGTGCCAGAGCACAGGGACTTGTAATCCAATCCAATTGTAATCCAAATAAGATGTGATAAAGACATGTGTAGCAATCTTGAGTCAGGTTTTTAAAGAATTCCGTTCCGATGATTACTAATGTAGGTATTTACACCTAGTGCCAACACTCAATGCCAGAGCAGGCAGAGGTGAACACTTTGTCAGTGTGGGTAACCCTGGTCCTCCGGAGCCACAGTCCTGCTTGTTTTCCAGCTATCTACATGCAGTGCATTACAGGTTATGTTGACAGACAGCTCATGCAATGCCTTCTACATAGATTCAAGATTCAAGATTCAAAAAACTTTATTAATCCCAGAGGGAAATTATTTTGGCATGTTACAGCAGCTCTTCGTTCAAACAGAAAGAAAGACAGAAAGAAAGAAAGAAAGAAAGAAAGAAAGAAAGAAAAAAAAGAAAGAACCATAACCAGAAAAGATTAACACCAACACAAATAGTAAATACTCAATTTACAGAAAAAAAAAGGTAATAAAAATAATAAAAAATGAATCAAAACTGGGTAATTTCCGGTCATAATCAGTCCTGTGTGTAATGTAGTGGGTTATCTGATTATAAATATGATATAAATATGATAATGATAGTTGTCATCACCCCTCCCCTTAACCTAAAGGAGGACAGATTGTACAGATACACAGATACCGTGCTATGCAAGAATAGCAATAGAACAAGCATAGCTGTTGCACAAAAGTTGTGTCAAGACAACAGCAGGAAAAGTATCAGATTTCTGGAACATAGTATGAAATTTGCAGGTGTCAGGGAAATTCCTGGAACATACGGAGAGGTGGCCTTGAGTCAGGTGATGGGTGTCTCAATTGCATCTTTAAGAAGGAGCACATGAGATGTTGGATATTTGTGCTACGCATTCAGAACCATCACATGCCAAAGTCTGAGGTAAACTCAGGTAAAATAACACCCAGGGCAAGACGCAACCAGGTGGCTAAGGGGAAAAAGTCTCAGGGGGCATCTTAGCCTAATAAATTTTGATGTAATCTTACATCTTTTTTTATGTATATTAAAACATTATGATCTTTGGAAGAAACTAAGAGATTAAATCATATTGCACGAAAAAGCCAGAAAATCATCTCATGTTCTGCTGTCTGCATGCCCATATAGCCATAAAGACTACATTAATATACAGACAGCTGGATTGTTAATAAAAGTATTAATTTAAGAGACACTGGTACAAAGTCATTATATTGCCATTTGTCGGCATCATATTTGATACACAAGTTTCTTTGTCATGTGGATGACTTGGGGGTTGGGGGCTTTGACAACTAAATCCAATCCAAAATGGCTGCCTTCACGTAGTGACTCGCATGTTTTAGGCAGGTAAATATTTGCCAATTTTATAAAATTGGTGTTAAAAATAACATTTATATTTTTGCTAATATTTTCATATCAATATTTAATAAAGGAAAATAACTTATGATCAATTAATATTTCTTAAGTTATATTAGAGTAAAATCATGATGAAATAGTGCATATCAAATATGATATAACAGGTATTCAAAAATAAGGTACTTGTGAATCCCTCAGTAGTCATTGTATTGAATTTTGATTAAATCTCCTTTATGCCTACCATAATGCAAATTACAATGTCTTGATTATTTAATTAAGCTAAGTATAGACTTAATTATGATATTAAGATATATTTACAGTGGAATATTGACAAAATTGACAGTTTTATGCAATGATAAGGACAAAATCGCCAATTGCAAGGTGAAATAAAAAGGCTTTAAAAAGGTTCCTGTTTGAAATAAAAGAACCAAACTAGTTTAAATAGCACAAATGTTGCAAATTCAATGAATAATATTTATTTTTGTTTCTAAAATGTATGATAATTTTCTTGACCATAAAAAAATGACCATAAATACCTGAACTGTCAAATATGATACATGATAATGATTTCAATTTCTTTATATATTTTTTCAAAGGGTCCAATAAATACTACAATTTTTAAAATTTTAATTTTTGGGCTATTATTTGATGGGTCAGACCTGAAAAAGTTAATTAAACTGTAAATGTGGCAGTTAAAGAACAGTAACCATCAGAAATAATATACATAAACAAGCACAAGTTGTTTACATAGAACCTTTTAAAGAATTATAATAAAATAATTCATTTTATAATAAAAGTTTTGCCAGCTGCTGTCCATGGAATTATGTGTCCTTACTCCCCTTACCTGTGTCTATTCCCTCTCACATCCGTTGCAAGGAAAAAATGTGAGGAGAAAGGAATCTGGGAAACACATTTTAAGAAAAATTATTCATCCTTTCCTCCATTTTGTCTTTAATACATCATGTTTCCGCTGACCTGTCATCTGACACAGCATCTGCTGCCTGACAGCTGGATCAGGTGTTAAGAGCTTTGTGCTGTGGACTCTATATCTGCATAGGTAATGCAACATACTGTCCAAATTATAATAAATCACTTCTACTGCCAATGCAGTGATGTGAAATATCTCTGCATATTTCCCTTAAACAGTTTCACCAACATCTGCACTGCATTAATTTAAAACCTATAAAACCCCTTTTATATAGTGAACAGATCCATCAGAGCACAGGTTATAACACTACTGCTCAGGCACAGAAAGTAAATATGATACAATAACATGTCAATTTGCAATCCTGTTTCCCAAGAATTACATTCTATGCAACTAAACTGCAAATGTTATGTTTTTGCAGGGAACTTACGTTACACTGGATGGAATACAATCTGATGCAATGCATTTATTGAATTTGTTAATGGAAATTGAGTCACAAAGGAAGGACTGGGTGGGTGAATGTATAATCTTTCTCTATTAAGCCAAACCATGATCTTTCACTAACCTTAACCTTAAGTGCTTAAGTTTAAAAACCATGTAATCAACAAACTGGGAGTTGACCTGCACCTCCATATTTTCATGAAAAAGAAATAGGATAGTTGTTGGAATAGTCTCATTATGTTAATAGATTATGTACTTTAGTTACAATTACATTTCCTGCAAAAAATATATTAGCATTTCTGGTTTAAATGCAACTCTGTCTCTTAAATATTCATCTTTAGTGTCGCATCAAGAGGCTCAATTCAGTTTATTTATATAGCATCAAATCATGACAAAAGTAATCTTGAGGCATTTTACAATGTAAGGTTTAAGAACTTACATAATTATGTAGAAAATATATGCAGTAATTTAGAATTATATAGAAAACCCAACAATTATTTCTTGAAAAAGTGAAAGGAAAAACTCCCTTTAACAGAAAAACCCGGCCATTGTCTTGACCAATTAGGATGAGACAAAACACTGGGCAGGTTGGTTGAGTCAGTAACCGCACACCGGAAACATACAGCAGGCCATCCCTGCCCTTTAAATTTAAGACTGGGTTTGTAGTACAGACCAAATTGTTTTTTTATTGTCATAGTATATAAATATAGTATTAGTATAGTATAATTCATTTAGAATGATTTTTGTGGCCTGGACCTTGACACAGGACACCATGGTTTGAATCCTGTTTCCTACGTTGCCCTAGTTACTGTAAGCATGACCCCTTATACCTGATCCAGACTAAACAATATTTCACTATGTCAAATTAGATGATTATAGTCATTAATTCTTGCGGTGACTTGGTCGATGGATATGACAGATGACACCCCGACCAATCACAGCTCGCCATCAATGCCAGAGACCCGCTTGATATAGTATTGTACCTTTAAGCGTGTCTATACAAGCATTCTCCATACTTTGCTAGCGTAATGCTAGCTGGATGCTGTCTGGATGTCCTGAGGTATCCCAGATATTGCAACAGTTGTCATCCACAATGACATGCTACTGAGATAAAACCATCTATTTGTAGCCTGGCGAAAGTGAACCAGCCCAGGACACAGCAATGTCTTTTTGGGGTTTTGTATTCTGAATATAAAAATTGTGGTTCAATAAAAGTCCAAGGGAATTCTTCCCTATATGCACAGTCACAAACTATTCTGTTTTACTTTAAAGTGTATCACCAGTACTTTTCACTTGTTTTAAGCATGAAAGGCTGTGCAGCTGAGACTCATCTTCTAGTGCAAACAGTCTCAAAGTCAACACTAACTGTAGTTAGTTACTAAATGAGTGCCAATAGCTTGATGTATACAAAAGAATAAAAAAAGAATACAAAAACAGTTCAAAAGCAGTGCAAAAATAATACAAAACAGTGCAAAACGATGCAAAGATAACAACATCTTAATTGACAACAGTCTTACATGTACAGCCTTTGTATAAAAACGTACTTTACAATGAATGCAGAAATTTGATAAAATACTAACTGTTCAGTGCATCCACTTAAGCACAGGTTCATCTGTGGCAGGACACCACACAGACTTCTCACAGATCATGCGCTAAACGTCTTGACATCTGTTCACATCCAACACAAATTACAACATTAGTAGCTAACATCCAACAGTACATCTGTGCACAACACTCTAACGTTTATAACTTAATATTTTGGTGCTACAGGTACAATTTGTGACATATTTACCTTGAGAAATCAGTCAAAATCTGTGCAAAACATGGCGTACATCAGCACTGCTGCAAACGATCTGACTTCCTGTTGTTGGGTGCTCAAAACCGTTCCCCAACATCTGCTGTATTCCCAGGGGTTCCCCTAAAGATGCAGCGCCCTCTGGTGGTGTACATAAAAACCTACATGCACTATTCCCACTTGGCTACATATTGTTGGGTCCAATGTCTTTTTTCAGTCTCTAGCCTTACGTCTGTCAGGTCGGGCTGTTATCTTTGCAGTACAGAACTGATTAAAATACATACACATAAGCACAATTAAGTTTGTTGTCTCATAAGCACAATAAGGCAGCTAAAATGTTCTGTTTCCAGCACTTTATTTTTAACATTTACATTTATGTTTGTTATTTTTTTAGATTTAGTCATTTGACAGGCGCTTTTATCCAAAAAGACTTGCAAGGTAGGCAAAAAAGCAAGAAACAAATCTAAGTCAGGGAGAAGGTTCCATGAGAAGAAAGCAGAGGTAGGTAGGTATTCCAGCATGGTGGGACCACTGAGAGGAAAAGCTTTGCTTGAGATCTTTATCTGTGTGGAGTAGTCACAGCTGCTCATTGAGAGCTATTGTAGACATGGATTAGGAATAGGGCGCTCAGGTAGGAAGGTGCAGTTGAGTTGACCACTTTGAACATACTGTAAGCAGCCACTGGATGCCAGCACAGACTTATGAACAGTGGTGTGACGTGTCCTTTTTGCTTGAGCAAGAATGAGATGTGCTGCTGCAGTTTGAGTCATCTGGAGAGGTTAAACTGTGCATCATGATAGCCCTGTCAGTAGAGCATTGCAGCAGTCAATGATTGAATCTAAAGAATGCCAAGGTAACGGTCCTCTTAACAGCAGAATGAGGTGTTTTAGGTGGAACTAAAATAGCCACAACCTCAAACACTAAAAACTATTTTGGACTCTCAAGCTATGTTCATTTATCATTTAACAAGGCAAAGAAAAACAGTTTGAGGCACTGATGTCTTGCATTCAACAGGCATCAAGGAATCTGTTAGTGAGTCATGTTTCCATTCCAACGTTGTAGAGCTGTGTAGCGGAGGCAACTTTATCCTGTCGACAGTACTTTCTCTTGTTTTGGTATTTGCTCTTAGGAAGAACTAACCGTAGTGGAGAAACTGTGGTGATGAAGGGGGATTAGCTGTATTTACGCTCCCAGATGTTTGTCTGGAAGTGACTAATCACCAACGAGCGTACTCCAAGATTCCAATCCTGAGGGGAGGTAAGCTCAAGACGGGGGAGGATCTTAGCATTCGGGAAAGAAAAACAAAAAGCAGGGGAGCCTTTGATAGGATTAGTCAAGAGACAAACACCAGGAAGAAAAAGCAGAGAGGCATTATCTTTGCTGTTTTTCTGAGACCACAGAGCTTGCTTTGTACACCTGGTAATTTGTTGATATAAAAACCACATCTCTGGCAAGTAATTATAGCCCCTCCATCACTTTCCAACAGATTGCTCCCTGTCTCTGTTAGCTTAAAAGCTCTTCTGGGGATTGTAGTCAGAAGGTTTTTAAATTCTATTAACCGAAATCACGTATCAGAGCAGAAACAAAATAGTTGTTTTATGTGAGGGGGGCGGGAGAGCTAAATAAATAGTTACACATCTAAATGCCAAAGCCTTTTGCCAGTAGAGTCTAGCTCACTCTCATCCAAACCCATTTTAACACCTGTCAGTCAGTTCTTTGGAGTCTAAAACCAGAGGGGGAGAAAAAAATAAACAGGCAGTGATGATAGAGTTCACGCTGTTCTGTGGATGGTCTGCTCTGCTGGGGCCCCCAGCTGTCTCTCTTGGTTGATCTGAGCCCACCCCACCCCCCCACCCCCACAGCTGGGGTGACCACCGGGCTGCTGTTATCAAAGCCGTCTGATGTCTCGCACCGTCGAGGCTATAAAGAGCCTACGTGTCCTTTGGTGAATACGTCCCTTCAGTCGTCATTCAAATGAGGGCGTGTGCATGGCATGCTAATTATTTCCATTCATCTGGTGTGTGACTGATAATGCTTTAAAAGCTGCAACACTGACACAAAACCATGTAGTGAGTGCATTTAGCAATTCTGTCAGAAGACTGATGGAACAGTATTGCACAGTGTTAAGAGAGGGCCACTGCTTCCACAAGTGGTTTCAACTGTGGAGCAATGTGACAATGGGAGTGATGATCTCAGAGAAGACGTGCAGTGAGAAGTAGCAGCATGAGAAGCAGCAGCATGAGAAACAGTGGGATAGAGGCTGTCAGCTGGTCTGTAAAGGTTACAACCACAGGCAGTTTACATTTGGCAGTTAAACAAGACTCGGTGAAAATATTACAGACTTGTGGCAACACAAGCTTTATATTGTAAGCTGACTTAAAGGATAATTAAACCTTACAAACAAGTTTTTCCTCATGAAAGAATAAATACACAGTAAAACGACATCATAGGCATTATGTGAACTGTCACTCATTGTACCCTGTGTCACTGGGAGGAACAAATGACAACAAATGACTACACTATTAAGTGTATCTAAATTTTCCTCACTTGTGTCTTTTCTTCATGTCTTAGTCCCTCTCACTAAAGATAAAAGGAGAAAAAAAATACATGAGGACAGAGGAATGTTTCCTCTCAACCCTAATGTGAAGTCCTCCAACCTTAACAGTCATACATGTAGAACCCACTTTTAGTTTTCTCTTCTACATGTGCTACTTTGTACCTCCAACCAGCAGGGGACAATTCTTTAGTTTACATTTGGTAAATCACTGAAGGTAGCCTATGTTGACTCGCACCAGGTCTTGCCATTAATGGGAGGCAAACTGTATTTTGACCATATGGGAGTGGTGAGACAGTGTTATTGGAATTGTGGAACGTATTGTGCAAACACAAAGAAGCGAAGTTTGTGAAATTTTATCAAATAATGGACATTGTGAAAGTGCCAAATAATAATAATAATTACTGATAGTTTATTTATCCCCATGGGGAAATTCTCATGAACAAGCTGCCCCCTTGAGGCACCAAGGGTTTGGGGTTCAGTGTCCTGCCCAGGGACATTTCGATATGTGGCCAGGAATCAGGGAAACCGGGAGTCGAAGCGCCAACTCTGGGGTTAATAGACGACTGCACTAACAACTGATCCTTGGTCGCCCCCTTATACTGAGCTTTAAATGCTTTGCAATAATAAAACTTCAATGATAACAAACAGAAACAGAATAGTCGCTATAATATATGCCCCTGGCCTCTCATGTGACCGACAGAAGGGTTTGTAGAAAGTGTGCCCCCATGTGCAGCAGGAGTCTGTTGGAATTGCACCCTTTTAGTTGCCAGGTACCAAAATTACTACTTGGTTGGATTTGGGTATAGAGACATATAGCTTAGTTTTAAGCACTAAATAATCATGCTTAGGTTTGTTAAAAATATCTGGGTTTGGCTTAAGACAACTATGTCCTTAACGTTATGTGGCTCAATGTACCACAGGCCATTTCTTTCCAAGTGGAGTCGCACTCCAGTTTCCTATAGGAAAGTCCTCTTCTTTGTTGTTCCAACCACAAACACTCCTCCCTCCTGAGTTTGTATATCTAAATATTATGTGAACACATCACATTCACTACAGCAACATCACCCGGCATTGTTAATAGTGTCTTTGGTTATAGCCTCCTGCTGTTACCAACAACCTATATAGTTCTATTTTACAGTAGAACAGTCTTGAAGCGACATCCCTGTTTGATGATGGCAGCTGAGGAGGAACAGCTTTTAAGAAAAAAACCTTTCTAAGTTTAGAGCATGTATATGCCTATGTATATATGCAAATGTTCAAGTAATAGGGTGCACGCCTATCACCATCAGCGCTCAGAACTGTATGAACTGTTTGAAGTGTTTGACAAACATTTGGATGTGCACTTATTGGTATTCCACCTAATTTATAATTAGTGTGTATAGTGTATAATGCATTGTAGAAAATGACGTATTAGTCTGAATGTTTTAGATTAACTGCATTTCTTCCCGACAGGAATTTTGGAAATGAAAATACAATTGAAATGTATTTTATTACTCAAGGACTCTCTTGACAGAGAATAATTGTGAGACTTTCTTCCTGTCTCTGGCTACAATGTTCTTCGTGATGCAGATTCAAGGGCGAACAGCATGGAGAGCAAGATTCTTCTAATGAAAGAAGAAAGATTAGAGAGTGAATCATTCTTCTGTCATACAGATAATAGGCCGTCAGGTACATAGTCTACTCTTGTCCTGAAGTATCCAATAAGTTTAACCAAAAAAAGCTTATAATGATGAATAATTACCTAACCTGATTAATAGTAATGAAGTATAAATCCTGATTACTGAACCTAGAGGGACAGCTGTAAAAACTGTTAAAGGGCGCCCAGCGCCCACTCCTCCACACCAAAACCAGACTGTTTCCGTTTGGTTTCAGTTCTTAATGCGTCTGTCCCGGACTATCTACTGCTGTGTGTTGCATGTGTGATCACATAACTCCGCACATTGTCCAAACCTGCTTCTCTAGACATTGTCTAGAGTGCATATGTGAGAATGGCTTATGAATGCTATTAAACTTCCCTCTGCCTTACCTATGATAAAGTATCTCTCTGCATCTAGCTGAAGCCGAGTTTTGCAGCAGTTTTTGTTACCTGGTTGCTCATACTCTGGCAGTTGTAGTTCTGGTTGATCTGCAGCTCCTGAACTCCTACAGATGACATGATCTGAACTGATTAATGATGATGAACTGGAAAAAACTTTTCTCTGTAATGTAATCAGGAAAGATTTTCAGCTTGAAGCTAAATTATTTAATAAATAGGAGACAGAGGGAAGCTTAATACCATTCATATTATTATACTCCCCAAACTACAACAGGAACTAGTGTGTATGTGAAAGCATCTATAGTGTGATTACTTTCATTTAAAAGAATAAACCATATAAACTGTTAGAATACAAAGTACTTACATGAAAAGATACATACCCTCCAGGGCATGTATGGACACCCACATGTCCAGAAATGATCCTGTGTGGAACAGAATAGACAATCTATAAATGGCTTAATCTATTACAGGTAAATTTTGACAACATATCATATCTTTGCACTTCTAAGACTAGTGGTGGTGGACGTAGTACATAGCCTGACTAATCTCAAGTGTACCACTAAACAGCGTGTATTTAATGAATACATTGGTTAATGAATGTGTTTATGACATCACCGGCATCCACACCAGGAGGGCCTCCCTCGTAGGAGAGACTCTAAGCTGACTTCACCACAAGTACCCACACAGCAGCTCAACCTGGATCTGTGCTTTTGCTGTGATTCTGTCATTTTCAGTGATTTGTAAATGTCCTTCACTTTCTGCCAAAGTCCTGATGATCTCCACGTCTCTCCAGAGGAACAATCAGTGGCTACTGATGTCTGATGGCTATCAATGCTAGCTACACTTCCTGTAGTAGTTACAGTCAACAGCTCTTTGCTGCACTATAAAATGTCAGGCAGCACACACTGGAGAGAAGAAGTAGCCAGGGTACAGCAGCTGCAATGCACTGGTTCAGGAAGTGAACGTGATAAAAGGGCTAGAGACTTAATGTGTCATGCCAAAGAACACGTAAACAAACGTGGTTAAGCACAGCCCTGCATCAAATGCAGTTTTCCCAGAGCAGAACTCAAGGAAGTATCATATTTTTCAGTCAAAAGACACATTTTGCCAATAGCTGCCAAGTTTGCAGCTACTGTAATGTTTTTTCTTGATGCAAAAACATTGATCAGTGCAGCTTTAAGTCTGATTTGAATTTAATTTCCCCAATTGTTATGATTAGGTTTCCCATTCAGTTTGTGTCACATTACTAAAGTGGAAGCTGTAGTAACGTACTTTGCCCACTACACCTCTTGTCCAGCGCTGTTCCTGGAGCCTGGTGTTAGGCTTTTGAAAGCAATATGTTAGCAACAGCAAAGCAGTCAGTTACTACTGATCAACACTGCTCCATAGGAAATGTGCTTAAACAAGACACAGAAGGACATACAGTAGCAACTTATGGTGTCTTGGCCCAGAGAGGCTCCACATCTCACCTGCTTTGCTGCTGCTGCTCACATACAACAACAGCTTTACTGTGGAGGGGTGATCTGCACAAACAAATAATCCACTTAAAGTATCATCAATCAAAGTGTGTTGAAGGAGGAAGGAGGAGCCTCAAGGCCTCAATTCTCTGAACCTTTTACTAGAAGGGTGAGAAGGGCCTCGTTCACCTTCTTGAGGCTGGCACTTTGTTGACACATTCGTAGTATGAGACACAGCATCTGCCCACACTTGCTCACTGGGGTGCCCCAAAGACATTAGTCCAAAGTTAATTTGAAAGTCTCAGTACAAACCAATGGCCAGGTGCATAAAACCACAGGACAATCATTATGCTGAGGCTCATTTCCTCCTCTCAACAGCTGGTCAACTCATACTATAGCTACCCAGGCACGAGAGGTGGTTCAGCACATGCTGGGCTCAATCGAATAAGCTGCAACATGCTCTGGATTTGTGCACAGGAAAATGTCGCAATGCTTTGAATACTAAACCTAATTCCAAACTGTCAATTGACAGAGAGTAATCCCAGCAATTCTGGGGAAAGATTAATGCAACAGTTCTGCGGCATACTAAGTCTGTACTGTTATTTACTAAACCACAAGAGCCCGGGGATTACTGCACAACTGTGAGAGGAAAATCAGGTTACTTTCTGCATGATGGCTATATTCAACCACTGACCTTTAGAGCTCAAAAAGCGGGCGCTATACTATCCCCTCATTCAAATGAACCTTTAATGGAGAGCCATGCATAAATGATGGATGAGATCTGCACCCAATCTCACTGCCACAGAGAGCTGAACTGTTGCTCATGTGACTTCTGATTTTGCTATCACACGAGAGAGCACATTCGACTTTTACTTGTGTGTAAAGGAAGAGAGAATGGGAAAATGTTCACGAGTCATACCCGTTAGCAAATTATAATATATAACACAGGCATTTTTCATATTATGTGATATGTTAGATTTTTTATTGTCCTCAGTTTGGTTGTAGTAGTACCAGACACAAACTCTATACCATCCTGCATTACTCCTTATTTGGAGCTTATGAGATATTTTGCATAAATGTAGTGGCCTCAGAAAGACTTCTCCACTATTTCTACAGTTTATTGTGTTACAGATTTAATACTGAATGAATAAAATAGACAGTTTTGCCAACACTGACATCTCTCATCTGTAAAGTTATTCAGACTCTTTGCTGTGGTTCTCTAGATCATGGTCAGGTGCATCCTGTTTGACTTAATTATACTTGAAGTCCATGTGTGGCAAATTCAATTGATTACGACACATACCTGTCCCACAATTCACACTCAAGACAAAAAAAAAAAAAAAAAAACCTGCCACAGAACTCACTGCAAGCTGCTGTATATGCTTAGATTATGTTTTACTCAAAGTGAATTCTCAAAGGTGAGGGCATGGACAATAGTCCATGTGCACAACATGATGTCTCTTCATTCCATCCTGCTGGACATGGGGATAATCTCATGCATCTTTAATCCTGTTGTACAATTCTCAGACTGAGAGAATAGATTGGATGTAGAACAGATAAGGGAGAGCAAACACTGAACAGTAATAAAACGACATAAAGGAGGACTCAGGGACTCTGTGTGGGTACAGTTACATGTTTGTCATAAATCCAGTGCTGTATGTTTTGAGTTACAAGCTACTACTGCAAACTGAAATACTAGTTGTTTCCGTAAACCGTGACACAAGCCAATAAGCACAACTTATTTCATTCATTCATATTCCATTAAAGTACATTACAGCGCTTATAGGATTATTATATCTCTAAATGCACATTTAATATAATTTCTCATAACGTTATTTCATGGTGTTGGTTTATAATGTGATGCTACACCCACCTTTTTATAGTCAAATGGGTCCGGGAATGGCGATGCTAGAATGTCCACCACTTTGTTTTAGTCAGAAACCTCTTCTTTTATATTAAATGGACCTGCCATGAACAGTCACGATTCCCAATAGATGGAACTTACTTATCTCAGATTCCCAATTGTTCCTCAGTCCTCACTTGACCTGGGAATTGGACTGGTGTTTCACTTTAATGTCTAGTCCAAAGCCTTTATTACCCTGAGCCATGTGTGATAGATGAAGATACACGAGACCATCCAACTTTTTTTTTCAGATTTACCAACAGATTTCATCAACTGAAAACACTGAATGTAGATCTGATAAACAAAAGAACTATATTCAAATATCTTTATTCATTAGATCTTTTTTTCTTTACTCAATCTGTTAATTTGTATATATTCTGGGCTGTTAAATCATTTCTGTTACATACAGTAGCTGACACGCAAAACCAAGATGGTTTACATGTTGTACGTTATAGCTGCTAAACATCAGCACTGTCATGTGTGCATGTTAGCATGCTGATGTTAGCACTTTTTACAGCCTCACAGAGCCGCTAGGGGTGTAGAGCCTTATTCTTGTTTCAATTGTACGTCATGCATCATTAGGTAGTAATTTCCTTTGTTTCTCTGAATACCTTTTGACAACTCCCAGAAGGTGAACCTGAACTTATCAGTGTCAATTAAAGCTGGGTGTATGACCATATTAACATAGCCAGGAACATTAATGTCACTGAGATAAAACCATTATTGTGCAGATGGTTGTACTAATATAATTGGTGACATGGGTTCTGCTCCCTGAATCTAAAGCAGAGATTCAGGGTAGGAATGTAATCAGCACTCCTGGGGCAGACTGATCCAGTGCACATACCACTGACATGGAACACGTATAATTTCCAGAGACAAGCTCGATAAAGCTTACCTTTAGCTGAAAGAGCAAAATGGCACAAGCAGCAGTAAGCTGCAGAGAGAGGCTTTGTTTTCCAAACGTGACTGGTGCTGGTTTTGATCAGCAGATGCAGGGCTCTTGAGTTACATGTCCTGCATGAAAGAACACAAGTCATGAACAATGAGGCATGGCTTTTGACTAAAAAGGACATGTCTATTATTTAAAATGCAAAATGTCCTGTTGGTGTTTGTCATTCTGCTTCACTGAAGCTATTGACAATGGAGAAGTTAGTGTTTTCATCCATGTATGTAATTGTTGACCAGTGATGTAAAATGTGATGTAAAGAGAAATTGTTATTCTCCGCAGCTAGAAACAACATCTAGATACGACATGGAATCATCTAAAGTCGGCCAGTCAACCTGACGAATAGAGCAACCAGCCAGATGCATAGCAAAATTGCATTTTTAGCAGTGTTAAAATCTTTTAGAGAGCAGTCAACCTCTAACATATGCCAGACGATGAGCGTCTGACGCCATGAGCATGCATACATTTTAAGCATATGTGGCCCCAGTGGGAATCCACTCTTAACCTAGGCTCTGTTAAAGCAGTGCTTTCCCCTCTGAGCTACACAGCACCACAGTGTTTCACACCAACATAGTTCAAAAGTCTAAATTTAAAAGCACCGTCAGGAGTCAGTGCTTTGTGTTTATGTGTCATAGTTTATGGAAATACACAGCAAGTCAGTAAATTCTGCTAAGAATGGGACCTATTAAATACCTTATCAAACCAATTTAGGTTCAGCTCTCACCATTTGTAACTAGAAATAATTAAACTGAAGAGAATAAATTGAGATCTGTAACCATCCTTTGTTGGTTAAGAAGGCAGAAAAATACAGCTCTGAACAACAGGATAATTATCATTACTTATTACTATATCAATGTTCAGTGATTCTGAAACATTATGTAAATGCCTATGTAAAGCCTGCTTACTTAAACAAAAACTACTTGCCTGGTTCTGATTCCAAATATTGCCTAAAAGTTTACAGCTGCATTGCATGAGTGATTGTTTAGGCCACTTGAGGGCAGCGTACCAACAACTTTGATGACCAAAAGAGACATTAATGTTGAGTGATGTTTAGAGGCTGTAATAAACATGACACGTTCATATAGGACTTTCCCACAGGAGACCAAAGTTTGACTCCAGTATGACACACCTGGCTGTTATTGTTGCGTACATTGTGTCACATAATGTTATTTTGTGCCTAAATCTACATGTCTAACCTATATGCCACCATTTTGGTGCCATTGTAAGAGTCAACTAAATCTTTGGTACCTGGCACTAAAAGGATGCAGTTTCAACAGGCGCCTGCTGCATATGTTGAAATTGCTCTTCGGGTGATCTTTCAACAAGTGCTTCTATGCATCACGTGAGAGGGTTGAGAACCAAAACATAATAGAGACTACCTTTAAAATCCTTCTCTAACTTTAACCAAAATACTTTAGTTGCCTAATCACAAGAACATATGAGAATTTGGAGTCAAACATGGGTGTGAGATGTGACAGTCCTTTCTCTTGTATGCCACCCAAACCACCACCATGTGACTTGCTTTCTATAAATGAATGCAGTGCTTCATTCATTCAAAACATACATTTGGAAGGCAAGAAGGTGCCACAAAGTGACTCCACTGCCAGGTATGGGTGAAGAAGTGATTAATTAAATACGGAAGTCAGGACCCAGAGTTTCCCATTTCAGTCTAATCTGATTACAAACATCCAGTTGAGAGGTTGCATGGTGTGATGCATGCACGATCTTGCAAAGAAGCAATACTGTTGTGTGTGTGTGTGTGTGTATATATATATATATATATATAAATAAATAAGAGAGACTCTTGCACCTGTTTTAGTTCCACCTAACAAACAGCTTTCTAATTTCATGCAGTTAGGAAAACTGGATTATCGGACCTAGACATTGGGTCACCAAAATCAGTAATCCAGACAAAGTAACAAGTACCCGGTCAAGAGGTTGTTTTGTCTTTATGCTTTTATGATATTATATTAAAGTATGCAAATGATGAAGTAAGTAACTTACTGTAGTTAGAAGGTTTCAAATTTAAAGTCTCGCCTAACAGTGAATGACCAGTGTCTTTACTCTTCTTGCATTCCCGCTCTCACCCACAATCTTTGCAAGGAATAACTGGATTTACCACTGTGAAAACCATTACTGGCTGAGATTCTGGGGCACTCATCTTTTTTCACATAACGGTTGCAGAAATAAGCTAAAATTATGCATGATTATCACTTTGATGCAAACTGAACATGTTTTTGTGTAGTTCTCTGAAAATGTGGTCAGTGTAACTCATTATACTGTGATGCAGACAATGCTTTATTTACTTGGTTTCTAATCACGGTCAATTATAACCATAAATTATTTATGTTCAGTCAAAATGTAGCATGTAGACTCTAACAGAGTCAAAGATGGAGATGGCTCTGTTCTCTACAAGGTTGTGGACCCCTCCTATGCTTCAGACAGCAATCAGACAGCCATTACTTGAGTTCGAGCATCAACTGTGACCAATATCAGTCAACAAATGACAGTAAGTGTTTGATTTAAGTTCTCTGCGGTGGATTCTGTGCACAACCGCTGTAGCCACCATCAACTCTCACTTACATAAAACATACTTCAATAAAGTCTTGAAATAGCTCTCTGTGGAGCTTGTTTTATTAACTTGTGAAATCTTCCGCCATTCCACTGCATCATCACCCTTGATAATCTCTCACAGCGTGGGAGTTTGGGGTAGGAATGATATTTTGATGTGAGGCACAGGGGTATAAGGACACAATGGTATTAAATGATTCGTAACCTAGTTATCGATAGTAATGTCCATCAGGAGAAGAGTTCATTGCCTCGGCTCATTGTCAGAGGCTGCTGCGGGGCTGATGCACAAGATGCTCAAATATGTAGAGTGATGTTGCATCGTCACAGAGGAGAATCAAGATTAAGATTCTATTATTTCATTTATTACCAGTGCTGGATTGCAGTTTAATCCAGCATTGGTGATCCATGGTGATTAGGGTAAAAAGACCAGATGGGGGCTCCCCATTCAAGTTCCTCTAATTTGGTTCATATTAAATCTGCAAATGTAAAAAAATAATTTGGAGATAAGTTACTATTACATTATTTACAGGATTTTAGTTTTTACTGTGCTGTAATGGTGCATATTATCAAAGAAGTAGTCCAAGCTAATAGGAGCAGCTCTGACAAATAGGGGACAACTTTACTCTATTTTCTACTGGTGTTTTTGCTACTTCAATATGTATTTACACAGGTATGTGCTGCCTCCAGAAAACATCGGCATGCCCACTCTCTAACACTGACAAAAACTTGCACATTCTCCCGCCTACTCTGCTTTTATATGTTACAAAGCTAACTACCAGACATATAAATGAAAGCAGTGCATCCTTAAGAAGTGTTACAAAACCACGAGTGTTCTCTGTGACAAAGTTTGACTTCAATCAGTGGAGTCCCTGCACATGCTCAACCATAGCCCCCACACCATACTACATTCAGTTATTTTGGCCCGACTGTAGACTGATTGCTTGTGAGCCTGTCAGTCTGGTATTACTAGGTAGTTATTACTTATTGCCTGTGGACTATTGGGAGACTTGCTGCTACAGTTTGGTTATGTTAAGTCAAGTAAAAACGGTTGGTTATGTAAGCTTGTAAGTCAATACTCGGACTTCATGTTAGTGTGCCTTGCACTCTTGAGGTCTGAAAGATTTGCCACAACCAGTACTCAATGCATTTAACAGTTTGCACCTAGTGACAGAGTGGAAAAAAACACTTGACCCTACCCGCAGTAGGCGACTTTGTTCTGAGATTCTACGTGTAATACTCACTAATGTGCCAGAAGAATATGCAAAGACGAAAATGACACCATCTAATATGATGATTGTGCTCTTCTACAAAGAAAAGCTTTTCCGAGATTTCCTAATTATTCACAACCCTGCCAGGATGAGAAAAAAATATCATGAAACACACAACATTAAGATAGATCATATGGACAATTTCCAGAAGTCATTCTCAAGTGATCATGCAGCAGTCAAAGGTAATCATGTGGTCCATTTGTCTGTTTTCCTCTATTGGTAGACTCACACAGACATACATTATATTTCATCAGCACCACACTGGCAGCTTCCCTTGGCATTGAATATGTATGAATACAAATGCAAACTCTCAGCATGAGTGCGCAAGTACAAAAGACATTTGATTGAAGGCTGGATCCACATCACCAGAAATGTGACACCATGGATGATGTGTAGAAAATGAACCCAACTACAGGAGCATATTGATGGGAAATATTTCTCCCCAGCAGAATAAAAAAAAAGAAATGGTTATCATTTTATGCTCCTGCAATATTACGCCCACAGTCTAAAGCAATGGGAAAAGGTGGAACCTAATTCTGTGAGTTTGTCGCTTTGTAAAAGGAAACTGGCAGCAAAGTAAATCAGAGTCCCTTTTTTTTTTTTTTATGAAAAACACATTTTAGTTGAATGCACTATCCCTTTCTAAGACAAACCTTCCCATGTTGGAAAATAAGAGCCATGATGTTCATGAATACATTCCCTGAGGACAAAATTCTCTTTTAGTTACTAAAGATCCTTTTGTTGATAACATCTGTGCTGGGGAGTAAACTTGAAAAACAGCAACACCCCCAGGACTGAGATTTAATTTCTAACTTTGTTTGTGGGGGGTGGGGTGGGGGGGGGATGTTATGAATGTACTAAGGTAATGCAATTTCAGCCAGTATACTTCTGTAGTATAAAAATCTAATTTCCAGAGGTAGTTTTGTGCTTCTTTATTGCATGGAGATCAATAAAGGTGCCAGTGCAGCTCCAGTGGTGCGAGGGCAGCCACTGTTTACTGGGACACGATGGGAACTATTCACAAATATTAGGTATGAACAACGTTTATGTCATGAATATAGAGCAGGCCTTGAGGCTGGCCGTTTAATAATGTGCAGGGGGTGGGAGTAGGTATGAGGGGACCTTGGAAAAAGCAGTTTACTGTTAGCTAGACCACAAAACATCATTTTGTTTCCCATCATTTCCTCCAAGAAGGTGACCCTCGGACTCACTGCGAGGACACTACACTACGATTATCATCTTCATATGCGTACAGTATGTCTGATTATCATGTGGAAAACTGATTATCTGTTTATGTGTGTGTGTGTGTGTGTGTGTGTGGGTGGAGGGGTGTGTGGGGGGGGTTGTAACACGTGGCGGTGGTGTGTTGAAATGACTGGCTTCTAATGGATGTAATATCCTGCAATTGCTAAAAACATTTAACAGCCGACTGCTGAGCTGAAGGAAATTTTAAAAAAAAGTATTTTCATTTTTGCATATAAAAATAATATACGTAACACTCCCTCGTGAATAATGCAAAAGAGCAAAATGCACTTTTGCCTCATTTTTACTTAATTCAATTCCCGCTTGTAAAGCTAACTCTGCACTGCTTGTCTTTATCACTGTCTCCTACAAAAAACAATAATAGTTTACTTTTTTGAGGGTAAAATAACATAAAACAAATTTTCCTCTCTAATTTACATAATCCAATTTACATAATCCACCAACTTTTTTTTTTTTTTTCACACCACATACAGTGCTGATGAACCCATAAGACACCCCAGCCCAACTTAGCATATATTAAACCACGTAGTTGCTAACAAAATCAGTGCTGTTCCATGTGTTGCTAGCGCCGGAGAGCAGAGACAGCACAGATGATGGGGAAATCCTCTCTGTCTCTGTCCTCAGAGTCCGTGCCGATGATATGCTAATGCCCTCTTCACATGTCTATCAACTGCTGCACGGGTGTACCTTAGCTGAGAAACTAATCTGAGTTTTATTGGCCTGCCAGAAGGAATTTATACATTACTATTAGATTACTGGGGTTGGCAGTTGTACAGTGCGTAGAACTAATGTACTCTGTCACAGATTGTGTGCATAATGAACTTCTGAGAAAAGTAGCCAAGGCAAGTCCAGGAAAGCATGTCGTTGTAATAACGCCATCAGAGGCCTGGTTCTAGTCAGCAGGCAGGGAAATAGCATCTGTCTTGAAGGCTCAGTGCAAGTCATCCTTTAAAAACAATATGCCTATACAGCATTTCTTGCCATAGCAGGTATGGAGCGTGGAGAGTGCCACAATATAATAAATATAACAAGCATTAAATAAATATTTAAATGCGTCATTAAATTATTAAATACTTAAGTTAATTCACACATAATTTATTAAATATGTTTTTAGTCAAGACGATTGGTCTGGTGTGAAGGATTTTTCCAAACATGGTGGTTCTCCTTATGGAGGATCTGAATGAGTTTCTAACAGGTTGGTGAGAGACATTCTAAACTTGATATTAAATCGGGAGTTGCTGACACCGGACTGAGCAGGCTTTCTCCACTATCCTCCTTATTAGTAACCATTTGGGGTTACTGTTGTAGCACTTTGACTATATGCATGTTGTCTTAGGGGGTGAAGGTTTAGCGAGTGCAGTGTGGGCTGGGTGTGTGAAATTTGTGTGTGGTGATTAGCTTTTTAATTGTCTGCCCCTCTCCTCAGGCTGCAGTCACACCAGTGGCGGCTCGTCAATAGAGGGCGCTGGGGCGCCGCCCCACCTGTCTCACATGAAGAAGAAGAAGATCGAATCACATAAAATAATTTTTAAAAAACATGAAAATTTAAATAAATAATGAGTACTGTGTATAATCTGCATTCAAGTGTAGTTTAAAAATATTGTCTCACTCGCTTACCGCAACTGAACGGTCGTGTGACGTATTTCCTGTTCCTTTGGGGTGCAAAAATCTTTACCATAGACATATGCTATAACTGGTGCATGCGCACTGGAACCCCCTCCAATACAAAGTATAGGAGAACCATGGAGCGGAACATTTTGTGCCCAAAGCCCGCCCCCAAGTCTGACGTCACCGCTCCAGACCCGGAAATTCAAACGGAAATTCACCACAGCACTTGTGTTTTGTTTACAGTCAGCTGGAGGAGCGTTTTTTCATCATGGATAATACAAATACAAATTCAGCTGCTAAAAACTGAATCGTTCCACAGAAGAACCCCACAGGAAAAGCTTTGGCTTAAACAGCTTGGACCCAAACAGCAG